>CM019070.1:41755910-42063410 GCA_009667805.1 Leptobrachium leishanense
CAAGGGAACTCAGTTCCCCTGCAAAAAATAGTGTAGGAACTGCTCCCAAGCATTCCTGCTCGACTTGACCCCTGGTTTTAGCTACTGCTAAATGCACATTATTTAAAACAAATCCTAAATTAACGCTCACCAGTCATACTTCAAAGAGGGCAATGCCATCTTTGTAAAAGAAGTGGCACAGCAATTTGAAGTCCAATTTAAGGTGTGCATGTTCATTATTATTTTTTTTGAGAAAGTGTTTTACCAGGAAGGATAGATTGAGATTTCTCTCGTTTTCAAGTATGTCCTGGGTGGTGAGTATGTACCGTTAGGGGTCTTGAAGGACTCTTACTGGAGAGGTGCTCTTGCTGGGATTTGAACCTGTGACTCCCCGGTTATAGAGCAGTGATGATTTGTCAGTGAGATCAGAAGAGCCAGCCGTTAGGCAATGGCGGCGCCTGACTGATATCATTTGTTTGTTAACAACTTCCAGACCTGTCAAGTTTGGCAGGTCTACGATTGGGTGGGGGCATGGCCGATGAGGGGGAGTGACCGTGATTGATTTGTGTCATTGATGACAGCCATGCTCCAAAAGAGGTCATGGTAGGATTATAATATTTAATATGTGGTAAAAGCTGTTTGAGCCAAGGAAAAATATGACGCCACTCTTGGACCAAGAAGGAAGATTTTCCTGATTTGTTGCATATCTGAAAAAGTGCTTCAGATTGGGTTTTTTTTCCCCCTTATTTTGGATAAGCATCAGTAGGTGATGTGTGAAAGGCTGAACTCGATGGATGCCTAAGTATGTCATCTCTCTGCGCATGTTCAACAGGTTGACTAGCTACTTGGACGAGCAGCCAATAGGATCTGCTTATACACAAGTGTTGCGTTAGCGCTCATGAATGGACTTTGGGAGCCCTAATTTTAACTATTTCAGCACTGTGGGCGCCATTCAACAGGTGCTCACTGTGCATTTTCCCTCAATCCTCCCAAAAGCGGAGTGGCTGGCAGCATGAGGCTTCTTCGGATGATCAGAAGGACTCAGGAAAAACTATCACATAGTCAAGCCAAGTGACTCGGCAGATCTAAACTTCCATATAATTTATTTTTTTCTTTGATAATAAAGCAATCGAGAAACACATAATTTTATTTCAAATAATAATTTGAAATTGCTATCGCTGTCTTGTGCTTCTCTGACCTCCCACCCTTTTTTTCTTGAAAATAATAAAAAGAAAGGCTTATAAATTGCACGTTTACTATTTTGCTCTCTCTGTGCTCGCTGAAATAAAAAAAAGATCGCATTCTAATGCCTGCGAAAGAATAAAGGTTATTTGACATATGGTTAAAATGCCAAAAATGTTATCTTTCTCAGCGCGGCGCCTGTAAAGAATCAGGAAAATGTGCTGAACACATGGAACAACAAATAAATCAAAAGACGGTGAAATAAATATAATTGGGGAATAAAAGATAATCATAATTGGGGAGAACAGCTGCCAAAAGTTACTCCACAAAATAATAGTAGCTAAATTGGAAAGAAGCTGTCTGCTACTCTCGATAGCAGAATAATGTAAATATCTCAATCGTGCATTTTCTGTAGCAGTAGAAATACAGTTTTGTTCAAGATTATTAAAGGTTAAAATTTCACAGATGAAAAGCTTCGTATGTGTCACAGTACTGTGTAGTAAAGGCATGGCGAATCAGAAGCACTTCGGCATTAATTAACTTATATTCAAATGACCGTATATGCACAGCCTGGCCAAAAAAAGTCATGGATTTAACGAAGCAACAGGCAAGAGCCTTCCGTTGGATAATTACTGCAGGGATTAATAGGTTTCTGCTGCAAAAAAGGAGGTCATGTGACTCGCTGAATATACGGAATGAGCAGGTTTCTCCACCAATGTTTTTTTTACCCATGTGCATTTTATACCTCAATGCTCTATAGCACTGCACTGTAACAACGTATTAGCTATAAAACTTTATACCTTGAAATTACACAAGCTACACTAATCAACGACACTATTAAAATTCCAACAAATAACAAAAGTAAAAATAACATTTTGCTATTTCTCTAATTTTTGTTCCATGTGCTTATACACTGCCTGGCCAAAAAATTTCCCCACCTAACATACAAGGCTTTTAGGATCTGGGGTTGCTTCACTTGGTCAGGTCTACGTTATGTGTCCAAAAAAATCAGGTCATGTGACTCCCTGAATATACTGAATGAGCAGGTTTTTCCATCAATGGGTTTTTTCTCCCCTGATGGCACAACAGGCATATTCCAAGATGGCAATGCCAGGATTCATCGGGCTCATATTGTGCAAGAATGGTTCAGGGAGCATGAGACATCATTTTCACACATGGATTGGCCACCGCACAGTCCAGACCGTAACCCCATTGAGGTTAATCTTTGGGATAATGTGCTGGAGAAGACTTTACGCAGCGCAGCGACTCTCCCATCATCAATACAAGATCTTGGCCACAAATGAATACAACTCTGGACGCAAATAAATGTTGTGATATTGCATGAGCGTATCAAAATGATGCCGCGGTGAATGTGTGACGTAATCAAAGCAAAAGGCGATCCAATGAAATATTAGACTGTGTGACTTTTGTTTGGCCAGGCAGTGTATAATATACTATAGATAATAGCATAACCATAAAATGCCATGTACTAGCATTCGTATAAATTGTGAATGTTTGAACTTGGGAAGTATTTTCGTTTGAAATTATCAATGAAATTCTGATTAGGCAAGGCAAATCACCATATACCTGTATGTAACAGACCATAATGGTGCCCAGAAACAAGCAATTGGTGAAATGAAAAATACTTACAGTATCTTGAAGTGGAATGCTGAAAGAGTTCCCCGGAGATGGTCCGTTGCTCCACATGGAAATAGGAAAAAAATATGGGAACTTCAGCGTCTGAAGAGGTCCCCGTTGGTCTATTTAGCAAACCAAGGGTACTGGAATCGCCAACAAAACAAAATGATGGGTATAGGTTTGATAAAACTTTTATTCCAAAATAAAATCAAATATAAATAGGTACAAGGCCTTGTACCTATATATATTTTATTTTGGAATAAACGTTTTATCAAACCTATACCCGACGAGCACCTCTCCAGTAAGAGTCCTTCAAGACACCTAACGGTACATACTCGCCACCCAGGACATACTTGAAAACGAGAAAATCTCAATGTATCCTTCCTGGTAAAATACTTTCTCAAAAAAAAAAATCATTTCGTTTTGTTGGCGATTCCAGTACCCTTGGTTTGCTAAATAGACAAATGGGGACCGGTTCAGACGCTGAAGTTCCCATGATGGTGCCCACTTACCTAAAAGACTGAAAACCAATTCAAAGTATCCGTACAGGACTTTGTTCCTGATGCATGCAGCATGTCAGTGTCAAATCGGTTCGAAGTAGTTAATAGGTATTGGAAAGCACACTAAACCTAACTAAAATGAAGCAAATATAGTGTTTATTTTCTATTTTATTTTCTGTTATCGGGAGATCGTGGGTGTCCTTTGAGGCTGGAAGTAAGGGCAGTTTCTTTCATTCTAAGCCATGCTAGGAAAGGTTGATGGCTGTATAGGATGCCCGCTTTCTGCTAATTATCTGTGGACACTAAATATTAGCCTGTCATGGATACAGAAACATGATTAGCAAACTTTGGTAGAGGAGATTTTCTTTGTTGTTGTTTGTTCGCTCCTCAGATCCTCCATTCTGCCTTCGATTCTCAATAAGTAATTACTTTCAGAGCCATACATACAAACATAAGAGAAATGGCCAGAAAAGAGACGATATCTATAATGGTAAATTACTGTATGTCCCATATTTTTCAAACTGAATGTGTGCAAATGTGAGAATAATAACCGTAATCAAATTTATGGGATGCAGTGAATGTACTATGTGACTGCAGTGTATCTCTATTTTCTTACCCACCGTGGTGTTATTCAAGATCTAAATTAAAGATTTATATACAGAAATCTTACACTTACAGTATATATACACGGTATATATATATATATTTTGTGGATTCAGAAACAATAAATTTTTTAGATCTCGCACTCAAACGCCAATGCGATCGACTGAGATACAGTTTGCATAGGAAAGATACTGCCCGTAATACACTCCTACAATCGAACAGTTTTCATCCACCACACTTAATAAATGCATTACCCATTTCGCAGTTCCTACGGGTACTTCGATATAATTCCAATGATGATCAGTGTCAAATACAGCTGCAAGAAATGTTTGAACGATTTCTAAACCGTGGTTATTTGAAATCGACTCTTGACCAGGCATTACACACAGCCTACCAGCGATTCGGTAACCCACTTACCAGCACGAAAACCGAACTGAACAGACATGTGTTTCCACAGACTTTTCTTACAAAATCTACACAGTTTGCCAAATGTATTAAAAAGAATTGGCATATTCTTCAGTCTGATCCAAACCTGCCAGAAATTTTCCAGACATCTCCATGAATAATCATTGAAAAATATTTTTCTGACACGAGGCTTGTAGTAGGCGCCGAGTGACCAGAAGAAAGACATATCAGAACAATGTTTAAGGAGACATGTACTTCTGCCAGGTATTCTTATTCCTTCATTTCACTGGAAAGAATAAAACCTATCATCTTTGTTATCACATTTCAAGAAATGTCTTCCCACTGACTTTGAGGTCTTTCTCAAAATGATACCCTGCATGTGTTATCTCATTCTCACCTTGAGATTTCTTTTAGTCTTTCCTACTGATCACAGGTCATACTTTCTTCATTTCAAGAAAAGTAAAAAGCAAAGAAAGAAAGTGCAGCCATCATACCAAATAGACTATATGCATAAAGTATTCTAATTTTGGAATGTAAAATGTAACTTAATTACCGAACAGAAAAAAAACACATGAAAACTAGTGGAGGCCATCCATTGGGGTAATAGGGACAGCGCCCCACCAATTTTATTGGCATAAAATAAAATAAAAGTATAACAAAATAATTTATGTGCAATCTCAAGGCTAATATTGTTTCAGTGGGGGTAGAGGGCATATAAAAAAGACAACCAGATTGGCAATGTCTAAGCACATTTTACACCTTTGTCTCTTTAACCTCCCTGGTGATATTCCCGAGTGTGACTCGGGGTTAAATTTCACTACCGCGAACGGTAACCCCGAGCCACACTCGGGCTGGATGGATACTCACCTCCTCCTGGCTCCCTGGCTGTCCCCCGCAGTGTGATCGCGGTGAGCTGCTTCCTGGTAAGGCTCCCTGCGAGTCACACGATGCAGGGGGCGGGACCAGGCAGCAAACTTAGAAAAAAATATAATACACTGTATAATCCAATGTGCAATGTTTATGAACGGCCACTAGGTGGCACTACAGGATAAGAAACAGACCACACATCGTCTCACCCTTGTTTTCAGACAGATTTCAGTGTTTTTTGTTGTATTTTATTGAATATCATTTATTTGCATTATTTTGGATAATTATTTTTGGGATAATAAATTATTATGTCGTGTTTCAAACTTTAATCGGACTCAGTGTATTTATTATTTTTTTTTAAAATTTATTTATAAAGGATTTTACCAGTAAGGACTCTTGATTGCTCGGATTTCAGTGCGTGATTCCTAATTATTACAGGCTAACTATGTACAAAAACATGTTTCCTTTAAAAAAAAATTGAGACTCTTTTAGACACAAAATTTTGAAAAAAGTAGACCGCCAGGGAGGTTAAAGGACCACTAACATCAAAAAATTAAATGTCCTTATTTTGTTTATTTTATGTTGCTGATATCTTACATGTACTTTGTTTTTCTCTTGTTTGTTTAGTTAAGAAAATCTGTCACTGGGTGCATCAATTTTGTGATTTTTATGTGTTGTAAAGTGCCCCCTTCCAGTATTTTTACATCACTGGGTTCTCACTTTGTGGATTTGGCCATAGAATGGAATCTATTGGTCGATCACTGACTAAGATCATTGTATTGTGTGGGATGTATTCAAAGGACCTCACCAGGGGATAGATTAGAAGTCTTTTAAGTTCCCTGTCATGTCTCATTCACCTGCCATCTCTTATTTCAGTTAGCATGGAGAACAATAGCCCCCTGCTGCCTGATCTAAACATCCCTCCCACAACATTAGCTGTTCAAAAATGTAGATTGAATAAACAAGATCCACAAAGCAAAGCTTTAGGGAAAATGTTGCATCATGGGAAAAATAGACCAAATGGAACAAGAGATCAAAACCTTTCTTCATTTAAGCTTTACATGCAATTACATCTGACAAAGAAAAATAAAACTGCAGCATGTGTTTTATAAGGTGGTTTCATTTGTAATACGCACGTAATCTAGTTACAGTCTATCAGGGTAATTCAAAGAGATTCGAAAAGTCACCGCACATTCGGTGACTTTTCGTTCAATTCGGTTTGTTTTGCCGATCCCATTTCGGTGACCCTGCGGTGTATTCAGCAAGCACCACAGGGTCCCCGAATTGCAGGGAAAAGCTGCCGCAAACCTGACGAAAACTAACTGCAAAACCCACCGAATGCACGCCGAAAACCCCCAAAAACATCTGGATTAACCCGTCGAAAAACCAGAGCAGGAGCCGATCACAAAGCGAAGCAGCTGAGATCGCAGACGAGGCAGTGAATAAATTAGCAAAACAGTTTGTGTGAATGTTTGAAAATGAAACGCTGTTTGCAAAGAAACTACTGAGCGGAAATGTCTGAAATTTGCATATGAGGTCCAGGGAATGATAATAAAAAGGGCTGTTACAGAAAAAAGAAGAAAACTTAAAAAGAAAAAAAAAAACAATAAAAAAAAAGAAATAAAAAAAATCGGACTTTAGAAAAAAAAATTCAGAAAAATGCTTAAAGTATCCTAAAAAATCTATAAATAAAGAGACTCTTTACTGCAGAATTTTATAATGAACAATTTATTAGATATTGAATTAAAACGGGAATATTTTTAACATTGAAGCCTATGGGATTCTCCTGAATAAACTTGCCGAATTAAACCACCGAATGGCAGGGCATTAGGGGAACCTTTCACTGCTGGTTTGTGTTCTCTGAATAGCCGAAGCATTGCTCTTTCATTGGGATTTCACTGCCCTCGAACAGGCACCGTATGTGCAGGCAATTCGCTAGGATTTTCAGCGTTCGGTTACGTTTCTCATGCAATTCGGAGCTCTTTGAATAACCCTGTATGTATGTGATAGTGTCCCTTTAAGAGGATACCCCCCCAGCCATTATGTTTCCATAAGGACAGGTGACTTAAACGTCCACTCATTATACATACTCTACTATGATGGCTCATGGCCCTTTAAATGGTGGTGTCACAAAGAGGGAGTGAGAGATCTCTAATCTCAAGCAGTGAGCAGAAAATAGCTCTGATGGTAATAATTATTTAATGGACTAGATTTCCCACTATACTCAGCCAGCCCAAAGGCATTTTAACTGTCGGTTATGCCTGCTGTCTGGCTGAGAGCAAGTATCTATTTTTACGGTGTAGTATTTGCCTTTATTTTTATCAGACGGTTTAGTAGACATCTCGTGCATTTTTTTTTTTTTTTTAGACTTTTGTGTTTAATGTTGTATAGTTTGATCTTACATTTTTTACTGTGCACAACTCTCTGGGTATAGTATACAGCAGTTACTAAGCAACGTTATTTGTCCCATGTAGTTCTAGGCACTGCCAATCCACATCACAAGTTACGTCTTTGTGGGTTGGAGTAACGGCCAACTTGTGGAATGAAGGTGGAGTTGCTGTCTCACCCCAGATCAGCGTGGTTTGGATCCTTATGGACAGATTTCCGTGATACTCGACTGGACAGCAGTTACAACTGCCACGCCTAGCACTCCCAGCCAGGGAGGGGATATAGAATACTAGATACCACTCAGCAGCAAATGATTTTGTGACCAAGTGTCTGAGTGAAAGCAAGTTAACTATACACAGACAGAGATAGTGCAGCGAGATATAAACACAACTTGGTTTATCAAAAGCGTGGTCAAAAGTACATTTCGAGTTGGTACCAGAGAGGGTAATCATACAGGCAGGGTTGGCAACAGAGAGGACTCCCATATTCTTGTTCTCAGCAACGTAAAATGCACGTACAATGAATTAAGCAACCCGCAGGGCAGACCCACAATCAGTGACAGTGCAGTATGATGTGTACTTAGGCTTAGTGCCCGACAGGTAACAGGAGGGGTTGACGGATTCAGCAACCTGCAGGGCAGACCCACAATCAGAGACCATGCAGTGTGATCTGTACATAGACTTAGTACCAGACAGGTGACATGAAATGTTGACGGATTCACCAACATGCAGGGCCGACCCACAATCAGAGACTATGCGGTAAGATCTGAGCATACACTCTGTATACACAGAGTTCAACATACACTCATATATGGGATTAGAGTAAGAATCGTCAAGCAGGCAGTCCGGGTCAATCACAAGCAGGGTCCTCATACAAACAGAATAGGCAACTAGGCAGAAATAACTGAGACAGTAAACTGAGATCATCTGGCGATGAGGGAATAACTCCGTCAGGGCGACGTGCTGAATCTCGCGCCCTGCATTTAAGGCCGGCGGCTCCGTGTCATCATGCCAAGCCCCGCCCCCTCAGAAGCCGATCGGCCAGCTCGAACTCCTGGCACCCAGCCAGCAGCGATGCTGCCAGGCGCCCAGACCCCCCAGAAAGCACCGCAGGGGCCGAAGACTTGACAGTTGCTTTTCATTCCATGTAGATATATACCACGATATAATCGTTGAAGATATAAATTTTTTAAACATTGTATATATATATATATATATATACACACACTTCTGTTTACAAATTTTTCAGATCTGGAGAACTTACACAAGGCTGTGTTGGTTATGATCCATCTGTCTTAATGCCAGTTAGGGACTTTTAAGCCTTTAAAAAAATCTGTTTCTAGACTTTCTTCAGCATTTCACTTGTGAAGTTCTATTTGATCTCAAGCAACTCTTTGAGGATTCAATGTTGATACAGTATCTGATCCTCCCTAGAGTGATGCAAGTCAGAGTTAGCTCTTTATGATACTCATTGTTCGTGAGGACATCTGACATCCTTCAATACCATTCTTATAACCCATCACGTCATTAAATATCTTTTTTTTCTCGTTTTTTATTATTATTATCATTATTGGTGTCTATAGATTGTATCCTGTCATGGGAACCATGCAAGGATTGTAGGTGTGAGCCTAATGTGCAGTGAGCCATGAAGTATGCAGGTTAAGGGGTTCAAACAAGATATTTATTATAAACAAAACAGCAGAAAATACTGAACTGAAATGATAAAGTCCAGAGCAAGGTATCAGATATAGGGTGAGCCAGTCTCGTAGTCAGGTATCAAGCAGTAATCGTGGGGTACAGAGAACAGAATATCCAAAGTCCATAGCCAGAGGTCATACACGTGAATTCAATATGGGAGCTGAGTAGCAAAACAAATAGGTTACCAGTAGAGTAGGGGTAGTCCAAAAGGATCATAAATCGGGTACAGATGAAGGTCCAGAGGGTAACAGATAGGGGGTACAGCAGATCCAGGAGTATTTCCAAAAAACAGGTCAGCGTGGTGCAAGGTTCAGACTTCAATGGGGAAGTGAAGCACATGGGGTGTGACCTCCTTAAATACAGGAAAAACTGGGCAGGATGATTTGCAGGTGATGGTCTGATTTGAATATACGAAATCAAAGTCCAGAACTGAACGTGGGAAAAAAAAAGGAAAACCAAAACAAAGTCCCGGCATCTGCATAAATCATGCAAGACATGGCAAAAAGGGCAACAGCTGGAGGCGTCAGAGGATCAGGGGGTCCAGACCATGACAGCACCCAGGTGGGCCATGACATATCCCTATTACACAACGGTTACATGATAAGTATTTCTTAATTCATGTTCATGCTTGTACAAAAGTTTTTATTACTGGTGTCTGGCATGTATTCTCTTACATTACATCTTTTTCCATCCTTGGTCAGCACAATAATGGAAACCAAAAGGGTAATTCAAAGAGATTCGAAAAGTAAAGGCAAAACCCCGGCGAATGCACGCCGAAAACACTCAAAAACATCTGGATTAACCTGCTGAAAACCATGGAAAAACCCGAGCAGGAGCCGATCGCAGGCTCCGGAAAAAGCAGAGACCACAGAAGAGGCAGTGAATAAATTAGCAAAACAGTTTGCATGAATTATTGAAAAGTGAAATGCTGTTTGCAAAGAAACTACTGAGCGAAAATGTCTAAAATTTACATATGATCCAATGAATGATAATAAAGAGGGCTGTTACAGAAAAAATAAGTAAACTTACAAAAAAAGGAAGAAATCGGACTTTTAAAAAAAAAAATCCACAAAAATGCTTAAAATATCCTAAAAAAAATCTATAAATAAAGAGCCTCTTTACTGCAGAATTTTATAATGAACGGTTTATTACATATTGAATTAAAACGGGAATATTTTTAACATTGAAGCCTATGGGATTCTCCTGAATAAAATTGACGAATGAAACCACCGAATGGCAGGGCATTAGGGGAACCTTTCACTGCTGGTTTGTGTTCTCTGAATAGCCGAAGCAATGCTTTATTCATGGGGGATTCACTGCCCTCGAACAGGCAACGAACAGGTACTGTATGTTCAGGCAATTCGCCAGGATTTGGCGTATTGCCTGCTCTCTGGATAGCCGAATGGCCAAGAAAGGTAACCGAACGCTGATTTTCAGCGTTCGGTTACCTTTCTCAAGCAATTCGGATCTCTTTGGATAACCCTGCAAGTGTAAAAAGCTGACTATTAAAAAAAAAACCAAGTATGCTTTGCCTGGGACGATGAAATATCAGTAGCTGCTGGTACAGTAAGGATCATATCAAGGTATGGTTTGTATTTCATTCCCTAGTGTATCTACATGAGAAGAACTGATGGCTGAAGGTCTAGAAATTAATATTCTAAATGCTTTACAAGAAAATTAACAGAAAATGTGTAATTGGTTGGCACGGGGTGCATGCCAAATACATTAAATCTACGTATGGTAGATGAAGCCCCAGGACCAATTAATATATGCCCAAAGGTTCTTAGGGAGCTTAGTGTAGTGATATAATAGGATCCACACAGTTAGTTTCAATTCTCCTTTTCCTGGCTTAATGTTGACAAATTATAATAGAGCATATGTTTTGTCTCTCACATATATATATTTTATATAGTTATGTTTATTATTGCAGAAGCCATTTGCGCATCACCGCAATTCAAAGAACTGCATCCCAGAGCTCCTGTGCTACATTCCCCATAGGCAGCAAAGGAATTCTGGGTAGGACATGCAAATTACATCTGTCTCACTTTTTTGCATCCTGTGTCTGTTTTCAAACAGTATCCTCCAATCAATGCCACGCCATACTAGATGGCTTTTTTTTAGCAGAGATCAGGTTTATGCAACTTGTCAAAGCTATATATCTATATATATATATATATATATACTGTATATAGATTGGATAGGCCGTGTTAGTCCAGATGCCTATATATATAGTTATGTTTATTATTGCAAACATAACTAATTAGAGCGTGGAGGCTTTTTATCTCACTTTTTGTCCTCCTCCACAACCCTTGTAAGCATATATATATATCATGAGTATAGCAGTAAGTGGTGATACCTTTTATAAAAGACATTTAAAAGACAAGCTTTTGAGAGGATTCCTCTCTTCTTCAGGTCTGGAAGCTATACTGAGCAATATCCTAGAATTGAACATTAAGACATTAAGGGGCACACGGGTGGGGGGGGGGTAGATGTCATAAATATTGAGAGTCAAATGGTATGGTCAAAATGGGAAATAAACACGTGGGAGATCTATCTTCCCATTTTGACCATTCCGTTTGACTCTCACGATTTACTAGGATATTTATCAGTATAACATCAAGATCTGAGGAAGAGAGGTTATACTCTCGAAAGCTTGTCTTTTAAATTTAAGGTTAGTCCAATACAAAAGGTATCACCACATACTGCTGTACTCGTGATTTTGGCATCTGGACTAACATGGCATATATATATATTAATGTGTAAATTGCAGACCCCGAAGTTATTTTAATGTATTCATAAGGTATGTTTAATGGTTATATCCGGAAATACTTGTTTAGAGAACATCTATGAAGTTACACAATATGGACTCTATTACATTCCTTGCGCAAAAATGCTCGCGCAGCGCAATTTTTATTGCGTGCAGCATGAAACGTCGATGCGTGTAAATTAACGCTGGTATTACGATCCGAGCGCATTTTTTCATCCGTCCGAAAATATCACGTGTAAAAATACGCACGAAAACGAGCGCAAATTAACGCTGCGCGCAGAAATCGGGCGGCAGACAGTTTTTTCGCGCGATTCAGTCATTCAGAATTAAGAACCACAATTGTCTCCCGTTCAGTTTTTGCTCCTGTCAAAATCAATCTGAGCATATATGCTGCAGCAATATAAAAAAACATGCACAACCTCTCAATTTTATTGTTTGGGTATGTGTAGAATGTGTAACTATACTTTACTGTATTTTTTTTTTGGGCTGATATATTTCGTTTCGGCCAGGACGTTCAGATTTGCCGTTACCACCAGCTTTTAAAAGACGATAAAATTATGCGCGCAAGCGTCGTTCGTAAAAATGTGCGCATCGATTGTAATACCATCCTCGTACCAGCGCACAAATGCATTTGCACTCACAATGTTAAGTATGGAATGCACGCACAAACTTTCGCTCGCGCAGGGTTCGCGCAGGGTAACTCGCGTTAAACATTAACGCGCATTTTGTGTGCAAATGTCGTAATACGACGTTCAGCGCGAAGGGTTTTCCATTTATCACATGGATACTCATGTATTTTGCAAGAATGGAAAATTGACATGGGGTGATATAAGCTAGAAGAAGCCCTAGGTTTTGGGTTAATGAAATACTCAGGTCTCTCCCATTTTTTTTTACTTGCAGAAAAAACAGTTTTGTGCCTATCCTTTAGGCTAGGGTCAAACGAAAGCATTTTTACACGCGAACGTAAAAAAGTGCGTCCGAACGCATTGACGTATTTTTTCACGGAATATGCGAAAACGGTCATACGATGCGCATTTTCGTGCGTGATGTTTTACGGATCCAAACCAGGAAACTTTTTGCGTCTGGACGTTATGTTGGCCGGACACGAGCAGGGTCTGACGTCTCCAAATCACACACACACACACCGCTAGCGGGCGCAGCGCACTCTGTACGTCCGTACTAGCGGTTCAGCGTTCTCGAAAAAATGCGTTCATTTTCCACTTGCGTTGCGCAGCCGGACTTTCGTGCGACCGTACTTCGTATATTGGCTGTCATTGCCCGTCATTTGCTGCTAGTGCGGACGTGATTAAGTGCGCCAGAACGCACGTTAAAAATGCGCTGGTCTGACCCCAGCCTTAACAGGGAGGCTGCGTGGACCAGAAGTATCCAGCCTGCTCCATGTATAAAACATAACAAGAAAAAAGAAGAAGAATCTCTTTTCTCTCCCATTTTTTTCCTATTGCATTAAAAACAATATATTCATTAGCACGTGTACAAACACACACACACACGAGATTTTGTGCAAGGATGGAAACTCAGGGTAACATTTATTGTTCTCAGATGGTCATATGGTTGCAAGTCTTTAATACTTACAGAACAATATGTAAAAGATGTAAGCTGGTACTTGGGGATAATAAAAGCATTATTCATTATTATTTAGGTGAATTTTTAGAGTTTTTGTTATCTTTCATAAATTAACCTTTATATACGGATCGAGCTCAGCAATGCAGCGAAATATAATTCAATTACAAAATGACTTTTAAATTTGCAATTAGTTTGCTCGATTTCTTTCATAGCATAGTGCATCCCCATTTATTTGTTAGACGGCCCCCTCTCCCCCTCCTCACACGCACATTCATTCTTTTTGTAGAATTGAGTTCTATTCACTTTTTGTTCCATTATTTGAAAATGACAAGAGGAATTCTGTCCTTGTGAAAACAAGAGGGGATGTATTATTGAGTACCAAATGTATCATTTTAATAATGCCATGGACTGTTATGTCAGTCGCAACCCGATTAATGGGCAATAAAAAGAGGATATTACAAAGAAAATATGACGAATACTTAAAAAAATGTGTGCGTATACCCATTTATCTAGGTTACCTTGGTACCCATACAACTGGGACCCTTTTCCATCCGAGCCATTAATAGCGGCATTCAAATGGAATAATCCTGTGTGAGAATGTGATAGAGGATACACGTATCAACCGAAGTTTAGAAGAAAAGAAAAACTTACAGGTTTATTCAAAGAGATCCGAATTGGAGCCGAAAGGTAACCGAACGCTGAAATTACCTTTCTTGGCCATTCGGCTATTCAGAGAGCAGGCAGTTCGGCAAATCTTGGCGAATTGCCTGCACATACGGTGCCTGTTCGTTGCCTGTTCAAGGGCAGTGAAATCCCCATAGAGAAGCAATGCTTCGTCTATTCAGAGAACACAAACCAGCAGTGAAAAGTTGCCGAAATGCCCTGCTGTTCGGTGGTTTCATTCGACAGGTTTATTCAGGAGAATCCCATAGGCTTCAATGTTAAAAATATTCCCGTTTTAATTCAATATCTAATAAACGGTTCATTATAATATTCTGCAGTAAATAGTTTATTTTTAGATATTTTTTAGGATCTTTTAGGCATTTTTTGGCTTTATTTTTTTTAAATCGTTTTTTCTCTTTTCTGATCCAGCCCTGTTTATTATCATTCATTGGATCTTATATGTAAATTTCAGACATTTTCGCTCTGTAGTTTCTTTGCAAACAGCGTTTCACTTTTCAAGCGTACGGTTTTTTTTTTTCACTCCATTCGTCTGCAGTGTCTGCTTTTTCCGGTGGCTGCTCTGCGCGGTGATCGGCGGCTGCTCAGGTTTCTCCGGCGGGGTAAATCCAGATGTTTTTGCGGGTTTTCGGTGAGCGTTCGCCGGGTTTTGCAGTGAGTGTTCATCGGGTTTGCGGCGGCTTTTCCCTGCACTACGACGTCCCTGTGGTGCTTGCTGAATACACCGCAGGGTCGCCTAAATGGGATCGCCAAATCGCACCGAATTGAAGAGAACGAAAAGTCACCGAACGTGCAGTGACCTTTCGATTCTCTGAATAACCCTGTTAATGTTTATTCCAGAATTAAAAAGAAATTGGGGAACACAACACAATAAAAACAACCTGCATAAGCAGAAAAAAACCTACCCCAGAAGGGGTTTAAGTGGTGATGCAGAGGCCAATGCAAAGCACTTCAAGATAGGTGGTTAACTCTGACTGGCTGAAACCCATACAGACAAATGCTGCTGAAGGAAGGCAGAGAGCACGGTACTTACAGTGTCCGTGATACAATAGAAACAGGAGTTCAGGAAAGTTTAGTATGGTTAAATAGCAAGAAGAAAATTCACAGAGATGGAATAACCAATAAATCAAATACTGAGTATCTGGGAGCGCTCCTATGTAGCAGGCTCAGGATAGAGTGCTAGCAGAGGAACAAAGGCATCATTGATAACTAGCTCAGCTCGACGCGTTTCGCCAAAACTGGCATCATCAGGAGTATGTCAGAGTCTAGCAAAGTCATGGATTAGGTTGCAAACTGATATCAGAGCACAGGGCTGTACTTATAGTAACGAGTTCATGGGTAAAAATAAATGTGTTTGCATTTGGACTCCAGAACATGCCACTAACATTTTACCAATGTGAGGATGATGCCCGAAGTGCATACACTTTTTAAAAAATCAGCTGGGGATGTCTCTGACGGACATTTCCGCAGCAGCTCCTGCACCAGAGATTAAAGCTGTAGTAACTCCTTTTGGCCAGCAGATCTACCTGCCAAATAGGTTATCTCAGTAAGGATGAGATTGGAAATGTTCCAAAATATTTCTTACTGTATAATTACTTTTAAATGATTTTTCAAAAATTCCCTCTGGATCCTGACAGTGGTTTTCTGGAAAATCTCTTGGAAGTGAAGGCATTAACGACTCTACTCTGACCAAGCCGCTATATTAGAGGCTCAAGTCAGAATATTTGTGAGCTGCTGGTTGATGTTGGTGCTGCACGTCACAATTGTTATCATCAGCTGGAGTCCATAGGAGTCTATAGAGTCAGAAGCAACCCTACTGGAAGCTCTACACAGGATCAGTCAGGGACAGTGGAAGAACACAGTGGAAGAACACGTACCCCCCCCCCACTGCAACATTGGATAAAAGGATTTTTTGATATGCTGAAGTCTAAGTTCTAAATGATTTTGCAAAATCAAAGTCACTTTACACCACGGTTAAGAGCTGTTATTCCTTCCTGAATAGAAACCTTGAGCCATGTATGACCAGCGAGGTTAGAGTAGCTTATTCATTGTCAGCTAGCCACATATTAATGGCTCGGATACAAAGTATAGGAGTTCATTAACTTACAGTAACCTTTCACAATGTACAAGCTGCAAACAATGCTTGTGGCTCAGTTGGAATAATGACTTGAGCCATTGGCTTTACAGCTTGGTTGGAATAGGACCCCCCGGATTTGCACAGAACAGGCACCCCTAAACTGGAATTCGAAAATCAGACTCGAAACACAGAATTTTTAGATCTTTCCGGATTTTAGTAATTCCATATTAGAGACGCTCCGAATAATCTCTCATTTCTGAGACTCTGCTCTAGAGTAGTGTTTCTCAACCCCCGTCCTCAGGAGGACCCAATACAGGCCAGGTTTGCCAGATATCTGAAGCACAGCACAGGTGATAGATATGATTTGCTGCTCAGTTATTGCAGGATTCAGTCTGCATTTCCCCAAAGGTGATCCTTAAAATCTGACCTGTTAGTGGGTCCTAAGGACTGGAGTTGAGAAACACTACTCCACTCTAGAGCACTGCAAAAGACCGCAGCACATGCTGACAGCCTTTGGGCAGCTCCAGCGTGTGACATGCTGCACAGAGTCATGCTGGCTCTGAGCAGTATATCTGCGGAGAAAGGCTGCACAGTGCTCCCAACCTGTGCACATGCTGGAAGAGGAACGAGGCTCTCCTTCTGTAATCTCCTGCCTCTCAGACATCAGATTCTTTTGGATTCTGAAATCTGGTAGAATCCGGAATGCTCGGGATCCTGACGAGGGATGCTCAACCTGTATTATCAAAATAAACACACATCAGCAGGCGGAGAGATACATTGGCTAAGAATAAAAAAACAAAACATTACAAACTTTGAAGTGGTGCACACTCATCATGTCAATTACGCTAAATATGCAATAAATCTGACATATATATTATTATGAAATCAAAACATGAAAGGAAAAGCTTTTGTCCTCATAAAACCCAAAGTAAACACAGGGAATAATTACAATTAACTACGCAGCAACAACTAATTCAACAGAGCTGTACAATAGAAAACAAATCAAACAAGCAATTATAATAAAATGAATTTGACCCACAAAAACAAGAGGGGACAAGGATCTCGTTCAAACAAGAGCACAGTCTAAGACAACAGAGAAACATGGATGAAAATATGGGGGGGGAGGGGAATAAGCACCTTTGGAGATAATACCTCTATAAACTTTAAAATGCTGCATTGTTGTGCAGGGTTATTATACATTATTACGGGTTATGTTGTAATGTTTTAGATTTGATTGCATTTTGTATTTCCCTGTGAAATCGCGGCGTTTAAGATATGCAAATAAGGAATTATGGACTTGATAGTCTCATTAACTTTTATTGGAAAGTGTAAAAAGATTTAAAAAAAAAGAAAAAAAAATCAAACCTTTTCCTGTTTTTTAAGCTTTTCATTTTGTTTGCCTCTTATTGCCTTACTTTTTTTTGTTTTGCGTGTTGTGTATACCACGTAACACAGCTTCCGCAGCCCAGATAGAAGTCATCTTTGGCTTCTTTCATTATCTTAGAGACAGAGACAAATAAACCCTAGGATCCAGGTTTCTGCTGCTTGTTCAAAATATATCTTCTGGTGCTTGTATTTTTTTCAAGAATTCTATCAGTGCAGCTTATCCCTGCTCCCAAGAATAATCTCCGGGGACTTGCAAACCATACAAATCTTTCCAAACACCACTTGTTTCATAACTATAAGCAAAATAATAAAAAGAGTGGTCATCTTAAAGGGGCAGCTGAGCCACCGCTAAAGTAAACCTTCATAAACGTTTGCAAAAAAACGCATTTTAGCAATTGAGACAGTTTGCTTAGTTTTTACCTACAAGGAGTTAATCCTGCTTCTTCCACGTACGTCAGGATTAGCGATGGGCCCCCGTTTTCGGTTCACATTCGAACTCAAACACAAAAAGTTTGACCGCGAACTTGAACACAATTCGAACACAGTGCAAGTCAATGGGGCTCGAACGTTCGAAAATTAAGGTCCCCTCCAAGAGGGCATATATGCAAGATATTGGCCATAAAAGGTGTATAGGGGTCCGGGTACTGCCCTGGCGGACAGGAAACAATGAAGAAAAAAACGGGGAGTGCTGAGCTATTTCACCGCTGTGCGCTGAGCTAATTTTTACCGCTTTTGCTCATGTTTAAATGCAATTTGAAGCCATGGGAAATGTTTGAGCGACAATGAGTGGGAAATGTTTGAGCAACAAGGAGTGGGAAATGTTTGAGTAACAAGGAGTGTGAAATGTTTGATCAGTAATGAGTGGGAAATGTTTGAGCAACAAGGAGTGGGAAATGTTTGAGCAACAAGGAGTGGGAAATGTTTGACCAACAAGGAGTGGGAAATGTTTGACCAACAAGGAGTGGGAAATGTTTGACCAACAAGGAGTGGGAAATGTTTGACCAACAAGGAGTGGGAAATCTTTGAGCAACAATGAGTGGGAAATCTTTGAGCAACAATGAGTGGGAAATGTTTGAGCAACAAGGAGTGGGAAATGGGAGTGGGAAATGTTTGATCAGTAATGAGTGGGAAATGTTTGAGCAACAAGGAGTGGGAAATCTTTGAGCAACAATGAGTGGGAAATGTTTGAACAACAAGGAGTGGGAAATGTTTGAGCAACAAGGAGTGTGATATGTTTGATCAGTAATGAGTGGGAAATGTTTGACCAACAAGGAGTGGGAGTTGTTTGACCAACAAGAAGTGGGAAATCTTTGAGCAACAATGAGTGGGAAATGTTTGAGCAACAAGGAGTGGGAAATGTTTGAGCAACAAGGAGTGTGAAATGTTTGATCAGTAATGAGTGGGAAATGTTTGAGCAACAAGGAGTGTGAAATGTTTGAGCAACAATGAGTGGGAAATGTTTGAGCAACAAGGAGTGGGAAATGTTTGAGCAACAAGGAGTGGGAAATGTTTGAGCAACAAGGAGTGGGAAATGTTTGAGCAACAAGGAGTGGGAAATGGGAGTGTGAAATGTTTGATCAGTAATGAGTGGGAAATGTTTGAGCAACAAGGAGTGGGAAATGTTTGACCAACAAGGAGTGGGAAATGTTTATGAATCCCATAGGCTTCAATGTTAAAAGTATTCCCGTTTTAATTAAATATCTAATAAATCGTTTATTATTATATTCTGTAGAAAAGAGTCTTTATTTTTAGATATTTTAGGATCTTTTAAGCATTTTTTGGAATTTGTTTGAAAAAACGTTTTCTCGAACTTTCCGAAAAGTTCGAGAATTTTCGAACAGCCGATGTTCAAATCGAACATCGAATGGATTCGAACCGTCAGCCCATCCCTAATCAGGATACTGCAGACGCAGCATTCTACTCCTTATCATTTCTCATCCAGAGTGTAGAATTTATTCAGTTATGTTCAGTGTCAAGGAGGAGATGTCAGAAGGATTACGATCAGGTTACAGAGGGAAAGAGGACCTGGTATGCATCCTCTGTTATTGAATTAAACAGGTGGCATTATTTGGCAAGCCATTTGTTTAAAGATTTAAAGAGAATCAGGATGTAGTAGGTAGTAGACAGAGAATATTTTGGGCAGATCTGAACTCATGGAAATCCATGTAAAGGGAAACTCCAATCACTATGACCACTCAAGGGGTTATTCAAAAAGACAATCAAATTGCCTCCGAAATTGCACTGAATGGTGAATTTCCTCATACAGTGCAATTTCGTGGCCATTTGACTATTCAAAAAGCAATCAGTTCGCCAAATATTGCCGAATTGCTAGCGAAATACGGTGCCTGTTTGACAGCAGTGAAATCCCCATAGAGAAGAAATGGTTAATCTATTCAGAGATCACCGAACAGAAGTGAAAAGTTGCTGAAATGCCCTGCTGTTCAGTGGTTTCATTCGGCAGGTTTATTCAGGAGAATCCCATAGGCTTCAATGTAAAAAATATTATATAATATCCCGTTTTTATTGAATATTTATTAAACCGTTTATTCTTTTAATCTGCCGCAAAAAGTCGCAAACTGACTACTTTTTGAATAGCTGAATGGCTCTGAAATTGCACTGTATGGGGAAATACACTTTTCCATCCAATTTTGGAGCCAATTCGGCAGTAAAGAAATGGTTAATAAATTTTGCTCCAAACCAATTTATTTTAAATACTGAAGGTCGCAACCAGTTTTGGGAGATCACCCTGGACTGGTTGGTCTAAATCTAAATCATTTGTTACACCAAGTTAGGTGTTTTTGACATTGTTTGCCTATTTTGCAGTGGTGTGCTCTGAGTTTCCTTTATTTTGTATGTGATACCCACCGGTCACACAGCAGCGCCCTATTAATCGCATGGTAAAATGAATGCAGCCATCCCGGTTAAGACTAAACATGGGAAATATGCTCTAATCTTCATCTTCTTCAACATAATTTGACCAAAGATAATGGATCGTCTTCCTCTTGCTTTTCATGTTCAGTTATAGTTATGATAGTGTTAGTCACTCGATTTACTCTTGTTTTTTCTTTAACAGTTCTATCTGCAGTATTCTATGCGTGTCTCGTCGCTGTGGATCCGCCATCTGTAAAATCCTTCAGATCTACACAGTTGATGTATTAGGGTCATTTGAAACGTCTTTTATGAGATTGGTTGAGTGTTTTAAATAGTATTCCCACATTCAAACCCCAAATTATCTCTTTCTGTGTTATCATTTTGCAGAAGGCTTTTTTTGTGTTTATAAAGCACTTCATTCCATCAGTTACGCATACTTTTGATGTTGAAATAAATTATCGTGCCGTAAGACAGGGACATACATATTTGATATCTGCGTTCGCTCGCCAGACTTTGCTTCCTCTAAATCCCCTCCACTTTCTTCATCCTTTTAACTCCAACATAGTACCATTTAGCCCGAGATATCGTTAAAAATATTCAAATTGTTTTGGTATGCCCTGGGCTTCTGTTTGTTTCCTAGTAAAGCGCACTGATTTTTTTACTTAGTCTTGATCCTCTTAACCACTTCCTCCGCATGGCTGCTGGTGTGCGGAGGACGCGCTGAGCGCGTCCTCCCTTTGGGGTCAGCGTTCGGCCGGGTTCCGGCCGATCGCTGGCCCCCCCGGTGCGGGCTGACATCCTCGATGTCAGCCCAGCATCCGGAACCGCAGCCGCTGAAATTAGGTGTCATCGCGGCAGCGCGATGACACCTAATTCAGGCGCCCCCCCGCATGTGCGGAGGAGGCGCCTGAAAGGGAGGGGGGGAGGTCCTTCGGACCTCTCTCTCTCCCGATCGGCGGCATTGCGGGGGTTAACCCAGGCACCATTTGGAAGGGCACAGCCTGCCCTTCCAAATGGTGCCTGGCATTAACCCCTGGGGAGCTGGATCGCGAATCGGCGCTGAAAAGCGCCGGTTCGTGATCCTTTCCCGGAGCTGGCCGGCATCTTGGATGTCGGCCAAGCCTCCGGGAACTCCCCCTGAGGACTGGTGTCATCGTGCATAGCACGATGACGCCAGTCCTAGAGTTAACCCCTAACTGCCACCAACGGTGGAGATAGGGAGTTCCAATGAACTCTCCCGATCCGTGGCAGCTAGGGGTTAAAGTTTGGTATGGTTGGATCGGCCAGAGCATGGCCGTTCCAACGATACCAAACTCGAATGTGAAAAGTTTTTTTAAAAAAAAAAATAAAATTAAAAATAAAAATATATTTAAAAAGAAATTATTAAAAAAAAAAAAAAACTTTTTTTTTTCTTTTTTTTGGTTCGTTAATGCAGCAATATTGTTCCCATTTCAATTATAATGTGAACAATGATGCTGCACTAACGATTTTTGTATGCGGTGCGTTTGTTAAAAATCGCGTAATTTTCCCCAAAAAAAAATGTAACGAGACCCCATCTCTAATTTTTTTAACAAGCGCACCCCATACAAAATATAACCGCAATTGCTCGCATGTTAAAAAAAACACTTTACACGTTGTAAATTATTGAAAATACATATTTTATTGCATTTTTTGTTATAATATACAGACATGACATAACGTATACATATAATAATGACATATTATGAATCTACCGAGTCTGACGGAAAGAACGATATATAATATGTCTGGGTCATATACTAAAATAAGCCTTAAAAACGCGTTTAAACATGATGAGCAAAACCGGTAAAAATGACCTCAGCACAGAGGTGTGAAAAGCCTCAGCAGCGAAAGGGTTAAACTAAAAACTTAGGGCTCTATTACAATCTTTGCGTTAAAACGCTCGCGCAGTGCGTGGATTTGTGCTCGAAGCGTTAAACGTTAACGCACGTAAATCAACGCTGGTATTACAATCCTCGTGCATTTTTTTCATCCGTCAAAAAATAAAGGATGCGCAAAAACACACGCACATTGACGTTGCGTGCAGAAACCGGTGTGCGGACTGTTTTTTCACACGATTCAGCCAATCAGAATTAAGAACCACAATTGTCTCCCGTTAAGTTTTTGCGCCTGTCAAAGTCAATCTGCGCATATATGCTGCATCAATAAAAAAAGCACGCACAACTTCTCCATTTTATTGGTTTGGTATGTGTAGAATGTGTAACTATACTTTGCTGCTTATTTTTTTTTTGGGCTGGTGTATTTGGTTTCGGCCAGATTGATAGAAATTGCCATTAACACCAGCTTTTAGGAGTTGCTAAAATGACGCGCTGTGCATTGCAAACTGCGCATAGATTGTAATAAAATCCGCGTACCAGCGCACAAACGCATTTGCGCTCACAATGTTAAGTATAGGACGCGCGACGTACAGTTAGCTGGCGCAGCGTTCATGCAGGTTCACCCTCGGTAGACGTATACACACGTTTCTTGCGCTGACATTGTAATACGACGTTCAGCGCAAAGGGTTTTGCCCCTCGCGTTAATGCGTTTTTGTGCACGCAAACGTTTGCGCAAAGAATGTAATAGGGCCCTTAGAATTCTCACCTTGCTGTTTTCATTGTGAGCATTTAGCTACATAATTCCATGTTTCCATCACAATTACCCCTACATCTGTCAGGATTTACTCGGACCAAAAGCCCAGATATCATGCACACCCTTGTACAACCACACTATGCAGAGTTACCAGGATGATCATGGCCTCTTAGTAGGGCCATCATCAGGGGTGACAGCCCATGATATATTCAGGGGCCCAGTGGCTGCAGTGGGCCCTGGCTCTTGCCAAACCCTGTGCAGCTTGTCTAAGTGCCAGAGATGCAAGGGTCCCTCAAGCCATCTAGGAGTAGCCCACCAAGATGCCATCAAATTTCCCAGTGGGACGCAGCATCTGGGACTGGTATTAGCACTCTGACCCTTCACAGAGAAAGACATTAGTATGGTCGAGGTATAGACTGGACGATCTACGAACAGGAAATATTTTTTAACCCTTTGCTGGTCCTGTAGGTATCTAGCCAGCAAGGTAAGTGGAAAAGGAGGCAAAATATTTAATTTGGGTAGCTGAGGGAAAGTGAGCCCTGACCAGTGGGTGAGTAAGGGGCCCTAAAATGTCTGATGACAGCCTTGCCTCTGAGTAGTGGGAGTAGACACTAGAGCAAATTCAGGTATACGCAGTACAGGAAGGTGGGTATACAGAGACGTGGTCATACAGAGCAGAGATCGAGAAGAGTTTCAGGGTCAGCTGTAGAAGCAAGGGTGAGGTCAACAGAATCAGGTCAGAAGCAGCTTGGCAAGTCACTATACCCAGTGTACACACACATCCAAGTACTGAGACCTGAGGAACACTGGTTTATATAGTCAGGGAAGTGTCGTAGAGGATACTGGTTCAGTGGTTACAGTTGGGAGTCCAGGAGTAATAGTCTCAGCAGAGATTCATGACAGCTATGAAGATCTCAGAAGTCTAAGATGTCCAATCGTGAACTTGATACTGTTGCTCCCATGATAAACTTTGATGATTTAGAGCAGTGTTTCTCAAACCCGTCCTCAGTCAGGACCCCCTAAGAGGCCAGGTTTTCAGATATGTGAAGCACAGCACAGGTGATATGATTCGCTGCTCAGTGACTGCAGGATTCAGTCTGCATTTCCCCGAGGTGATCTGCAAAATCTGGCCTGGCTGAGGGTCCCGAGGACAGGTTTGGGAAACACTGATCTGGAGAGGGAGCATCAAACAGTGGCAGGAAAAATCTCATCGATTTATCCTTCCATTTAAAGTATTTTTTTGGACACTGATAAAACAGCATCCCCAGACAAAGTATTGTTGTATTGTTTTTATTGTAAAAGAACCCTCTACCTGTAGGTAAAATGTCTTTGAGTCAAGTCTTGATAGATGACCTTTTGGGCATTCCTATCAATGCATTTTACTTGTGGGAACACCTCTCTTGTAGTTTTGCTTTTTTTGTCCCTTATTTTCTTCCTAATGACCAAAAATCAAGATTATAAATTGCAAAATAGTCCAAAAAAAAATCACGAGTATATCCGTCCCAAAAAAGCTGAGCTCATTATAGTGTGTTTTTAGCTTGTTGTTTGAAGCTTGTTAAAATAGTGGTTGCATAATGTGAATTTATGTATGTGCCTTTATGGAAATTAGTAGCAGCATGATATTAATCAATTGCTATGATGTCTAAATGCAAAAAAATAGTGAATATATTATATATATATAATTTTATTTTTATTTTATCTGTATATGCTTCACTTTGGGAAGTAACAGAAAAATCCTGCCTTCCGGTCTTGTCTGAAATACCATCCCTGACTAGCGCAGTGCTTGAGACATTATTTTCAAATTCAGGTTTTAACATTCAAAATCTGTTTCTACTTTTTGCAATTATGTCCCGCCATTGATCTTCATATGCGCTTTACATAACACCTTTTCCAAATTCTTAAGGAAGCAATAAGGAAAAAAAAAAGTAAACTCATATTTACTTTCAAAAATAGCCAGAAGCCATGCATTATAATTAAGTATCTCTGCACGCATTTATATATTTATGTATTATATCAATTTTGCAATTTGCATATATTTTTTTCACATCCCTCCATTTTTGAATCACACGCAGATTTTTCTCCCCTAGGCAATCTTTTTTTTTTTTTTTTTGCATTATTCTTCCCACCTGAGCCAACCTCAATAAATCTTGATTTAGATTCTCCAATCTTTAGGTTGCTAGCATTAGGTGGCTCTTAAATACACAATGTATCCCTGCAAGGAACAGATTCCAGATTGCGAAAATGTTCCGATACATAAGCACAGAATGTTTACTTATATCTATGGAATACATCTAAATATACATTTAATAAAAAAGGCAACAGTTTCGCTTAGGTTCCCTTATATCCTTTCACACAGCGCAAATCGAAGACTGCTGATACAATTTTCTTGTGTCCCTGCGCTGACTACACACTTTAAATGATTTTCTGGTTTTGAAAACGTAACACAGCACAACTCTAATTACCATTTCTGGCATTCTCCATACAGGGTTATTCAAAGAGATCCGAATTGTGGCCAAAAGGTAACCGAACAGTGAAATTCAGCGTTCGGTTACCTTTCCTGGCCATTCGTCTGTTCAGAGAGCAGGCAGTTCGCCAAATCCTGGCGAATTGCCTGCACATACGGTGCCTGTTCGAGGGCAGTGAAATCCCCATAGAGAAGCAATGCTTCGTCTATTCAGAGAACAAAAAACAGCTGAGAAAAGTTGCCGAATTGCCCTGCTGTTCGGTAGTTTCATTCGACAAGTTTATTCAGGCGAATCCCATAGGCTTCAATGTTAAAAATATTCCCGTTTTAATGTAATATCTAATAAACCGTTGATTATATTATTCTGCAGTAAAGAGTCTCTTTATTTTTAGATTTTTTTTAGGATATTTTAGGCATTTCTTGGGATTTTTTTGCAAAGATTTATTTTCTGTTTTTTTAAAATCGTTTTGCTTTTTTCTCTAACAGCCCTTTTTATTATCATTCTTTGCATCTTATATGTAAATTCCAGACATTTTCGTTCTGCAGTTTCTTTACAAACAGCGTTTCACTTTTCAAATATTCAAGCGAACTGTTTTTTGTTTTTTTCACTCCATTCGTCTGCGTTATCGGGTTTTTCCAGCAGCTGCTCTGCACTGTGATTGGCGGCTGCTCGGGTTTCTCCGTCGTGTTCGGTGGGGTTAATCCAGATGTGTTTGCGGGTTTCGATGTGCCTTCGCCGGGTTTTGCGGTGAGTGTTCGGCGGCTTCTCCCTGCTCTACAACGACCCTGTGGTACTTGCTGAATACACCGCAGGATATCGCCAAATCGCACCGAATTGAAGAGAACGAAAAGTCACCGAACGTGCAGTGACTTTTCAATTCTCTTTGAATAACCCTGACCCTGAATGTCTTGTCAAGTAATGGAGTAACTAGCTTTTTGGAAAATACTTTAGAAGAAACTAGAGGGTGATTTTTTTTTTAAATGCATATGTGTCATTTGTGTCATTCTGGGTCGTAACATTATTGTGCACCACCATTGTCTGCAGAGGAGCCGTTATGAACCTCTGTGCTAATAATGTGTCTTAGTGTGCTGCGCTTATATCAACAGAAGCACCAGAATCTGTTGCCCAAAATGAAGCAAATATGAAGCAGAATGTTAGGGTCAGAGTTTATGGTTATGGTTAACCCAAACACTAAAAGAAACCCTGATCCTAACCCTAAAACAAACACAAGTAGTAACCTAACCCTAACCCGAAAAATAGATGGCATCCGAAAGCCATCCAATACGGGAGCAAGCAAAATGTTTTGAGTGCACCCAAATCTTTTATGTTGCTCCCAAAAAATGCTTCCAAAAATGCCACCTATCTTTTATAGACTTGTTCGAATTGGAACAGGTGTAGTTTAGGGGTGTGAATTTGTTTCGTAACAAATCTTAATTCGTTATGTATTTCGTTAATTCCTATTTCGGAATTACTTCCAAAATAACAAATTGATTTCGTCCGAATTTAAATGAAAATGAAACGAATTTGTTTCATTATACTGTTTCACAAGAGAAACATTGATTAAATGATTCCTGAGCAGGATTTGATTCATTGGGGTTTTATTTAGTGATCCAAAATTCGAATCAATATCAAATATTGAATCGATCCCAATTTACGTACATACAAGTCAGTAGTAAACAAAACTACATTATGAAACAAATGAGATTTGTTTGACTGTTTCACAACGCACCCCATCCCTGTAAATTGACCTGTGGTGCTGAATCTGTTGTCAGCACCACAGGCCAATGGACAGCTCAATATTTAACCCTAGCTTGCAATTTAATTGCAAAATTTGATTTATTGGGGCTTTATTTAGTGATCCGAAATTCTAATCGATACCGACTCGATCCCAAATTACAATGTTTTTTTTTAGTGATCCGAGATACCAAACGAAAACGAAATAGCAAAACAAAATTAATCAAAACGTAACAAAATTACGAAACAAAAGTCCGAAAACAAAACAAATTTTTCTGCCGTGCACACCTCTAGTAGTTTTAGGACGACTTGGAGCATATTTGGCAACATTTTGGGATCTCTTTTTTTTTCATGTCTTTTTTTTTCAGGTGTCCTTTCCATAGGACAACATACAAAATAAGAGATTTTGGTTTTATAGCAATTGTTGTTTTTTTTCTTATTTATTTAAAAAAAAATGGGTTCTAGAAGCAGGGATTAAAAAGTCCCTGTTAATATGACCCTCATTTTTTTGGGTTTGTTTTTAAACACTGTCAGGGTTATTCAGAGAGCGTGAAAATCAGGAGAATGACTGGAGAATGACCGGAGAATAAAAAATTCTAGGTCAAAATAGCCGATTTGGAAAGTGAGATGAAAGGGAGAATCTTTCTGGTTTGGCTATTTTGACCTAGAATTTTTCATTCTCCAGTCATTCTTCTGCTTTTCACGCTCTCTGAATAACCCTGTGTGATTGACCGTCACAAATTAGGGATCAGTCTGCATAGTCTTCTAGGGTAAGTTGAGCAGACACTGGAAATACTTTTAACAAGACTTTATTTCTTCAAGTAAAGGTGTTTCACATGCAGTTCAAAATAAAATTAAACAGAAAACAAATCCTCGCTCTCAACAGAGCACTAACTAAACAGTCAATCCCTGGATGGCTAACTCCATTTACCAGTGAAACAAAACACTCATGACATGGAAACACATATGTACCTTTCAGTCCTTTCCACCTTGAAAGTTCTGTCCTCTCTTGTTCACCACCAGAAAAGGAAGACCAAGGCAATGAGCAATTCCTGCTCTGAACTTTTAAACAGCATTTTTTCCTCAATTAACCTTAGGTGTGGCTTGAGTAATCCCACACCTGCTGAGCTGCATGCTGGGAAATGTAGTTCACCCATGTAGTGGGTACAGGCTATGCAGAATCCTAGGTCCCAAATACGTGCCTTCCACAACCACACCTCTGACACAGTCACAACACATAAACAACGAGACTCGTTGCGAAACTTTGTCAGGGGATTTGAATTACTCTCAGTCCAATCCTATATACTTCCATCATTTTAGAGCATATTCCTTTTTTTTTAACCTCTAGTAGTTTTCTACATTTCACTCAATATCTCAGGATGTTGTTATATCAGATATTAAGTTATCGTGGGCAAACTTTGTTATTTTATATCTTTCAAAATATTTAAATAAAGTTTGGGTTAAGAAACACTTGCAAACCATCCTCAGTGTTTAATTTCAGGTGAAATGTAGACAAGGTCATGAATTTCAAATTTTCATAACGTATATTCCTCTGGACTGTCAGACTCCCATATTTTGTGATTCCCATCACCTTCCTATTCCTTGTAAGCAGCCTCTAGCTGATGTCTTTGTGATGTCTGTGTGTAATTCTGTTTGTCAGGTTGATTGTCAACTCATGCCACTCTGTTTTATTGATATGTGGTAATAAGAGATTTCATTCACCTGGGGTTGACCAGGTCAAGAATTCTCACTAAGTGAACCCTTCCCTGGAGGAACCTCACAGCCAGGACTAGAGGTACTGCAACAATGTCTATATTTGTCTACCAGAAACAATTGCTTCTTGTTTTATGAATTCACACCAAGGAATTATGTGGCACTGTGTCCCTCTGCATTATTCATGCCCCATCATTAAACACTGCCGCAAAGAAACCTGCTCCACGTCGAGTTCCCTGCAACTCTAGAAGTAAAAAATAGTTATCACGTTGTCTAATATATAACACTGTTGCTCATTTAGGTAGAAAACAACCAATATCCATCTTTTTCAACATTTTGCCTTCTGATCTTTATAAAATAAAAGGTAAGCTAAACTTCCCAGAGGATAATCTCTTACAAATGGAGTTATTCAAAGATGCCAGTGAAGTTTAGAGTGCCGCTGTTTGGATTTCTCTATTTTGGTGCACGTTGGTATTTGTTTCTATTACCACAGTGGCCATGTTTGACAATTTTGGCAAACATCAGAGCTCTTTGGATAAACCCCTAAGCCTTTCAAAAAGACGGTTGATGGGTTGAAGGGAAGGGGGTCTTCCATTACTCCATATTGCCAAGAGGCTTTCTCTACAGATAAACCAACCCTTAAGTTGACTGCCATGGATATTGGCATTATGTCTCAATCTAAAATTACTTTATCAAAGTTTGGTGCGTTAAAACATTGTTATTTAATGGCAGTGAGACTTCATTGCTGTTGCCATATAAGAACCTATGGGCTAAATTACATAGTGAATGCCGACGTTAGCGTTCGGATTAGTACTTATTAACGCTAGGATAAGTAACTTTAATGCATGCCCCCCTTATTACATTCCTGACACTAAAACCGTGAAAAATCTTAGTGCATCAGTGATTGCACAAGCTTACTGTACTTTGTGCATCCTATACTTAACATGGGGAGCGCAATCTGTAATTAACACTAGGATAAGTAATGTTTTACAAAGTACTAGCGCTAATCATCACTGCAGCGATGGGTTTAACTAAATTTCAGCAACACCACATTTGCAGAATCATTTAGCGCCCCCTAAATCCACCCAATAAATCTGATACTCACCTCCCATCATGCAGCGAGAATGGTGGCCCGATCCACCGCTTCTCCTGGCCGTGAGCAGAGTGAGATTGGGGACAAATAGTTCCCAGTCTCCCTCCGCGTTCACTCTGCGCCGCTGTTTGATCTCGCAGCAGCTCACTGACTTGCGGTCAGACACCGTAACCCTCCATGGAGTCCTATGGACTCCAGAAGGTGATACTCACAGCGACATGGAGTGCTCTTACAAGAATCATCAAGGGTAGCAAGGCGTTCCAGGTCAAAGTGCAGAGGTGGCGTATGGTCCTAAATATAATGCTAAAATGGGGACGCAAGTTTTCTCCGTTAGTGCCCCCTACTTTAGCGTTAGGAAGGGAATTTAGCCCTTTGTGTTTTTACTGTAAAATGTTTTTAGCAAACAATAATCACACACTCCCATCTCATCGTTGATTAACCAGGTGAGAATAGGAACAAATGTAGATTTACTAGCTGTTTTGTTTTCTTATGTTTTTGTTAAGAATGAATGTAAAGTAATTTTCCTGATCCAGTAATTAGTTGATCTTTGATTCAACTGAAGATTTGCTTCACTGCCCAGAGCTTCAAATATTGAAAGGGGAAGTGTATCAGCGTATCAGCGTATCACCTTGACACATTTCTATGAATAATAAAATCACATGAGTGTAGCATTACACTATCTGTGACAGTGCCATGTTTTCTTCTCTTCTGCTGATATGTTGTGAGAGACAAAGAGAGAGAGAGAAGAGAGAGAGAAGAGAGAGAGAAGAGACAAAGAGAGAAGAGAGAGAGAGAAGAGACAAAGAGAGAAGAGAGAGAGAGAAGAGACAAAGAGAGAAGAGAGAGAGAGAAGAGACAAAGAGAGAGAGAAGAGAGAGAGAAGAGAGAGAGGAGACAATGAGAGAGAGAAGAGACAGAGAGAGAAGAGACAAATAGAGAAGAGAGCGAGAGAGAAGAGACAAAGAGAGAAGAGAGAGAAGAGAGAGAAGAGACGAAGAGAGAGAGAGAAGAGAGAGAGAAGAGACAAAGAGAGAAGAGAGAGAGAAAAGACAAAGAGAGAAGAGAGAGAGAGGAGACAAAGAGAGAAGAGAGAGAAGAGAGAAGAGAGAGAGGAGACAGAGAGAGAGGAGACAAAGAGAGAAGAGACAGAGAGAGAAGAGACAAAGAGAGAAGAGAGAGAGGAGACAAAGAGAGAAGAGAGAGAGGAGACAAAGAGAGAAGAGAGAGAGAAGAGACAAAGAGAGAGAGAGAGAAGAGACAAAGAGAGAAGAGAGAGAGAAGAGACAAAGAGAGAGAGAGAGAAGAGACAAAGAGAGAAGAGAGAGAGAGGAGACAAAGAGAGAAGAGAGAGAGAGAAGAGACAAAGAGAGAAGAGAGAGCGAGAGAGAGTGAAGAGAGAGAGAAGAGACGAAGAGAGAGAGAGAGGAGAGAGATAAAGAGAGAAGAGAGAGTGAGAGAGAGAAGAGAGAGAGAGCATCTCCTCATTTGCATTTCCGTTGAATGGGAGAAATATGAGCAGGAGACAGTTGGTAACTTTACGCCTGGTGTGGAGGAGCAGGTAGTAAGGACCACCTTTTAGGAACAAACTACCACATCCTTATATTAAAATGGTATTTGCTGAGACACCAAACAGGGCACAATTATACTATGTTATGGAATATAGAGCGGATCTTTAATTGATGTTGATATCATCATAGACGTGCACAGGGGATGTGCCTGGTGTGCCTAGGCACCCCCTAATGTTGGGTAAAGAGGTCCTCTTTCACCTCCTACATTGGCATTTTACATGCCCCTTATTTGGTTCATGATGAATAGCATAAAAACCGACTGTATCAACTTCTTATTGCTAATGAAAAATGTGCATTTTGAAGAATCATTTCTATATATAAGTTTTAAATTAATAAATGTTCCATTGATGCACACCCTAATTTAACGGGTTGTGCACACCAGTGGATACCATACTTATAGTTACCTTAAAAACCTGAAATTTAACTCTAGATAGCTCAGTGCACCTCTCAATGCATTTGATCAGCATGAAGAATGGTGTTGGGGGGTTGTAGCTCTATGTACTAGCAAATGTCACCTGCCACTCTTACCAGCTCACCACTGCTTGAAACACTGCATTATTCTGGCTGTGTCACAGTGTTGGTGCCATGCATAGGTACAGCTGGGACATGCATGGGTGGCACCCTTGTGCAAACTATGAGAGACATGGATGGAACTTGATGTGGCCCTTTGCTATAGAGATGTGCATGCGTTTCTTTTTCATTTTGTTTAGTTTCGGCACGTTCGTTTTTCGAAAGTTTCGTTTCGGATCGTTTCGGGCCATTTTAGTTTCGGCTCGTTTCAGCTCGTTTCATTTCAGCTCGTTGTTTCGTATCGATTTTTGTTATGTGAAATCGGAGAATTTCAGTCTGTCAGATCGTCTGTTCTCTTAGTTTCAAAGGGTCCATTTCGTTTTGACTTTAGACATATGGTATTTCGGATGCTCCGATATTTCGGTCGATACGGTAATCCTGCCGATTCGTTCCTTCGAACGTATCGTTTTTTATGAAAGATCCTTTTTTTCTTATGAATATGCATTGCACAACTTTATTTAGACTGTGCATTTAGGGAAAAGCTAATTAAATATTTAAAGTAAATATATTATTGATGCATAAAAAAAACACTGGAACAAGTGAAAAAAGTGACCGTCGATACGAAACTATGAAATCAGCAACGGAACCGAAACGGACTCGAAACAATACGAAAATATGTTGTCCGAAATTAACTGAACCGAAATCGCGAATAGAACGAAAATGACTTGCGATTTTACAAATTTCATGTCCATACGAAATAACGATTTATTTTTGTTTCGTATCGGGAAATATTTCGGATGTTGTGTATTTCGTTGCTGGTCCGGAACATCGGACAAATCCGAAGCACCAATTTGGCCCGTTTTGTGAGAAAAACGAATCGGTACGAAACGAAACGCACATCCCTACTTTGCTATTCTGGCAGCAATGAAGCTTAAAAGGCTTGAGCAGGGACAAACAACCTTGGCCCTCCAGATGTCTTGGAACTACATTTCCCATGAGGCTCAGTCAATCTAACGAGTAACTGAGCATCATGGGAGATGTATTTCCAAATCATCTGGAGGGCTAAGGTTTCTGACCTCTGGGCTAGTGTCTTTCTTCTTAGATACTGTCTCTGTGATGTTTTGCGTTACCCCCAAATATAAGACATGAATTTAAATAACATTTTTATTTGTGTATCTATCAGAACTCCAACGGCCACGGCTTTTCCACGTGTACACATTAACACACGGGCATTAGAAATCCAATCATGCACGGGTTGGAACATCTGCAAGAGGCTTCTCTGCTCAAAGTGAGCAAACAACAGAATTCTTACTCGGCGTAAATCGATTCGGTATCTGTGCAAACTCACAAAGTGCAAATGTAAATAGGAGCCATTATGTTTTAACCAGCAGCACATATGGAACCGATCTTAAAAGTAAAGAAACATTGAAAACTCTAACAGGGTTTTGTTTTTCCGTAATGGCATCTTCTAAATGTACAAATAGCACTTCACATGTTATTGAGCATCCAATCTGATCATCCCCAGCCAACCGACAACCAAGCTTAGTATATGAGAAAGAGAAAGACCTTAAGCATAGGCGTAACTAAAAACCTCAGGGCCCAGGTGCAGGAATCCATGAAGCCCCCCCACCCCTGGCAAAAACATACCCCCCCCTCATCCGCGTCATCCCCATGCACTGGATCCCTCCAGGTCTACAATGTCCACTCCAGACAATCCTAGTTACATTTTTTTCCAGGTCCACTACGACCACTTCAATGCATCCCATTTTTAATGTAATGTGCACCATGTATATCACAGAGGTCTACAGCAATAAAACTCACAGTAATGTGTGCTGTGTATGAGCCAATCATAGGTGAGCCAAGCCGCCCAGGTGAGGCAGTGGCCGGCTGTGTGTGGACCCCCCGAACTCAGGGGCCCGGTTGCAGTGCCACTCTCTGCACCCCTGGTAGTTACACCCCTGACCTTATGGGTTATTCAAAGAGCACCGAACCTGCCACTGAATTGCACAAAGCAGTGAATTTCACCACACGGTACAATTTCTTAGCAGTTCGTCTATTCAGAGAGCTGTTAATTCACCAAATACTGGCAAAACGACAGTGAAATACGGTGCAGCAGATCACCGCAATTCAGGGATCTTCGGCAGCAGTGAAATTGTCCCATAGAGAAGTAATGGTTAATCTATTCAGAGAACGCCGAACTGCACCGCGGTGTCAGGGAAATGCCCTGATTTACGTTGATTCTGTTCAATAGGTTTAAACAGGTGAATCCCATAGGATTCAATGTAAAAATACAGTATTGTTTTTTTTTATTTTTATTCAACTGTTCATTCTTTTCAGTTTCAGCAGAAACTGAAATCTTTTTATTCATTTAGAATTTTTGGAGTATTTTTCTGGATTTTTGTTAATTACGTTTTTTCTTATTCTGTAACAGATGTTTTTATTATATTTTTAGGGCCTTTTTTTATTATTTCCACACATTTTCATGCACGTTTATTGTTTTAAATACCTTTTAAAAAATAGTAGAGTTACATTTACATTACAAAAAAATTTCTGCAGTTCAGTCGCGTTCAGCGGTCAACCGCGACATTCGGCGTGCTGATCGGAGGTCATCATCGGCGTTCGGCATTCTGTTCGGCGGTTCCGCATTCAGCGCACTTCGGGGGCCCTTCGATGAATAGTGAATTCACCGCAGGGTCGTGAACTGGAATTGACCAATCGCTCCGAAGTGCACCAAATGAAAGAGCGCCGAAAATTCCCTGAAATCTCGATACTCTTCGAATAACCCTCCTTGTCATGCTCCAAACGTGCGATTGTGTCCGTGGATTTAAACAAGAATAAAGAGTTTTCTACAGATCTGTCTTCGCCAGAAGCCGAGGAGGCTCAGCGAGTGACTTAATCTGACAAATGAAATATAGGGCAGCAGCTACATGCTCCCTAGGCCAGGAAACGCGGTTTGATGATGTGATGGTGACACTTAAAAACAATGTGAAGGCAATAGTTAAAATAAATAAATAAATAAAAAAAATCACTAACCACCAAGCGTATTGTGCTAAACCTAATAAGATGTAACAGCTTTTTACATATAACAATGTTAATTAAGCTGAATAAAGACCAGCCGTTGCTTTTCCCTGGATCCTATTATTTCTAGAGTTTAATTGATTTATGCTGAAACTTTGAGTTTGAGCGAGTTTATAAAGAACCGCCGCGTTAACACCTTTTTGTTTTCTCAGGTGAGATTCATTACATCTGTAGTGTTTAAAAAGAAAAAAAAAAAAAAAAGTGACAGAACCACACTGGATTTTTAAGTGTTGAAAAAAAAAAAGGCCGCTTCTGTCAGCGGTGACATGTAAAATGGGTTTTCTGTTAAATCTAAAGATCAAATCAGTGATGCATACTCATGTTGCGTAGCTAAGCTATATATTGCTCAGCCATAATTACCCCCTTCACTACCACGATCGAGTATACTTGATCTACAAAAGCACACACAGGTGCCTCTAGATCAGTGTTTCCCAAACCTGTCCTCAGGACCCTCCGCCTTGCCAGGTTTGCAGATATCTGAAGCACAGCACAGGTGATATGATTTGCTGCTCAGTGATTGCAGGATTCAGTCTACATTTCTTCAAGGTCATCTGCAAAACCTGGCCTGGTTGAGGGTCCCGAGGGCAGGTTTGGGAAACACTGCTCTAGATTGAGCGCACTCGACCTCGTCAGATTCTGGAGCAGTGCAAAGGAATTTTTTTTTGTTTTTGCAAATTAATTTTTTTTTACAAATGCGCTCCAGAATGTGCCCCTAAAATCTCAATGCATCGGACCAGACAGCCCATGTCTTGAAATTGTTTAAAAAACTTCCGTTCCGAGATCCGTTTTTCCTTCGAGGAAACAGAGTCCAAACTGTAATGTGCATGTAGTAGCACTTTTTGGCCAGCAGAGGGAGCCTGTCAAATAAGGGTTATCTACAGTGAACTACTCGGCCCCCTGCTATTTACAATATTCATAAATGATCTGCCTAACATCTGCAAAGCCTCAACTGTACACATGTACGCAGACGACACCGTAATCTATACCAGCAAACCAAATCTCCGGCAGCTGGAGACCGTGCTGCAAGACCAATTCACAGGGGTAGAAAAGTGGATTAAACACAACAAACTTTTCTTAAATACTGACAAAACGGCAACGATGCTGTTTGGAACCGCACCTAAACTACACAAATTGCAAAATCCCCATCTATGTGTCAGGACAAGATCAAATGACACGCTGACCACAGTCACTTCTCTCAAATATCTAGGTATGTGGTTAGACCCAAATCTATCCTTTGGCCCCCACATCGAAAAACTCTCATCTAAAATTTACCCCAAACTAGGTGCCCTGTATAGAAACAAATCCTGCCTGAGCCCCGCGGTAAGAAAGCAGATTGTACAGCAAATGCTTATGCCGGCTATTGATTACGGAGATGTAGTGTATGCAGCTGCCCCGCAAACACACCTCGAGAAACTTACTACATTGTATAACTCATTCTGTCGCTTTGTGCTACAATGTAACTACATGACCCACCATTGTGACATGTTAAAAGACCTAAACTGGCCATCGCTGGAGTCTAAACGTATCCTTCACCTTTCCAAATTCGTGTTTAAGAGATTTTCTGGGAAGCTGCCACCCTACCTGAATAGACTGCTTCCTCCAGCAGCTCCCTCATCCTATAACCTCCGCTCAAGGACCAGCACCTTACTTGCAATGCCACACTAAAAAAAAGAAAGTGTCTCGATCCTCATTTTCTTACAGAGCACCACAGTTATGGAATAACCTCCCAGACGCCATCAAATCTTCCCCCAGTCTAAAGTCACTGAAGAGCTCCCTATTAACATACCTCAATACAGAATGCACCTGTAAACATGTAACATAATGACTATTTCCTACATATTTATTTTCTGTTAATCTGTATGTTTGTGTTTTTTTTTTTTTAATATCTTGCATTGTATTACTTTGTATTTCTGTAACAACTGTAACACTTTAATGTTCTTGAACCCAGGATGTACTTGAAAACGAGAGAAATCTCAATGTATCCTTCCTGGTAAAATCCTTCATAAATAAATAAATAAACTACAGTCGTAGAAGATCCAGAACCCAGCATGCATGATTATATTCACATCCCGATTATTTTTTTCAAGCCATTTTTCTGGGAACTCCAAAAATATACCTTATATATAAGCAATTTGCCATATAGCATTTTATATGTTACTTCTCTTGGGGGGGGAAAGGAAATGGTGTGCGTGTGAGTGTGCACGTGCGCGTATGTGTGTCTGCGTTTGGAGAATAAAATCATCAGCGCTTGAATATGTGTGAAACAGTTTGCGAGTGCATTAAAAGGCTCTAATTGCATAATAACCTGCAATGCAATAGGAAATAAGTTCTATGCTTCTCTACCGGTTTTTTTTTATACTGGAGAAAGCATGTGTAAATTGGTTTAAGGTCACGGCTATGTCACCTGCTGCCACCAGACAAGTGAAATAGAAAGGCTTAGTAGAGTTGTTGTGTTTGTGAGCTGAAAATAATTGATCATCATAATTGCCAGTTCCTAATTCCATTTTTTATTCCTTAGGTGACGGAAACCAGAACGGGTCCCCTGGGGTGCAGCAACTATGACAATCTGGACTCCGTGAGCTCGGTTCTGGTAATGGGTCCAGAGAGCCGAGTGCAACTTCTTGGTAAGGCGCTTTCCTTGCCGTAGATCTAGAACGATGTGTGTTGCACCTTCACTTTCACGAATTAGGTCACAGACGCAAAAGGAAGGACTGATATATATATATATATTGACAGGAAGACAATGCCAGGTCTTCGATGAGACTGAGCTTGATGCAAGACTCTAAATGGAGGTTAAATCAAAGAATGCCTGTTGTGTGGTCTAGAACACTATTTCCCAAACTTGTCCTTAGGACCCCAACAGTCCAGGTTTTAAGAATTACCTTGGGGAAATGCAAACTGGATCCTGCAATCACTGAACAGCAAATCATAACACCTGTGCTGTGCTTCACATATCTGCAAACCTGTCCTGTTAGGTGGACCTAAGAACAGGGTTGGGAAATACTGGTCTAGAAACAAGCAAAGACACCGAGAAACAAGTCGAGGTTACATAAACTGAATAAAGACATGTGTCCAACGAGGTCAGCATTTCACACATCACCTTCTGCTGTTGATCCAAAGAAGGCAAAAAACCCAGTCTGAAGCGCTCGCCAATATGCAACATACTGGGAAAAAAATTCTTCTTGACCCCAGATGGCGTCAGATTTCAAGTTGGATCAAGAAGCTTTTACTCACATATTAAATATTATAACCCTTAATATTTTGTGTCTGCAAGAAGTCATCCAGTCGTTTTTTAAAAGTCAGTACAGTCTCTGACCCAACCACCTCAACAGGCAGAGAATTCCACAGCTTTATTGCTCTCACTGTAAAATAATCCTTCCTATGCTTTAGGCTGAATTTCCTTTCGTCCAGTCTAAATGGGTGACCTCGTGTCCTGTGTATAGTCCTGTTAATGAACAGGTTTCCAGACAATGGTTTATATTGGCCCTGTATATATTTACAGTAGCAAGAAAAAGTATGTGAACCCTTTGGGATTACGTGCAGTTTTGCATGAATTGGTCATAAAATGTGCTCTGATCTTCATCTAAGTCACAACAATTTGAAAAACACAGTCTGCTTAAAATAATACAACACAAACATTATATGTTTTCATGTGTTTATTGTACAGAACATGTAATGTTGAACATGTATCAACATCTATTGATAATCCATACATGATCGTGCCGTGACATCCTGCCGAGGTGAAACTTCACACACCAACAAACAAAACAATCCAAGTTTGCGAATGTATATAGGCAAATACCCTCATTATATATTCAATTATAAACCACGGTTGCAACATAATGTGGTGATTAATGTTGTATGGCAAGATTAGTAGATCAGCAAATAAATCAAGCAATCATTTCCACAACACGGAGTGATACAGGTGAGCGATACCCGCTGGTGTCCTCCGGTGCTCGACATTATTAGTCGTCATTCTCATTCTCTGGATATGTTGGTGCAGTCGAATTGCAACTCCTCGCATCGTTTGCCTTGAACGCTTTAGTCCTGGCTAATGTTTGTTGTTAGCCATCCTCCAAATAACGGTTTGGAGGGTCTGTTTTTCATACCCCAAGACGAAACATGGCGCGTGTTCATGATATAAGACTTCTTGAATAATTAATAAGCCTGTTAACACAAGTAAGCTGAGCGTTTTTAGTCATCTGTCATCACCCTCGCACGTACCGGTACCATTGTATAAATATGACATCTCCGTCCTACATTAATGATTCTTGTTAATTTTACAATACACCTCGCATTTTTTTATATGTCGAGATGATCCGCTCTAGCTCATTCTGACAATAAGCACTTTAAAGTAGTCATAGTACAGTTTAACTACTCTGTCAGCAAAGCGTTTGCAGCCTAGTGTGTACCTGATGCGAATACACAATAACACCCAATTTATTGTATGCAATGCTGTTTACTGATTAAAAATATATATTCACACTTGTATTTATTTTTTTGCATGTATTATTTATACTTAAAATAGAACCTTGCATAAATTCCCCAGGATTCTTTATTAAGGGAGACATTGATGCTTGAGCTACTGTAATTAACCAAAGGTTCCACAGCTCCAGCCAATAGGAGACAGGCAATTCATCGCTCGTTTGCTCTCACGCACAGACAGAAATAGGTACAATGATTTCACCTGGTTTGACGAGGTGCGCAACATAAATAATGGTTACAGAACCTACTAATTAGACACGGTCGGGAAGCGCACATTTGCAATATCCCTACTAGCGTCGCTTGAAATTCTGCAGCACCACGGAGATAAATACACTTTCTCGCATATATATGCATTCACGCACCCACATTGATAGATACACGGGCGCGCAGAAGAATACATTGTTCATGCCTTGTATTTCTAATTGGACATTATTTTTTTTTTCTTACTTTCTTATTTCTAGGACTGCAGGTACTTCTGCCTCAGTACTTGCGTGCGAAATTTGTGAGGGCTGCGCTGGCCTATATTTCGTGTAACTCCCAAGGAGAGCTTGAATGCCAAGGAGGAGAGTGCTGGTGCCGCTGCGATGCTACCTTCCCGCAATGTAACTGCCCTGCTGAGGACATCCTCCTGCTGGAAAAGAGCCTAGAACAGACTCAAGACCAGGCTGACAGTCAGGATAAAGAGTTTGAAGACTCAGGTGAGATGCTTGGCAAGGTTCACTGGAGCCAACTGTTCAAAACACAATGTTTTACTTACAGCTCTATATGAATTTACAAAAAAACATATATCGTAAAGGGATACTCTACTCCTCCTGACCACTTAATATTTTTAAGAAAGGGACGGACACATGCAATGTTTTTTAGGTGGAAGTAGCAAGATTTGGTTAGCGACTGAATGTGGGGACTGAAGGAGAGATCAGAGTCGAAGAGAACACCAAGGCGACGAGCCTGAGAGGTAGATCTAATGGTGGCACCATTCACCTGAAGGGAAATGGGTACAGGAATGTTGTCTTTAGAAGGAGGGAAGAAGTTCAGTTGTAGGAAACGGGAAGTTATCCAGAAGGTGACAGCTGATAGGCAAGCAGTAACAAGTTCCAACCCAGTAGGAGAGAGATCGGAGAAGGAAAGGAAGATTTGGGTGTCATCAGCATATAGGTCATATTGGAATCCATAGGAAGAGATGAGCTTACCCAGAGAAGCAGTAAAGATCAGAAAGAGTAGGGAACCCAGAATGGAGCCTTGAGGTACCCCAACTGAGAGAAGAACCAAGGGTGAAGAGGCACCAGCGAAGGAGACACTGAAGGAGTGAAGAGAGGGATAGGAAGAGAACCAGGAGAGAATGGTGTCCCTGAGGCCAAGCTAACACAGTGTGAGGAGCAGAAGATTGTGGTCAATAGTTTGAAATGCAGTGGAAAGATCAAGAAGAATAAGCACAGAGAAGTGACCTTTGCTTTTAGCAACAACTAGATCATTAGTAACCTTGATCAGAGCCGTTTCAGTAGAGTGCTTGGAGTGAAAGACGGACTAGTGTGGGTCAAGTAAGGAGTTGGCAGCGAGAAAACCAATGAGCTGGTTATAGACCAGCAATCGTTTCAATACATGAATATTCGCCTTGTAGTAAATGCAGATTCCATTACAAAAATATGCAGCATTTCATTAAAAAAACGTTCAGCCATCATTTCCCTTATACGTGTCCTGCCCAGGCACGACTACCGCCATTCATTGTTGGATATGTGTAATACGAACGCCTGATGCCTTCCCTTGCATGGTAACAAGTAGCATGATGAGAATAAAACCACAGAGAATTTGCGAGACCCGGGCGATACAACACAGACTGCAAAGGTTGCTGACTTGACACATCTCTTGAGTTTCTGTAATTATTATCCAAATCCTTTTCATTGAGGATATATCATATTGGACAGCTCTTAGCTGTGCAATTTCTGCTATTCTAACATATTAACAGGCAGTAAATTGTAAGCATACGGCATTTGCGAAAGCACAAATAAAATGATTCAATCTCACAGTGGTGTCAATCCCTGAGTCAAACGGATGGTTACAGTATCCTGGAACTAGGGATGTGCACCGATTTTTTTTTCGATTCGATTCGATTCGATTTTTCGATTTTTCAAACTTTTCGATTCGGCTCGTTTCGACTGCGTTCAGTTTCGATTCGGTTCGGTTCGATTCGGTTTTCGGGTACATGTATTTTTCGGAATTTCGACCATTTTTCGTATTTTCGGGTAACTTCACTAGGTTTATGTATCGACTTTTCGTTATTTCGGAAAATTTCCGTTTTTCGGAATTGTACATGGCTTTCGGCATATCGTCAATTTTTCGTTTTTCGGAACTTTTCGTATTTCTGAACTTTTCGTTTTTTCGGAATTGTACATGTTTCGGCATATCGCCAATTTTTCGTTTTTCGGAACGTCTGTTCTCGTTTCAAAGCTGTCTAACTCTATTCGTTTTGATGAAAACTACTATGGTTTACTTTTTTAATACTACTTTATATATTTTTTATAATACATTTTTGGTTTGTTTTTCGGATCCAATAATTCATTCTGTCGATACGATAATTCTGGCGATTCTATCGTGTTTTTTTAATTAACCCTTTCGCTGCTGAGGCTTTTCACACCTCTGTGCTGAGCTCATTTTTAGCGGTTTTGCTCATCATGTTTAAACGCGTTTTGAAGCTTATTTTTTTATATGACCCAGACATATTATATATCGTTCTTTCCGGCAGACTCAGCAGATTCATAATATGTCATTATTATATGTATACGTCATGACCTGTCTGTATATTCTAACAAAAAATGCAATAAAATATGAATTTTCAATAATTTACAACGTGTAAAGTGTTTTTTTTTCACATTTTAACATGCGAGCAATTGCGGTTATATTTTGTATGGGGTGCGCTTGTTAAAAAAATTAGAGATGGGGTCTCGTTACATTTTTTTTTGGGGAAAATTACGCGATTTTTAACAAACGCACCGCATACAAAAATCGTTAGTGCAGCATCATTGTTCACATTATAAATGAAATGGGAACAATATTTCTGCATTAACAAACCAAGAAAAAGAAAAAAAATTGTTTATTATTTTTTTATAAATGTTTTTAAATATTTTTTTAATTTTTTTACAAACGTTTTTCACATTCGTTTTGGTATCGTTGGAACAGCCATGCTCTGGCTGATCCAACAATACCAAACTTTAACCCCTAGCTGCCATGGATCGGGAGATAGGGGGTTCATTTTGGAACCCCCTATCTCCACCATTGGTGGCAGCTTGGGTTAACTCCAGGACTGGCGTCATCGTGCTATGCACGATGACGCCAGTCCTCAGGGGGGAGTTACCGGAAGCTTGGCCGACATCCGACATCCTCATGGATATGCCCCAGCTCCTCATGGATATTGCCCCAGCTCCTCGTGGACATGCCCCAGCTCCTCATGGATATTGCCCCAGCTCCTCGTGGACATGCCCCAGCTCCTCGTGGACATGCCCCAGCTCCTCGTGGACATGCCCCAGCTCCTCGTGGACATGCCCCAGCTGACACATGGATTTGCCCCAGCTCCTCGTGGATATGCCCCAGTTCACACATGGATTTGCCCCAGCTCCTCGTGGATATGCCCCAGCTCACACATGGATTTGCCCCAGCTCCTCGTGGATATGCCCCAGCTCCTCGTGGATATGCCCCAGCACATGGAATGCCCCAGCTCCTCATGGATATGCCCCAGCACATGGAATGCCCCAGCTCCTCATGGATATGCCCCAGCTCCTCATGGATTTGCCCCAGCACATGGAATGCCCCAGCACCTCATGAAAATGGCCCCAGCTCACCTCCGCGCTGCCTTTTTCGCTCCCTCAGAGCGTCCGGCGGCGCAGAGCTTGGGCGCTCGCCAGGGGGAGCCACGTGACCAGCTGCGATTGGCTGGTGACGTGTTTCCTCCAGGCGAGCGTCGAAGCTGCATGCTTCGGACGCTCGCAGGGAGTGAAAAACGCGGCGGAGGGTGAGACACCGCCCTTAGGGTGACGGTGTCACCCTAAAGGCGGGTGTCACCTGGTGCGGGCCGCACCCCCGCCCCCATGTTACGACGCCACTGGTATATACATTTAACGGCCGCACGCCCACGGACTTACTCTATCCAAACAAAGTTCAGAATGATGTGAAACATTGGGACTTTTTGGATAGATTTCGATTTTCGACTATCCAGAAGTTAAAAAAATAAAAAAGGTCGAAATCTAATGCAAAAGTCCCGATGTTTCACATCGGGATGTCAGATATTAATAGGCTTGTGCACTGATTTTTTTTTCGGTTCGATTAGATTTGTTCTGATGTTTAAAATTTTTGATTCGGCTCGTTTCAACCGATTTCTGTTTCGATTCGGTTTGGTTTGGCTCGTTTATTGTGTAAATTTTTTTTTTGAATATCGACCATTTTTCGTATTTTCGGGTCAGTTTGCTGGTTTTTTGTATCAACTTTTCGTGATTTCGGAATTTTTCATTTTTTTCGGAACGTCTGTTCTCCTCGTTTCAAAGCTGTCTAACTCTATTCGTTTTGACGCGTAAACTACTATGGTTTACTTTTTTATACTTTATATATTTTTTATAATAAATTTTTGGTTTGTTTTTCGGATCCGATAATTCATTCTGTCGATACGATAATTCTGGCGATTCTATCGTGTTTTTTTTTATTAAATAAAGATCCTTTTTTTCTTATGAATATACATTTCACAACTTATTTATTTAATCACATTAAAAAAATGGTATGAAAGCCAAGGAACAAAAAAAAAGAACAAAACTATTTAAAAAACGGTAAACTGACCCGAATGGTCTGACTTTAAAAATAAAAACCAGAACAAAAAGTTTTTAAAACGGAAAAAGTAGTTGATCAAAATGATCTGAAATTAAAAAAAAAATAAAATGATTTAAAGGTTTCAGACAAAAAAAAAATTAACCCTTTCGCTGCTGAGGCATTTCACGGCTTCCCTTCACGCCTGTGTGCGGCACTGCGGTCTGCTGCTGAGCTAATTTTTAACAGTTTCGCTCCTCTTGTTTAAACGCGTTTTGAAGCCTTATTTTATAATATGACCCAGACATGTTATATATCGTTCTTTCCGGCAGACTCGGCAGATGATTCATAATATATCATTATCATATGTATGCGTCATGTCCTGTCTGTATATTATAAAAAAAAAATGCAATAAAATTAGAATTTTCAATGTTTGTTTTACAAGGTGTAAAGTGTTTTTTTCACATTTTATCATGCGAGTGTTTGCGGTTATATTTTATGAGTTGCGTTTGTTAAAAAAAAATTGAAAAGGGGACTTGTTATATTTTTTTGGGTGAAAATTACACAGTCACATTCATGGCCACAAATATGTTGACAAATTTATGACAAAGGGTCCATAGAAATGTCAATAAATTTATGTACATATGATTTTAACAGTGTGGACTGGAAACCAAGCAATACATAATTAACTTATTAACGTAAAGCAACGCACACAACAGGAAATATATAAAAAAATAGAAAATTTATTTACATGGGGAAGGATGGCAAACTGCCCAACGGGGGCACAAACAACACAAACAAACATACAAACAAACATCTTCCAGTCTAAGCCAGGCGATAATAATTACTGGCATTTGAGGAGATGTTGGAGCTGGTCCGCATCTTCGATAACAAGGAATATGACTGCAGTAAGGGCCCTTACGCAGGAAGAGTAATTTGAGAAAGGATCGGAACAGAGAAGCTACGCACCACCATCCTAGAGTGTTTGGGAAGGACGGTACGAAGGACCAGATCAGAAAACGCTGGTCCGACCCAAAGCAGGCGAGCAGGAGCAGCTGAGGCACTTGTCGCTCTTCTTACTGCCGCTCAAGCATGTCCGCGTGGTCACTAGCTGCTCACGGAGGACCTGCAGCAGTTCCTGGACGTTGTCCAGTGTCCGGACTGCCAGGCGAAGCTGCTGACCATTGCCTCCTGATTGCTCGGTCTGGCTTCTTCGATATATCCAATAAATGAAAGAAGGAAAATACAGTAAGTAAAGCAGGTTTCTATTTTTGACTGAAAGTCTTGAAAAAATATAACAGTAGTATATACCAGTGCTGGCAGCTTCCTGAGGCTCCTCCTCCTCCTCCGACTGATCCCCCACGACCACCGTCTGCATATCCAGGGCTATATGTAAGAATTAAAGAAATAAAAAATACAGTAAACAACAAAACTGATTTATTTTTGAACAAAAGTCGATGCAAAATACAACAGTAAAAAAAAAAAAACCTGGACTGGCGGCCCTGGCTCCCTCTCTTCCTCTTCCTCCTCCTCCTCCTCTTCCTCCTCCTCTTCCTCCTCCTGCTCCTCTTGTGCTATACATAAAAAAATTTAATTAAAATACAGTAAACAAAAATGTTTCTGTTTTTGACCAAAAGTCGTTGCAAAATAAAACAGTATATACCAGCGCTGGTGGACGCCTGTGGTTCCTCCTCCTCCTCCGGGGCACTGGTGCCCGCCGGGGCAGATTCGGCGGCCTTCTTCCTGTCTTCTGCCAAATTCAAAAAATAACACGTAAATAATGCAGACTGGAAAAAATGGTATATCTATACACTATATTGCCGAAGTATTGCGACACCCCCTCCACTACCCCACTACCAGAGGCCTGTTCAGTACCTCAGCAGCTGCTGAATTGCTGCAGCAGTGTCGTTGAACCCTTTGGATGCGAATTTTGAATCCAAAATGGCCGATGATTTCTTAATGAAAAATTCAGATTGTTTTTCGGATCACTCGGACAAAATATAATAAAGAGAAGCAGTCAGCACAATTCCGTTATGTACGCACACACCACAAATGATCGTTTTTAATGAATAAACGTTATGTTTACTTCTGAAACAATAATATATAATTTGAACTGTAATATATGTCTATGTACAGGGGGAAATAATAAATAAATATTTTGTGCTTTGGTGAACAGAAACCGCAAAATTAACATTGCTGTACGGAATTATTGCTTGCTTCGAGGCGGCGGCCATCTTGCTGTACGGCATTGTTACTGCTTCATGGCGGCGGCCATCTTTAAAACGTCACACTCAGCATCTCCTCGGGTCGCTGCAAGTGCTAGGTTAGCATGCTGAGCGGTTGAACGGCGTTCAATGGCAAGTTGCTAACTTAGCACTTGCAGCGGCTGAGGTATTGAACAGGCCTCAGCTTGACCCCCCCACTACCCCATCTCATACATATATTGCACACAGACATATATTACCGTTCATTTATATATTTTTTCAGAAGTAAACATTACGTTTTTTCAATAAAAACTATTATTTGTGTTGTGTGCGTACAAAACGCATTGTGCGACTGCTTTTAGTTATTTTATAGATGCCTCAGCCTCAGTTTCACTTTCAGTTTCTGCTAATAATAAAACTGGATATTGCAGAAACAACAGAAATCCACCATTTTGTTTTGAAATTTGCATCTAAAGCATTCAGTGTCACTGCTGCAGCAGCTGCATTGAACGCAGCTCTGTTATGCACTTTCAGAAGAACTACATGTCCATCCTTGTTGTGCTACACTACCACTTAGCAGAGACGCAGAGATTTTTGTTGATGCGCAGGTGGGAGCCAATATTGGGCAAGCTGCGGGTCATCTCGTATGCATCACTCAATCACAACAACCCCCCCCCAGCACACTACAGACTATACACACAGTGCCAAAAGAAATCCAGCATTATAACTTCATCTACATACATCAAATGTCACAATTTTCACGAATACGTAAAATCACAAAAAGGAAGAAGCTATGGCAAAAATGCTTGTATGGCGAGTCGTGAAAAGTAAAACGCAAAGCTATACACAATCACATTGCATGAAAAAAGGACTAGATAAATCAACGTATTTCTGTGCACATTAGCACATGCAAGCACATTATTATTATTATACAGGATTTATATAGCGCCAACAGTTTGCGCAGCGCTTTACAATATAACGTGACACTTACGTTTCGCTATGACGCGGCGGAGGTGCCTCAGCTGCTTCTGTTCCCGCACCTTCAAATCGGACCAGCGTTTCCTCAGCTGATCCTTCGAGCGTTCCTTCCCAAAATTCACCAAAATTGTGGTGCGTAGCTTCTCCAAGATCCGATCCTTTCTCGCGTTACTCTTCCTGCGGTACGGGCCCCTACTACAATCATAATCCTTGCCATCAAAGATGCGGACAAGCTCCAACATCTCCTCAAATGACATATTTGTGGCTCGCTTCACTTTCCTGGGTACTACTGGTACTTGTGGTGATGACGCAGCGGCCATTTTGTTGAATAATAACAACAACAATATTTTGTTCAAAAGTTGTCAATAAAAAGTGCTCAATAAAGTTACGATATTCGCGCGCGCGCATGCGCGACCCGCGGTCGAATTAAAATACGAAAATTTTATCGGATCATGGAAAAATTAAACTTTACAGAATCAGCGATATAACAGATAATAGTTAAATAATACGATGTCCAGACTTACCGAAATGGAACCGAAATCCCGAATGGAACTGAAATCATGAATAGACTATATAGAGGGAAAGTAAATTTCGATTTGACACATTTCAAAGTCCATTCGAAAATTCCGAAAATTTTTCGATTTGGCTCGGAAAACTTTTCGGATTTCGGAACAATTTTTCGTTTTTTGGAAAGTCTGTTCTCGTTTCAATTCAAAGCAATAGATTTCGATTTGACACATTTCAAGTTCATTCGAAATTCCGAAAAAATTTCGTTTCGACTCGGAAAACCTTTTCGATTCGGACATTTTCGGATCTAAATATTTTCGGAATTTCGATCGAATCGAAAGACCCGAATCGGGAAATTTCGTGAAAATTCCGAAATTCCGAAACCCGAAACGCACATCCCTACCTGGAACGATTCGCATTACTTAGGGCTGCGTTGCCTGGAGCCTTCCTGAAGTTTGCCTATAGGAAAAAAAAATTAAATCCAGATGACTCTAGAGGTTTGACAGTAACGTCATGCTTAGAAAGTAGTGTGCAAGGGTATTACCTATCTTCAGGGGGCAAGTCAAGCAAGGAACCCATGGGAACGCAGTTCCTTCACTATTTTCTCAGAGGAAATGGAGCTCTCTTTTGGCCCACACAAGGAGAAGCTTTATTAGGTTCCAATTATATGTTTCCTTAATAAACACCAGAAATATATAATAATATTTATTACAATTATCATTAGGATTCCCTAAAAGCCAGCCTGTCTTTATGTTTAAACATTGATAAGTGCGATGTGTCAATGGTTTATTGAGCAGTAGAACTCTTGTAGGGTTCCCACACTTGTTTTTTTAAGACTAGACCCCTGCCTACCTTCAATGATCTCCTAATGACTTCTGGATGGCCTAGAAAGTGATCCTGTTTGTCATGGGATCATTTCTGAAGGGTGTATCTAATGAAATCCATTCCGTTTCAGTAAAATGATTTTAGCTGGTGTTCCATATAATGACTAGCTGTCTGATGGTGTGAACGGGGGGTCTTATCGTAGGCGATGCTGTACGTTTACCTGCTCCACCTCACTCCTTGTAGATTATAGCTACCCTAACAACCTGTCAATGTTGTGAGATATTTAAAATGTTGTTTCATAATCTCTTGTTACTATGCAAATGCCGGTGCAGCGCTCATGTCAACGTGACTCTACATATGCTGTTTACCATTATCAGTCCATCAAGGGCTGATTAGATAACCAAAAGTGAGGGAGGAAAATAAGATTGAATGAGTGGGTGGTCTAAGAGACATAGTAACGTGATGATTATGTATTCCTGCCTGTCTTCATTGCACTGCGTATTAAAACAGCAAAAGGCACAGTTCATCTTGTTCCCTAGATCGGCAGCTTTTTTTTCTTTTAAAACCCCCTGTAGACCACATAAATTCCTTGGACCTTATGCTGTCCAAGACGGTAACTTACCTGCCGCTGTTGCAGGCTTGGTCAGTGCAACTTCATAATGTATATTAATAACCATACTTTCTATAGGAACAGTTATTATGGGATCCGTGCACGAACAATGAGCTAGTCCATGGTCTCTCGCTGGTCTCAGCTCAAGCCAGTATTGTGCAAGGAGTGTTGTCCCATGAGCCTGGTGTTAAGTGATTTTGCTTTTGAGATGCCGTGTCCTCTGACCACATGCAGCAGAACACCGGGGACAAATAGTTCAGAGTGTCCTTCTGCATTCTCTACCCGACCCATCAGTGCTCCTACAGGGTTGTGTTTCTTTCAATGGAGTCCTATGAACTGCAGGAGATGGTGCAAGTGGTTAGACATGTGCATTCGTTTTAGTACTAAAACGATTTAGTCCGAATTTTTGGATAATTTAGTTTTCGTATGACTCAAGAGAAACGAAACTGCTCAGTACATAAAACGAAAGAAACTAAAATAAAATGCACTACATTTTAGTTTCAGTCCTTTTTGTGATATTACATTGATGAGTGAAGGAGACCAGCAATGAAGAGCGCAACATTGCAACATCCGAAGTTCTGCACCCTCCACATGCCAATGCAGTAGGATGTTCTATAAAGAGAGGGGCATTAATTAATGCAGGAAGATGTTCTATACATTATACAGAGAGGGGTATTAATGCAGGAGGATGTTATATACATTATACAGAGAAAGGTATAAATTGAGGAGCATGTTCTATACAGAGAGGGACATTAATTAATTCAGGAGGATGTTCTAAACATTATACAGAGAGGAGCCTTTTTTTTAGCCCTTTAAATCCAGTGGCTGTGAGCACTGAGATCGGCTGCTTGTTACATTATCTCTCAGTACAATGTATCCGGCTCAGTTGGTACAGCAACTGACTGTAACAGCGCTCAGAGTTTCAGTAAAACAAGGAAATAATATTGTTCTAACCTCTTAATATTTTTATATATATTTACTAGTTTTACTGAAACTCTGAGCGCTGTGATGAGCAGCAGTCAGTTACTGTAACAGCTTTGCCTGACACGGGGCAGTATTACAATGTTGGTGCTAACTTAACCAGAGCTGTTGTAAACTGAAAACCTCCATAGGCTATAATGGCTCTGGGAAGAGTACAACAGCTCTGGTTAAATTAGCACCAACTATGTAATATGGCCCACATAGTGCTGAGAGTGAGAGATACTGTAACAAGCAGCAATCTCAGCCCTCTGAGGAGCCACTACAATAGTAATTGTATCCACTGGTTTTCGGATGAATGAAATTAGTTTTCATACTAAAGAACTGAAAACGAATTTCTTTAGCAACTAAATAAATTGCATTTTAGGACTAATCCATTAGTTCAAAACGAAATTTTGTGCTGTGCACATGTCTACAAGTGGTGCTTCTGGTATTTTGTAGTGTCTCTCTAATATTGCGACTCAAGCCGTTTATGCAGTAGGTGAGCTGGAACAGAGTCAGTGACAGGGAGCCACTAAGGGTCATCAGGTTGTGTTGATATTTTCCCATAGCTGCTCCTTGTGGCCAAAAAAGGCCAGAATAGGGACCTCTGTGTTTGACTATGACTATGATTACAAGCTGCAGATACTTCGGGTAGGGCAGTAACCATCATAGAGCACTATTTTCTTCCGGATGCTAAAATGGGGATGCTAATGGGGAAAACTGTGCCTGCAGGTTTCCACGTAGTCTCCCCTTTTTAGCGTTAGATTTCAGAGTAGGTGCTACCTTGGCACCCGGCCCATGCCTCAGTGATACTCATGGTAGCGCTTTTGTGCCGCCATGAGTATCAGTTCTTGGACTCCATGGAGGGTTGCACTGCTGACTGGGAGCCCTGATTGATCTCAGTGTTGCGAGATTGCGCAGCGCCTTGGAGTGATCGCAAGGGAGACTAGGCACTATTTGTCCCCAGTCTTACTCTGTTCGCGGCCTGGAGTAGCAGTGGATAGAGTCACCATTCTCAACTGTGGGATGAGATGTGATTTATTAGGGAGGAGGGGGCTGCATGGGATTTATTGTGCTCTTTAGGCCAAGTGAGATAAGAGATGGCAGCTGAATGATAGTGGACTCATAATACTTTAATCTACCCCCTGGTGATGTCCTTTGCCTACATCCCACACAATGCAAGTCAATAGGTTGGGTTTCTGGACTTCTGACCCATAGATTCCATCCTACCGCCATTGCCACACAGTGAGGAGCAAGTGATGTAAAGATACTATGAGGGCAGGGTCGTCTCTCATTGTGTTCTGTGTGTTTAACTTGTATGTTTGTTGTTCCGTCTCTCCCATTGTACAGCGCTAAGGAACTTGTTGGCGCTTTATAAATACCTGTAACTGTAATTGTTGCATTGAATTTTGCAAATTGAGACTGAAATAAGTCACTGGATTCCATCTGCCTGGTGCAAACTGTCCAACCCAGTTACCGCCTTAAAAGGAGGAATTTTTGTTCTGATTATATGTGTTATATTTATCGTATTTATATATAGGTCACTTTTTTTTAAAAATCTATCTTGCAATATGACAATCAGTCACACAGGTTTGTATAGTAGAAATGTATGGAGAAATAAAGTGAAGGCACTCGAGCTACAGACTCGAATTTACGATGGGAAATGAACCTAGGTCACCGGTATCTGAATGGATTCCTCAGATGTTTTGCACACTGTAAATGTAATAAATTGGTGAGAAAAGGGAAGTGCTGAGACATGATCTATAAAATAGCACCTTTTCTGTCGTCGTCCCCCCATCCAACCTGTGGGTATAGCCGGTGGGCAGCCTTCTCTCATTTATCTGTATTTTTCAGTACATACTCCTAGACCTTGTTTTTAATTTTCTCGCGTTCATACAGGAAGCCACGTATATATTTTTTTGTCATTATAAACTTCATTCCGTTCATATATTTATATCTAACTTAATGTGAACTCAGCAAGTTTATCTTTTTTTTTAATGATTATATTCTGCCGCTCAACATATACTGTATACTCAGGGTTATTCAAAGAGAATCGAAAAGTCACCGTACGTTCGGTGACTTTTCGTTCTCTTCAATTCGGTTCCTTTTGCCGATCCCATTTCGGTGACCCTGCGGTGTATTCAGCAAACACCACAGGGTCCCCGAATTGCAGGGAAAGGCTGCCGCAAACCCAACGAAAACTCACCGCAAAATCCAGCGAATGCACGCCGAAAACCCCCAAAAACATCTGGATTAACCCACCGAAAACCATGGAAAAACCCAAGCAGGAGCCGATCACCCGCAGCGAAGGTGCCGGAAAAAGCCGAGAAAGCCGACACCGCAGACAGAGTGAAGTGAATAAATTAGGAAAACAGTTTGCATGATTGTTTGAAAAGTGAAACACTGTTTGCAAAGAAACTACTGAGCGAAAATGTCTGAAATTCACATATGAGATCCAGGGAATGATAATAAAGAGGGCTGTTACAGAAAAAATAAGTAAACTTAAAAAAAATCAAAAAAAAATCGGACTTTTAAAAAAAAAAAAAAAAAAATGCTTAAAGTATCCTAAAAAATCGATAAATAAAGAGACTCTTTACTGCAGAATTTTATAATGAACGGTTTATTAGATATTGAATTAAAACGGGAATATTTTTAACATTGAAGCCTATGGGATTCTCCTGAATTAACTTGTCGAATGAAACCACCGAATGGCAGGACATTTCGGGAACCTTTCACTGCTGGTTTGTGTTCTCTGAATAGCCGAAGCAGTGCATTTTCATGGGGATTTCACTGCCCTCGAACAGGCACCGAACAGGCACCGTATGTGCAGGCAATTCGCTAGGATTTGGCGAATTGCCTGCTCTCTGGATAGCCGAATGGCCAGGAAAGGTAACCGAACGCTGATTTTCAGTGTTCGGTTACCTTTCTCAAGCAATTCGGATCTCTTTGAATTACCCTGACTGTCTTCTCTCTGTTTTTCTCTTACAACACTCTTAAGGGGTTATTCACCGAATTGGACGCGGAAATGCACCGAATGGTGAATTTCCCCGTACGGTGCAATTTTGTAGCCATTCGGCTTTTAAAAAGCTGACAATTCAATAAATATTGGCAAATTGCCGGCGAAATACGGTGACCTGTGGTGGCAATGAAATCCCCATGGAGAATTAATCTATTCATAGACACTGAATGCAGAGAAATGTCAGTGAAATGCCCTGATGTTCAGTGGTTTCATTCGGGAGGTTTGAGCAGGCGAATCACATATGTTTTAATGTAAAAAAAAATCCTTGTTTTTCTTAAATATTTATTCAACCGTTGATTCTTTTAATTTGTAGCAAAAAGTCTCTTTATTTATTTTTTTTGAATTTTTTTACGCATTTCTATAAAATGGCGGTGTTTTTTTCTGCAGTAGAACTCTTTATAATTATTATGTTAATTTCAGGCATTTTCATGCAGTAGTTTTTCTTAAACGCCTTTTAAAAGTTGCTGGGCTCTATTACATTCTCCGTGCAAAGTCGTACACGCAGCTCAATTTTTTTTGCGCGCAGCGTTAAACGTTAACGCGCGTAAATTAACACAGGTATTACGATCCGAGCGCATTTTTTCATCCGTCAAAAAAAAAAGTGCGTAAAAAAAACGCCCAAAAATGAGCGCAAATTAACGCTGCGTGCAGAAATCGGTGGGCAGACTGTTTTTTCACGCGATTCAGCCAATCAGAATTAAGAACCACAATTGTCTCCCGTTCAGTTTTTGCGCCTGCCAAAATCAATCTGAGTATATATGCTGCTGCAATAATAAAAACACGCACAACTTCTCTATTTTATTGTTTGGGTATGTGTAGAATGTGTAACTATACTGTGCTGTATTTTTTTTTGGGCTGGTGTTTTTGGTTTCGGCCAGGACGTTCAGATTTGCCGTTACCACCAGCTTTTCAAAGACGTTAAAATTATGCGCGCAAACGTTGTTCGTAAAAAGTTGCGCATCGATTGTAATACCAGCCGCGTACCAGCGCACAAACGTATTTGCGCTCACAATGTTAAGTATGGGATGCGCGCACGAACTTTCGCTCGCGCAGGGTAACTCGCATTAGACGTTAACGCGCATTTTGTGCACGAACGTCGTAATTTGACGTCCAGTGCGAAGGGTTTTTCCCCTCTCGTTATTGTGTTTTGCGCACTCGCACCTTTTTGCGAGAAGAATGTAATCGAGCCCGCAGCGTTTTGCTGTTTTTTTTTTTACCCCTCTTTGGCGGCTTGTTGGCTTCTCTGGCGGCTGATCAGCGGTCTGTTCGGCGAGTCTTGGGCTTTTTTCAGATCAGATTGATTCAGTGGTCTGTTCTGCGGATCGATGGATGCATTAAGCAGTTATTCAGCTTTCTTTTTGGATCGATTCGGGTTTTTTTCGGCAGTTTTTTGATTCGTTCGGCAATTTTGTGGCGGTTTTCTGATTCGAATCGAGCTTGCCGAAGTGCGACATCGGGGACATTTCAGTGCTCTCTGAATAACCCTGATAATCTCTCACGGTGTGATCCTGCTGCATGTTTGAGCATCCATAATGTGGGACTTTTATGCTGCCCCTTATACTGTAGTATTTCTTATCTTTTAACCACTTCACTACCAATATCGAGATATCTCGGGCTTCAAAGTCACCATCTGGTACCCCAAAATGAGATATCTTGATATGCTGATCTGCAGCCCAAAAGCAAATTAAGTTTGTTTGTTGCAAACAAATTTAATTTGCTTTTGGGCTGCAGAAGATGCCCCCAAAGTTTTAGCCCTGTCGGCATAATGCCCAAAGAGCTAAGACTGCAAAATCAGCTGCTCAAAGCTCTGAAATATCGGGCTTTCAGCAGCTGATGCAGTGGAAGACAAAAAAATAAACATAGAACAGGCGCTCATCTCAATTTGGCAGTTGATGTCGCCATCTACTGGCCAAAATAGGTTATTTACGGTCAGAAATACAATGGGCATAAGCTCAGATATTTCTTACTTTATAATTAAATAAAAATTATTTCACAAAAAACACTGGTTTCTGACAATGTTTTTTGGAAAATCAATTGGTACTGAAGGGGTTAAGGCTTCTGGATTCAGAAATCTATTGTCTTGTTTCATCCGAATTTCAGGTGATTCATTTGGTGGTCTAAATGAAAAAAAAAAAAAGAGAGCGAAACAAGCTAAATATTTATGTTTTTTTGGTCATTGATTCAACTCCTATTCCTTCATTCCTAATGCCAAAACAAGTGGAAGGGAAGGAGGCGGTGCTCAAATCCTTTCCCAGACCAGCACCTCACTTTGCCTTGATGTACGAGGGGTCTGTCCATTGATGTGGCCTGTATGCATTTCCAGGCAAAGCATGGAGTCTGGTACACAGTTGCAGGTGCAGGGAAGAGTATGACTTGCTTCTATGAGTCAAGGAGTGTCAATGCTGATGCATTGAGGGAAGGGGAGCGTGGTCCTTTAATCAAGGCAAGTAAAAGTCATGTGACCTGTGGTGTGTGTGTTTAACTGTTAGAGTTCTGGTTTTCAGATGAGGGCAGCATTTTCAGGTAGTTGCTCAGTTGCAGGCACGGATCCTGACACTGTTACACATTGGACCATAATGTCCAGTATGCTGCACCTTTAGGCCTCATTCACACTGATAAGCTTATATGCGTATAAGCGCGTACGTGCGTATTGTACTATATGGAACATATGCAAATAAATGGCTCCATACACATAGCCGCGTATGGAGCCGTATATTTGAATTGCGTAAACGCGTGCAAAAACAGATTGGAACCGAGCTTCGTCCCGGCAGCGTATTTCTGCGTTTTTGCGGGTGTTTACACTTGTTTACACGTATACACATGTATTTTACCAGGTTTAACCCCCCGACGGTGTTCCCGAGTGTGGCTCGGGGTTAACTTTCAGTGCTGAAAGCGGTAACCCCGAGCCACACTCGGGCTGCATACATTACCTGTCCCTGCGCTCCCTCGCTGATCCCCGCTGTCTCCTCCGGTGATCGTGGGGTTTTACTTCCTGGTTGCTTTCTCGCATGAGGAGAACCAGGAAGTAAAACTCTGCGATCACCGGAGGAGACAGCGGGGATCAGCAAGGGAGCGCAGGGACAGGTAATGTATGCAGCGGCAGCCCGAGTGTGGCTCGGGGTTACCACTTTCCGCGCTGAAAGTTAACCCCGAGCCACACTCGATGCCAGGGACATAAAAAAAAAAACACTTTTTTATTAGGCGCGTATGTTCGCTGATATATATGCAAAAATATAAAACAACGCTTATCGTGTGAATGAGGCCTTAGGGTCATGTTCTGGAGACCGTATGCTACAAACTAAATTCCTTTGCATGCTCCAGAGAAAAAACAGATCAAGTATACTTGGTATCAGGGCACTGGCAGGTGAATTTGAACATTGAGTATACTTCATCAATGGTAGTGAAGGGGTTCATGTGATAAATAATTTGCTCTAATAGCGAGAAATTTAAATAGGCTAATAAAATATCATGAACATATCATGTCACAAAAACCATTTAATTAAGTAGCTATAAAATGAAATGTAATTTAACTCCGTGATAAAATCAATATATTGTATGTAATATATGTAATATGTTTATATTCTTTAATAACTCAATAAAATCATCTATAAATTCACAGGCAAAAGGCAGCACAATGAAAGAGAAAAGCCCCCAGAAGCGATAAAGCGAGAAACCTGCGCATGCACTGAATTACTTTGCACTCATTTGTTGAACTGAATTTTTTAACGACATTCGTCTTACATTTTTTGAAATCTTTCCGTTGTGCACAAGCCTGCTACGTTATATAAAAGCTGTTAGTATGAAACACTCCTGACCTCTTAAAGGCTCTTCAGGTGATTGGCTGAACAGTTTAGAATAAGCTATGACAAGGTTATAATAACACAGCGCTTTCGATGCTAAACACAATACATAAAGAACATTTTACTGTACATTGCTTAAATTCTTGGGAGCCTTTATATTTTTTTTCTTTAAACAGTTTATGCAATTTAGATGTGGAACTCTCTAGGGATAACCCAACTCCTACAGCCCTTCGTATCGCTCACTATAGGCCCCAGAGCATCTGACAGGTTCTGCATGTAGCATCTGTCCCGTTAATAATCTGGATGGTGTTGCCACGGCAACAGAAGCATGCTGATGTGACTCAAATTGTTGGGAATGTTGCAGAGACAGCTGACAGCTACAGTTCGGGGTATGGCCTCCCACTAATAGATGTGCGAATGCGGCTGGGAAGTTATGAATAAAATGTTGCAAGTGGCTAAAACTATCTATTGGCATAAATACTGTCTGCTGTAAGTGATGGTGAAGGTGACCGACACGTTTTCCCCAGGATCGGTTATTTAAACAGTCAAAAGAGGGCAATTTAAGATGACATTGCCTGAGGTTAACAAAGTATCTGGAATGTGGTTGTAGTTTTAATATGTGATGCCACATAGGAAATAAAGGAGGAATTGACTTCATTCAGCAAATCGTTCTGAAATTAAGGCTTTCTATCAAAATACATATACGGATAATAGATAAATAGATAGTCGATTATTAACAAATGATAGACAACAGATGATAAACAGGTAGTGTGGGCTTTATTGAGCAAGTCTGAAAATTGTTACAGTTTAAAATAGAGAGGAATAGTTGATAAATGGTAGATAGATAGATAAATAGATATGAGAGCTAGATAGATAGATAGATAGATAAATAGATATGAGAGCTAGATAGATAGATAGATAGATAGATAGATAAGATAGGGATAGATAGATATGATAGCTAGATAAATATGATAGCTATAGATTGATACGCGGGATATGGATAGATAGATATGAACGATACTGTATATAAGATAGATGGATAGATAAGATAGATATAGATAGGTGAGAGATAGATAGATAGATATGAGAGATATATAGGATATAGATATATATGAGAGATAGATAAGATAGATATAGATAGATAGATATGAGCGATGGAAAAGAGATAGATATGAGCGATGGAAAAGAGATAGATATGGGCGATGGAAAAGATGGATAGATATGAGCGATGGATAAGATGGATAGATATGAGCGATGGATAAGATGGATAGATATGAGCGATGGATAAGATGGATAGATATGAGCGATGGATAAGATAGATAGATATGAGAGATAGATATTGATAGATAGATATGAGAGATAGATATTGATAGATAGATATGAGAGATAGATAAGATAGATAGATATGAGCGATGGAAAAGATAGATATGAGCGATGGAAAAATAGATAGATATGAGAGATAGATAGATAAGTGAGATATAGATAGATAGATAGATAAGTGAGATAAAGATAGATATGAGCGAAGGAAAAGATAGATAGATATGAGCGATGGAAAAGATAGATAGATATGAGCGATGGAAAAGATAGATAGATATGAGCGATGGAAAAGATAGATAGATATGAGCGATGGAAAAATAGATAGGTAGATATGAGAGATAGATAAGTGAGATATAGATATATAGATATGAGCGATGGGAAAGATAGATAGATATGAGCGATGGAAAAATAGATAGATATAAGAGATGGATAAGATAGATATAGATAGGCTGATCTCCTTGTGTTTCTTTCTTCTAATTCTAACCCTTTCCTTGCTCCTGTCTCCTTTCCAGGCAAATTAATCCACCCCTACTTTTACCACACAGTCTTGCTGCCTGGGTGTCCTCTTTATCTTTGATCTCTCCTTCATTCGTCACAGACAGTCACTAACTAACAGGGTAATTCAAAGAGATTCGAAAAGTCACCGCACATTCGGTGACTTTTCGTTCTCTTCAATTCAGTTCCTTTTGCCGATCCCATTTCGGTGACCCTGCGGTGTATTCAGCAAGCACCACAGAGTCCCCGAATTGCAGGGAAAAGCTGCCGCAAACCCGACGAAAACGAACCGCAAAACCCACCGAATGCACGCCGAAAACCCCCAAAAACATCTGGATTAACCCGTCGAAAAACCTGAGCAGGAGTCGATCACACGCAGCGAAGCAGCTGAGACCGCAGACGAGGCAGTGAATAAATTAGCAAAACAGTTCGTGTGAATGATTGAAAGTGAAATGCTGTTTGCAAAGAAACTACTTAGCGAAAATGTCTGAAATTTACATATGAGGTCCAGGGAATGATAATAAAGAGGGCTGTTACAGAAAAAAGAAGAAAACTTAAAAAAAAATCGGACTTTTTAAAAAAATTCTGAAAAATGCTTAAAATATCCTAAAAAATCGATAAATAAAGAGTCTTTTTGCTGCAGAATTTTATAATGAATGGTTTATTAGATATTGCATTAAAACGGGAATATTTTTAACATTGAAGCCTATGGGATTCTCCTGAATTAACTTGTCGAATGAAACCACCGAATGGCAGGGCATTTCGAGAACCTTTCACTGCTGGTTTTCGTTCTCTGAATAGCCGAAGCAGTGCATTTTCATGGGGATTTCACTGCCCCCGAACAGGCACCGAACAGGCACCGTATGTGCAGGCAATTCGCTAGGATTTGGTGAATTGCCTGCTCTCTGGATAGTCGAATGGCCAGGAAAGGTAACCAAACGCTGAATTTCAGCATTCGGTTACCTTTCTCAAGCAATTCGGAGCTCTTTGAATAACCCTGTAAATCTTGTCTCTTTCAACTAAAAAAGATTGCATGAATATGCCCCTTTCTAACGCTGCAATAAACCATCATCCAAGCTCTTATTGTCTCTCACCTTGACTACTGTAACCCTCATATCATTGGTCTTAAACAATCTCAGATCCGTCTACAGTTTATAATAATGGCGTCTGTCAGACTCCTCATGCCTTGTACCTCTCACACCTCACCCCTTTGTCAGTCTCTACACTGACTCCTTGTTACTTATAGAATTAAATTTGAAGCACTGGTTCTCACATACAGCTCTCTATAACTGTACCCCTGTGTACATCTCCTTTCTTAGCAGGTATGGTCCATACCAGTCACTTCGGTCTGCCTGTTATACTCATCTCCTTGTACCCACACCCCAACTCTCACCTTTTAGGACTTTTGAGCTGCCCCCTTTCTATGGAACTCCCTCCCCTGCAACATCGGACTCTCCCGTCTCTCCAGTCCTTAATGAAGTCTATGAAAACACATTACTTTAGAGAAGCCTGTCAGCTCACTCCATAATCCCCCATTGTACCTTCCTGATCTATCTCACACACAGCTCCCGCACCTTCCATTACTTCTCATTCTCTGCAATTTACCCTCACTTTTCTCTGTCACCCCGCTTCTCTAAGAGTGTAAGCTCTTTTCCTCTTTTTCTCAACCCAAACCCAGGAGTGTATAAAACTAAAAAGACACATGCCTGCACCAGTTCGGCTGCAACCTCAACCTTGGCAGCACCTTTCCTACCTCTATTTCCAGTCCAGATTTTACACCACCCCACCTATGAGGAGGTATAGGTGTGACCAGACTATATTGAACTCCTTTACAGGGTGTTGATGACCGCCCCCGGTACCATTTCTTCTGCATTTCACACATGTTATGGTGTGTCCTGAGATTGATTTCATGCTTTGTCCCCAGATTTGTCATATACCCTTGCAGTGTATCCAACCTTTTTTCTGTGTACATGTGTGTCCACGTTTGCCTTGTTCCTGCCATGTGTCCAATCTGCTGTGTCTCTTTAACCCTTTCATTTAAAATATTCACCGGATTACAGCCGCAACCTGCCTGTCTTGGCACCTGTCTGCTGCATCCTGTCCTCTTACCCATTGAAACCTGAACGCGCCCTGACACCAGGTGTCAAACTTATTTTTTTGTCCCACCCATTGCACAGCCCCGCTGAATATGTTGGCGCCTTATAAATAGCTGTAATTGTAAATAAGAAATGAATGTTAGATGATAGATATTACTCAGTGATATCCATATGACTCAGTAATATCCATCTGGCTCTTATCTGCTGTTCACATCTGTGGTCTTATTCACTGTAAACAATGACAAATTGCAGGAAATTTTCCAAACTGAATTTTAAAAAATGGATATTAATTTAGATTCATCCATTCCTCGGTCAGAATAAGTTTTCATTTGTGTAATACAATGTGTTAGGAGTGACCCCGCAAAATATTACAGATCTTAAACTTTCCTAGGCCCACTGTTGTAGGCATACAGGAGGTTGACTATTCAGGGAGTAGCGTTGTTAGTAATAAGGGGACATAAAATTATTGGGTGCATGTAATACCTCTAACCTGTACTGGTCATTAGTCGTTACACGTTTACTGACGTGCAAATAAATTCTTATAGACTTAAAACTTTTCACATATAATGCTTGGAGTGTCATGTTGAACATTGCTGTATGACAGTGTTTCCCAAACCTGTCCCCAGGACCAGAGGTGGATTTGCTTTTCAGGAGCCGGTAGACACAGACATTTTTTTTATTTTTACACATTACCTTATCATGTTTGGTATCATTGTAAAGACCAGACTCTGATCTTTCCAATGACTCCTCACTTAACCTTGTGTGGTGTACAATTCAGAGTTGCAGGTTCCAAAGACCCCCTGTCTCTCCTAGAGTGCCACGGTCTAGGTAATCGATGAAACAATACAATGCATCATCAGCTCCACACTTGGTGGCAGTGTGGTAAATGACCACAGCATCACTGGTCACTTTATAATTGTAAAATTAATAGTAGTGCTGTGTTAGAAAAAAAAAGGACTTTTTTATTTTATTTGATATTTTATTTTTACATAAAACTAACCTGGTTATATTTGGTATCACTGGAAAGTTCATAATCTGGCCTTTTGAATGATACCTCATATGCCCATCTAGCCTATACGGCTCCAGAGATACAGTTGTCTATATAATAGTTAAAAAAATATTTTTCTTTCTACAGAGCAAGGCGCCCCATTGTGCGGCCTGTAGGCATGTGCCTACTCTGCCTAGTTATAAATCCAGCCCTGCTCAGGACCCGCTGACAGGCCAGGATTGGAAGATATCTGAAGCACAGCACAGGTGATATAATTTACTGCTCAGTGATTGCAGGATTCAGTTTGCATTTCCCCAACCTAATTCTTACAATGTGGCCTGGTTGAGGGTCCTGACAACAGGTTTGGGAAACACTGCTGTATACAGTAATAGGAAAATACAAAAATCAAGCATGCACTGATTGTGACGGGAAAGCTGTTGAAGGAGTGGGTTCGGAGGATGTCTGCAGTTGTTTATTGCAAGATTATTTTTGATTACTGTCACTTCAGCAGGGCTACAGAGCCCATTATGTAGGGTGTTAAATTCTGTGTTTCGTATGTGTATTTATTGTTATGCATTTTATTTCTTGGTTTATATTGCTGTTCACTTCCATCCTAAAATTCCCTCAGGCTCTCATCCAGAGCAGCCCATGATATGTTCAGAGGCCCAGTAGCTGAAAGGGGCCCTAGCCCTTATCAAACGCTGTGTCACTTGTCAAAGTGCCTCAGATGTAATGGAACCTCCATGCCAAACTGAACTGACCAATTAGGATACCTGGAAATTTCCTGGTGGGCCGGGAGAACTAGGGATGGTTAAAAGCACTCTGGATAATCAGTGAGGGAACGAATTAGTATAGTCTGCGCAAGGCAGAGGTGCAGGGTGAACACTTTCCCACCATGAAACACATTTTATCCACCAGGAATTTAGCCCAGTCCCTGAAAAAGGAGGTAAACTGAAAACGAGGCAAAATGTTTTATTTTTAATTAGTTTATGGAAATAGCCGTCTGAGAGAAGGGGGGCCTGATGAGTGGGTCAGTATGGGGCCCCAAGATTTCTGATGGCAGCCCTGCTCCCATCAGGTACACGCAGACATAGCAGCACCAAGGTGGCACACCTGCTAGTGTTCCCTAATCCCTCCCTGGGAGATAAGTAAACACTGGGAGTAATTACAAGCATACCAAAAACCCAGAATAAACCCAACCTGTTTTACCCCAACACTGGTTCTGTCTAGTGCTTGGAGTAATCCGCTATAAACAAAACCTATCTCTTGTTAATCTGCTGTTTCTGGTTGGTGGAGCTCCTGAGTGCTGTCTCGGGCTGAAGGAGCACGGTTTTCAACGGAGGTACCCAGTTGGGTACAGAGAGTTCCTTGACACTTATATACTCGATTATGATTTAGTGGCTCCAGTTGGGGGTTGAAACTTAGTATGACTTATTTTCTGAATAAAGGCTCCTGTTTGGACTCATGTTTGAGTGCTCAGTCCTTCTGTGGTTCTTGTTTTGGAGTTGAAGGTTTTGGCTGCCTTTGCCTGAGTGGCACCCTTCATTTGATTGGTGAGTGCACACACTACAGTGTGGATACTACAGTTGTCGCCTTTCATTGGTGGCGTCTCATTCTTGTAGTCACAGTGGTCCTTTTAGCCATTGCACATTGAGTGATAGAGGCCTGACATGATGGAATTTGTGTGGAATGCCAGCATGCACACGGTTCTCTGGATGTCCACACACATTCCTACATTCACAAACACCTGTCTACCTGGGGAAATGTGAGAGTCTTCATTCCTTAAAATGTATTGGGTTAAGTCCTGCTTTTTTAAATAAGAAGAGCGCCCTGAAAGACTAACTTTGCCTAATCTTCGGGTCTACGAAATGTAAGACCACCACTTTCTGGATTGGTCCTACAATGAAATTGGTAAAGTGAAACCAGATAAGAAATTAAAGTATTTGTACCATAATGCAAAATGGTCAACTTGTTGTTGTCTGCTTTCCTTTATTTGTTGGTGTTTATACAATGTGGTTTTTTTCATGGTGGAAAATGCATATTAAAAAAATCCTATTTTTAAGAAGAAAAAAAAACCACAGGAATGTTGAGTCTGTGAAAAATGTTTTATTTTCTGCTTCCACTGTCAATTCGCTAGATTTTACTGTTTAATGAACGGAAACCTTCCATAGTATTAATAACAGCATCAGATTTGTTTTGCACAACTACAAATATCGCGAGTATATTCGTTATGGGAGAAATTAGCACTCTAGCTACCTCAGCGCTAGCCTGACAGAAAAGAACGCAGGGTGACCTAATTGTGTGGGTTTTATTCGAGTATGTCAGCATATTGCAACTGCGCGCATCAAAACGACAACGTAGCAGCAGAAGACACCAGACATTCCGTAGATGCATCATTAGTGAGCCTGAGCAGAGAAGAAAAGCGGATGCGAGCTCTCCTCACTCTTATTAATACATTGAAATGTGTAGTGTCCACCTAATCCTCTCAATCCCATCCATCCTGTCTGTGATACCGTGCTGTGTGAAAATCCAGGAGAAGGCAGGCTGCCAATTTCAGCCTCTAAACAACTTGCTGAAAAGTGGCAAGTGGGCTCTTTCACAAATCTATGATCGGTGCGAAACATCTGGATAAACTATAGTTGAATTTCGTTGGAGAAAAAAACATAACATTATTTGCCTATTATAACATCAGTCGTAAGATCCATAAGATTGGACATGACGCATTTATCGTTTAGTCTAAGATCGATAAGATTGGACATGGCGCATTTATCGTTTACTTTATTCTAAGGTCTTGGTCTCAAACTCTGGCTCCCCAGATGTTTCTGAAATACAACTCCTATGATTCTCTGGCCATCTATTTTATTCAAAGAATTCTGGGAATTGTAGGCAATTTTCATCTGGGGGACCAGAGTTTGAGATCCCTGCTCTAGGTGCTACCGCTCTACAGCTTACTATTTTTATTTACAATGATTACAGTTCCTCCTGGAAGAATAAATTTGGGTGTTGACCTTCATGAGAATCAAACGAGAGGATGAGATCAGGTGGACGTCTAGCTACGAGCTGCAAGAGTTTTTTTTCTTATCATTGATATAGAGGTCACCTTTTGTTTTAAACAATTCCTCTGGGAACTGAAATATTTGGTTCATGTGGAAATACATTTTGTACTGAAAATGAGAAGCCAAGATTATTCATTTGTTACGTTTTCTGATGTGGGTTGGTTGTCCTGTTCTAGTGCATATTAGGGCTGTGCAATTAATCGCAATCGCAATCGAATCGCGATTTCCGCCCCTGCGATTTCTAAATCGCATAAGGCTGCGATTTTGCGATTTTCGGCTGTAACTTCCGGCGGCGGCATGGTGCGGCGGCATGGTGCTTTGGGCGCTCGCAGGGGGAACCACGTGACGAGCCGCGTTCTCGCGGCTCATCACATGGTTCCCCCAGGCGAGCGCCCAAGCTCCATGTGCCGGCGGAAGTTAACAGGGAGCCGAACACGTGGCGCACAGAACACAGCGGCGCTACAGAGGTGAGCTGCGGATATCCACGAGCTGGGGCAGTATCCATGAGCTGGATCAGTATCCATGTGCTGGGGCATTATCCATGTGCTGGGGCAGTATCCATGTGCTGGGGCAGTATCCATGTGCTGGGGCAGTATCCATGTGCTGGGGCAGTATCCATGAGCTGGCAGTATCCAATTATCCATGAGCTGGGGCAGTATCCAATTATCCATGAGCTGGGGCATTATCCATGTGCTGGGGCAGTATCCATGTGCTGGGGCATTATCCATGTGCTGGGGCATTATCCATGTGCTGGGGCAGTATCCATGTGCTGGGGCAGTATCCATGTGCTGGGGCAGTATTTCCATGTGCTGGGGCAGTATTTCCATGTGCTGGGGCAGTATTTCCATGAGCTGGGGCAGTATATCCATGAGCTGGGGCAGTATATCCATGAGCTGGGGCAGTATTTCCATGAGCTGGGGCAGTATATCCATGAGCTGGGGCAGTATTTCCATGAGCTGGGGCAGTATTTCCATGAGCTGGGGCAGGATATCCATGTGCTGGGGCAGCATTTCCATGTGCTGGGGCAGCATTTCCATGTGCTGGGGTAGTATATCCATGTGCTGGGGCAGTATATCCATGTGCTGGGGCAGCATTTCCATGTGCTGGGGCAGCATTTCCATGTGCTGGGGCAGCATTTCCATGTGCTGGGGCAGTATATCCATGTGCTGGGGCAGTATATCCATGTGCTGGGGCAGCATTTCCATGTGCTGGGGCAGCATTTCCATGTGCTGGGGCAGCATTTCCATGTGCTGGGGCAGTATATCCATGTGCTGGGGCAGTATATCCATGTGCTGGGGCAGGATATCCATGTGCTGGGGCAGCATTTCCATGTGCTGGGGCAGCATTTCCATGTGCTGGGGCAGTATATCCATGTGCTGGGGCAGTATATCCATGTGCTGGGGCAGTATATCCATGTGCTGGGGCAGTATATCCATGTGCTGAATACTGAATACATTTAGAATGTATGTAGCATGTTTGAAAAAGCAAAAACAATTGGCTAAATCGCAAATAAAATCGCAATCGCAATATTCATTCAAGAAATCGCAATATGATTATTTTGTCAATATTGCACAGCCCTAGTGCATATATAAATATATATTTACCCTGGGTTGTCACGTACAAAGATCTCCATGGCCGTGCCCATGCCTGCATCTTCTCCCTTATAACACTGGGTTCACACCTGAGCGTATTTGATACACTAGTTTTTTCCCGGCCTTTGAACCCAGCGTTCATTCGCGCATTTACGATAACGAAAACGCACAAACACCGATAATCGCGCGTTCACGTCCATGTCTATGGCCGCAAACGTGCTGTAATACGCCCCAAAGAAGCTCCTGTACTTCTTGGGGCGTAGGGAGTTTTACAGTGCGTTACTACGCACTGTAAAACACCCAGGTGTGAATGGGCCCCATAGGAAATCATGGGATTTACATGTTTGGGCGATTTACAGCACGTAGGAATGTGCTGTAAAACGCCCAGGTGTGAACGGGGCCTTAGAAGGTATGTTTCATTGTGGTTATTTTGATCCGACAATAATGTGTTGTTATCATCTCTCTGTGCCCCCAGCAGCAACTTCAGGACGTTTCCCGATCTGCTACCCCACCTATGGAACTCACTCCCTCGCCTCATTCGACTCGCCCCATGCCTGGGGTCTTTCGAACACATTACTTTAGAGAGCCCAATCAGCTCACTCCATAATCCGCCCCCCCCTCGTTGCACCTTTCCTATTTTTTTGTCCCAATTACCTTGTCCATGATTTTTTTACAATTGTCTTAAAGGGACACTTTAGCCCTCCTTTCCTGACCCTGGGTACTGTGATGGACCATCAAACAAAGGCCTCCCCTAAGCCCTGAATTGTTTCTATCAGCGGCTACTGGTCAACCATTGGGGGGTATGGGTGCATAGGGAGTCTATACTACATGAATGTACTGTAGTAGATTTTGGATTTTGTTTTTTTGGTAAGTGTTTTACCAGGAAGGATACATTGAGATTTCTCTAGTTTTCAAGTATGTTCTGGGTGGCGAGTATGTACCGTTAGGTGTCTTGCCCAAGGCCACTTACTGGAGAGGAGCTCTGGCCGGGATCGAACCCATGTCTCCACAGGCTCTCTCCATGCAGAGCAGTGATGTTACCTCTACTCCACCCAGCCAGGATTGAGACACATCTGCTTGGCTGTGAGCGAACTAGTAGCACGTGGACCAATAATCAACCAATAATAACCAGGTGGAAGAACGCCAGTGGTGACCTTGGCGCAACAATACAAGATGAGTTTTAACCCCTTCAGTACTGATATTGCGATATCTCGGTCTTCCAAGGCACCATCTGGTGCCCCGATATCGAGATATCTCGATATGCTGATCTGCAGCCCAAAAGCTAATGAAAATAGTTTGCTGCAAACAAATTTCATTTGCTTCTGGGCTGCAGAAGGTGCCCCCAAAGTTTTAGCCCCGTGGGCATAATGTCCAAAGAGCTAAAACTGTATAATCAGCTGCCCAAAGCTCTGAAATATCGAGCTTTCAGCAGCCGATGCAGGGAGAAAAAGAAGAAAATAAACCAGCCGCTCAGACCTCTAACTCAATTTGGCAGTAGCTGTCGCCATCTACTGGCCAAAATAGGTTATTTACAGTAAGACATACAATTGGTATAAGCTCAAATATTTCTTTAAAATTAATTAAGAATGATTTTACAAAAAAAAATGGTTTCTGACTAACAGGGTTATCCAAAGAGATTCGAAAAGTCACCGCACGTTCGGTGACTTTTCGTTCTCTTCAATTCGGTTCCTTTTGCCGATTGCATTTCGGTGACCCTGCGGTGTATTCAGCAAGCACCACAGGGTCCCCGAATTGCAGGGAAAAGCTGCCGAACACCTGACGAAAACTAACCGAATGCACGCTGAAAACAAGCAAAAACATCTGGATTAACCTTCGAAAAACCCGAACAGGAGCCGAACATGAGCCGAATCACACAGAGCCGAAGCAGCTGTGACATAGAGGAGGCAGTGAATAAATTAGAAAAACCATTTGTATGAATCTGGGAAAATGAAACGCTGTTTGCAAAGAAACTACTGAGCGAAAATGTCTGAAATTTTCACAGGAGGTCCAGGGAATGATAATAAAGAGGGCTGTTACAAAAAAAATACGTAAACTAAAAAAAAAAAAAAAAAAAATCGGACTTTTAATTTTTTTTTAAAAAATTCAGAAAAATGCTTAAAGTATCCTAAAAAATCTATAAATAAAGAGACTTTTTGCTGCAGAATTTTATAATGAACGGTTTATTAGATATTGAATTAAAACGGGAATATTTTTAACATTGAATCCTATGGGATTCTCCTGAATAAATTTGCCGAATTAAACCACCGAATGGCAGGGCATTAGGGGAACCTTTCACTGCTGGTTTGTGTTCTCTGAATAGCCGAAGCGGTGCTTTTTCATGGGGATTTCACTGCCCTCGAACAGGGACCGAACAGGCACCGTATGTTCAGGCAATTCGCCAGGATTTGGCGAATTGCCTGCTCTCTGGATAGCCGAATGGCCAGGAAAGGTAACCGAACGCTGATTTTCAGCGTTCGGTTACCTTTCTCAAGCAATTCGAATCTCTTTGGATAACCCTGAATGTTTTTTTTTTTTGAAAATCACTTGCAGGGTTATCCAAAGAGATTCGAAAAGTCACCGCACGTTCGGTGACTTTTCGTTCTCTTCAATTCGGTTCCTTTTGCCGATTGCATTTCGGTGACCCTGCGGTGTATTCAGCAAGCACCACAGGGTCCCCGAATTGCAGGGAAAAGCTGCCGCAAACCCGACGAAAACTAACCGAATGCACGCTGAAAACAAGCAAAAACATCTGGATTAACCTTTGAAAAACCCGAACAGGAGCCGAACAGGAGCCGAAAAGGAGCCGAAAAGGAGCCGAATCACACAGAGCCGAAGCAGCTGTGACGTAGAGGAGGCAGTGAATAAATTAGAAAAACCATTTGTATGAATCTGGGAAAAAGAAACGCTGTTTGCAAAGAAACTACTGAGCGAAAATGTCTGAAATTTTCACAGGAGGTCCAGGGAATGATAATAAAGAGGGCAGTTACAAAAAAAATAAGCAAACTGAAAAAAAAATCAAAAAAAAATCGGACTTTTAAATTTTTTTAAAAAAATTCAGAAAAATGCTTAAAGTATCCTAAAAAATCTATAAATAAAGAGACTTTTTGCTGCAGAATTTTATAATGAACGGTTTATTAGATATTGGATTAAAACAGGAATATTTTTAACATTGAAGCCTATGGGATTCTCCTGAATAAACTTGCCGAATTAAACCACCAAATGGCAGGGCATTAGGGGAACCTTTCACTGCTGGTTTGTGTTCTCTGAATAGCCGAAGCATTGCTTTTTCATGGGGATTTCACTGCCCTCGAACAGGCACCGAACAGGCACCGTATGTGCAGGCAATTCGACAGGATTTGGCGAATTGCCTGCTCTCTGGATAGCCGAATGGCCAGGAAAAGTAACCGAACGCTGATTTTCAGCGTTCGGTTACCTTTCTCAAGCAATTCGAATCTCTTTGGATAACCCTGTTGGTAGTGAAGGGGTTACAGCTCCAGGTAAAACGCTGTGGGGAGAGGGCGGTGATCAATAGGGTAAAAATGCAACTCTAATAATGTACCAGTTCCATAATATGCATTTATTAAATATGATTTTTATCACCAAATAAAACCAATAAACCTTATGGATCAGAAGCAATGAATTACAGATAATTTCTAAATCCTAAAACGTTGAATCTTAATAGATCTGGAATAATTGTCGTTTTCTCTAAACATACTCAATTTTGCAAATGTATAGAATGAGATTTTCTCTGAGTATTTTCTGCCTGCGTGCAAAGTTTAAAAAAAAATTAAATAAATAAAGGGTGAAATTAATTCACGTCAATACTGATGCGGGTCAAACACTCACTTGACTTCTCTGTTTTTTCTTTTTTTATTACAGCCGAATTCCGTTCTTTTCTCAAGAATCTGCCTACAGACCGTTTCCTTAACATCACAGCTATCTCTAAGCTCTGGAACGCCGACCTCCATCTTCTTCGGCGCTATGAGCAGCTCAAAGCCGGCTTCAAACAGCTCCTGACCAAATCTCAGCGTCAAATGCGCCGTCTGATCAACCTGAGCAAGCACTGCCTGCGCCAACCTCAGTACTCGCTTCTGCAAGAGAGGTAGATAAATTCACATTATAAATTATAATTCTGTGGGGTTTTCTGCTTAATAATGTGTTAGCCAGGTTGATTTCTTTTTTTTTTCCCATAATTTTTATGGAGAGGACATCAAATTGTTCTGAGCCGCAATTCCCATACAGGCTTAAGTTTTCTAATTGTGCTGAAAAATCTAATTCCATTACCCATGCCATGCTGCGTTGGAATTCCGACGACAAACAATGCATTCCACCTCCATACTGTTATCACGAACTAGAATTACGAATGCTAAAGGGGTGCGTGACTGCACACAGGTTAGGCATCTCTTCTCACTATAAAAATAATATATAAAAACGTATATCCTTCGGCATATTTATTCGCATTCTAAGCACATCATTTTTTTTACATTCAAAATTTTATAGACAGATAAATAATAACCTGTATAAATAATATATTTTACCCCTTACGACCAAACTATTGACACGTTAGAGCTTTCATTGACAGAGTTCTAATAATATCTAGTGAAAAATTCTGAGGGGTGGCTCCACGTGGTACATACTGAAGAGTGAGCGAAATATTAACATATGCAACAGTTTAAGAGAAAAAAATAATATAAAAAAAGTATATCCTTCAGCTTATTTATTTTATTCTAAGCACATATTTTTTTTTTACATTCAAAATTATATAGACAGATACAAAATGACCTATATAAATAATATATTTTACCCCTTACGACCAAACTATTGACAGAGTTCTAATAATATCTAGTGAAAAATGCTGAGGGGTGGCTCCACGTGGTACATACTGAAGAGGGAGTGAAATATTAACATATGCAACAGTTAAAAAGAGCAAGAAAAATAAAAGTAATATATAAAAAGTATATCCTTCAGCTTATTTGTATTCTAAGCACATATTTTTGTAATATTTCAAATAATATATATATATATAAGGGTTGTGGTGGAGGACAAAAAGTGAGATAAAAAGCCTCCACACTATAATAAGTGTGTTTATTATTGCAGAAGCCACTTGCACATCACAGCAATTCAAAGAATTGCATCCCAGAGCTCCTGTGCCAGATTCCCCATATGCAGCAAGGAATTCTGGGTAGGATATGCAAATGACATCGGTCTCACTTTTATGCATCCTGGGTCTGTTATTACACAGATCCCTAAAATCAATGCTATGCCACACTGTGGCTTTCTAGCAGAGATAAGGTTTATGCTACTGGTCAAAGCCACTCCTAGGACAGCGCTGTTTTGGGTTTCTTGGACCCTCATCAGCAGGAGCTAGGCATTAAAGCAAGGGGTTTTAGTGGTGCGCTTACACCATAGGAGAGAAGGATCGCTATATACAGCCCAAGGGTTGAGGTATTCTCCCCAATACCTCAAGGTCACAATAAATTACACAAAGGATTGGGCAGCGCTCCTCCGTGTATAAAACAATACGGAGAACAAACAAACCAATAAAGGGAGGGGGAGAAAAAGAGGAGAAATTTCCTTACACAGCAAAGAAGTATAACTCTTTCTTTAGAGTCTCCTCAAACTTCTTTCAATAAGGAAATGCGTGTATACCTCAAGCTAGGCATGACCAGATGCAGTGGATGCTTGGACCCGTAGGGTAAATCAGTGCTTACAAGGGTTGTGGTGGAGGACAAAAAGTGAGATAAAAAGCCTCTACACTATAATAAGTGTGTTTTATTATTGCAGAGGCCACTTGCACATCACAGCAATATATATATATATATATATATATATATATATATGGAATAATAAGATATATAAATAATATAATATTCCCCCATACAACCATACTTTTCAAATGTTAAAGCATTCATTGAGAAAGTTATAAGAATATCTAGTGAACAATGGTGAGGTGTGGTTCAACATGGTACAGACTAAAAAATGAGCAAAATATGCAGCAGTTAAAGGGAAGTAAATGCAATGCAATAAAATAAGTGCAATAAAATAAAGTGTATCTTTTTTAGGCTATATACTGAAACCTTATGTAAGGTTTCTTTACGTTCACTCTAAGTCCATGTTTTAAGATGTTTTTTTGTTCTTATTAGATAAGCAATTCTAGTCTGTGAATAAAACTGGGAGACAACCATCTGCTAGGATAAAAATAGATATATAAAAAAGGTGAAAAAAAAAATGAATTTACATCAAATTAAATGAGCATGCTAATATATAATTATTACATCTCCGAATCTGACCACTGTCCCCAGGAGAAGTAAACGTCTATGGTTCCAGCTGCTTCAGTAATGGCTGGATAGTGCCACGCTCTCTGGAGATGAACGCATAAATTAAATTTATGCATTTCAGAGATGTCCACTAGGGTAGAAAAAAAAAATGAAGAGAAAAAAAAAATCACAGAAATTGAAACCCTCGTTCTTGAACTTTCAGTATTTTTTTTCCGCTCGTCCTTTTCATCCACCAACAACTGGTCGCTGCTATTTCAGCTTTTAACACCTAATAACAGTACCAGAATTTTTTAACACCCAAAATAACACATTTGTCAGCCAGTTTCCACGTGCCTTCGGTACGCACGTGCAAGCAGAACTACACGTACCCGCATGAGGTCAACTACTGTTTGTCTTGGAAAATGTGCCTGATACCCTAATCATATGCTTGTGCCAACGGCAAGACAAGAAAATAAGCATGAGGCGACTATTCAAATGTACAGGGAGACAAAGAAACACAAAACGTTGCAAAGAGACAAAACAAAACAGGAAAAATAATAATACATAATAATACACTGAATACTACACCCACGTTCCAATTGTTGTTGGCTGGAAACACTTTTAGGATATCTGTGCAATTTACGGGTGCAGACGGTAGGCTACTAGTTAGAAGGCATATCGGGAATCGTTTTTAACAGTCTGTAATGGATTTGTTCAACACAATAATTTGCAAACATCCAAATTTAGGATTATTTTACAATAATTGATTCATGCTAAGGTAATAAATGATACAATTACTGGCATGCGCTGCACAGTAACAGGGAGCTAATCAGCCCGTCAACACCTCAAGCTCCTTGCCTTGGTGTCACGTTTGCCTCTGACCTTACGTTCACTCCCCACATCCAGACAGTCATCAAATCATGTCATTTCCACCTTAAAACCAATTACTTGTACCCTTCCTTTTCTGACGCAAGATGCAGCTAACCTGCTTGTCCGTGCACTTATTATATAATGACTTGATTATTGTAACTCGCTCCTCATTGGCCTCCCCAATGCCCGCATTGCCCCATTGCAGTCTGTAATGAATGCTGCTGTCAGACTTAGATTTCTGACTTGATGCACCACACATACCTTCCCCCTCTGCTGGTCCCTCTACTGGCTTGGTGTACCTTTCAGGATACAATTTACAATACCAACACTCACATTTAAAACCCTCAATATCTTAACCCTTCCTTACTTGTCTTCTCTACTCCCAGGGCCAGCCCGACCATGGCACAGTTTGGAGCAACCGCTCCAAGCGGCAAATTATGGGAGCAGCATATTTTTGCCACCGACCCAGCAGCTGCACTATTTTTTTATCAGCGCCAGTATCTCTTGGAGGCCAGCGAAGTGACCACTGACTGCACCCACACACAAGCGGCCAGAAGTGGGAGAGTGACAGGTCACAGATTTGTCTCCCGCCGCTCTCCCACTACTGGCCACATGTATGTTGGCATGGTCAGCGGTCACTGATGCCGGCGCAGTGGTACTGATAAAAAAATTGTGCTCATTTCTGTAGCAGACTCAGAGCAGCTTGTCTCTCCTTCGGACCGCGGCACCAGCCTGTCGAGGTACCCACCCCAAGCTTTGGATTTGTTGTTTCACCATTTGTGCTACTGAGACAAAGGTCATCCAAATAGTAAAAGCATTCTTTAATATAATACAAACTTTTGCACAAGGCTGAAGTTGGTTTCTTAATCAGATAAATAGTGCATATAAGTAACTGATGGGGTTAAATGCCGTTTTGCCAATGATTTCAACATGGCTTTACTAATAGTTGGATGCTCTCTGTTACAAACACTTGTCTTTAGCCTGGCCCAATGGTCAGTTTGGCAGAGAAACTGTGCTAACCTCACCACGGGCACAGATTTCCATCATTTTCAATAAGTAGCCTGGCCCAATGGTCAGTCATACTTGGATCTTAGTTATAAACATTAGACATGTGCACAGCACAAAATTTCGTTTTGAACTAATGCATTAGTACTAAAATGCAATTTATTTAGTTGCTAAAGAAATTCGTTTTCAGTTCTTTAGTATGAAAACTAATTTCATTCATCCGAAAACCAGTGGATACAATTACTATTGTAGTGGCTCCTCAGAGGGCTGAGATCGCTGCTTGTTACAGTATCTCTCACTCTCAGCACAATGTGGGCCATATTATATAGCTGGTGCTAACATAACCAGAGCTGTTGTAAACTTCCCAGAGCTATTGTAACTGAAAACCTCCATAGGCTATAACAGCTCTGGTTAAGTTAGCACCAACATTGCAATACTGCCCCGTGTCAGGCAAAGCTGTTACAGTAACTGACTGCTGCTCATCACAGCGCTCAGAGTTTCAGTAAAACTAGTAAATAATATTTTTATATATAAGACGTTAGAACAATATTATTTTCTTGTTTTACTGAAACTCTGAGCGCTGTGATGAGCAGCAGTCAGTTACTGTAACAACTGAGCCTGATACATTGTACTGAGAGATAATGTAACAAGCAGCCGATCTCCGCGCTCACAGCCACTGGATTTAAAGGGCTAAAAAAAAAAAAAAGGCTCCTCTCTGTATAATGTTTAGAACATCCTCCTGCATTAATTAATACCCCTCTCTGTATAATGTATACAACATCCACCTGCATTAATTAATACCCCTCTCTGTATAATATATAGAACATCCTCCTGAATTAATGTCCCTCTCTGTATAGAACATCTTCCTGCATTGGCATGTGGAGGGTGCAGAACTTCGGATGTTGCGCTCTTCATTGCTGGTCTCCTTCACTCATCAATATAATATCACAAAGAGGACTGAAACTAAAATGTAGTGCATTTTATTTTAGTTTCTTTCGTTTTTTGTACTGAGCAGTTTCGTTTCTCTTGAGTCATACTAAAACTAAATTATCCCAAAATTCGGACTAAATCGCTTTAGTACTAAAACGAATGCACATGTCTAATAAACATCATTATATAACATAATGGATGTGGGTGTATTTTGGGCGGTGTGGTTGGGGGGGGCACATTTCATCCTTGGCTCCAGGCAGCACAATGTCTTGGGCCGGACCTGCCTACTCCACAAGTACACCCCCTTCTAGATCACTAGAGTCTGCATGCAGCCCCCACTTGTCCTTTGTTTCCTCCCTCATCGTTAACAGCCCATCAAAGATTTCTCAAGAGAAAATCTGGTTCTGTGGAATACCTTGCCCTATCCAACCTACCCTAATCTTCAGTCATTCAAGAAATCCCTAGAATTTTTTTTCTCATTAGTGTATCACATTCTAGACTAATCCCTGTCCTCCCTTTCACATATCATTATAGGTTTACTTTGCTTACTGCAATGCCCAGTACACTTTCTGATTCAAATTAGAGATGTGCATTCATATTGGAATTTGGAACGAAATTTGATAATTCGTATTCAGTAGTACTTCCGAATAACTAATCGATACGATACGAATTCGAAACAAAACGGTATATAACAAATTTATTTCGTTTTACACTGTGTCATCATCATAAAAGAAAAATTTGAATAACTGATATCAACTACTGAATTTGAAATGAACTATCAAATTGATATCAACTATCAAATTGATATATGAAATTTGAATCGATTCAAAATTTCAAATCGATCCGAAACGAAACAAAATACGAAACAAATTTGTTACGAAATTCCGAAAACAAAATGATTTAAAAACATAATGAAACGAAACTAAATGAAATGAATTTTTCAGCCATGCACATCCCTAATTCATATGCTAGAATTGGTGATCCTGACTACTAACAAGCTGGTTACTGGTAACTTCTCTTATCCTCCTCCAGCCCAACTCCTCTATAATATAAGCTCCTCTAATCAGTGAGCAAAACAAAGGTACATGAGATAGTGGTCTACTAGTCTACCCTAAGGTGGGTCCCTGCTCAGGTCTCACAAGAATTTAGCTCCATGGCGCCATTACAGAGAAGACTATACCATCTGCAAAATAGACTTCTATCACCTAAAAAGGGAAAGCTAGAAGAGAAAAGTCAAGGCAACCTTCTTTGCTCAAGAGGAACTGCAATGCCTTGTGATCGTTTTAACCTTGATAAACCTCATCAGAAGGCCGTAGCGGATTGCTCTCTAGGCTCCTCAAGCAAGAGTTCCACTATCTTGATTACCCTGTATGCTAATAGTGAACCCCATGATCAGGGCCCTCTACACCTCTTATCTCTGGTCATTTCTTAATTTCCCACTCCTTACTGTAAAGTGCTATGGAAACTGTTGACCCAATTATAAATGGTGATGATAATTCCTTCATGAGCCAGAGAACCAAACATGCTGCCCACGTCAGCTGTGCTGAACCTAGATACAAGTTTTGTTTTTGTTGGTAATTTTACTAGATATAAGCCATTACTTTTTTTACTTCTACTGTTGTTTGTTTTTTGAAAAGTAAAGGTCCTTTACCTCTGGTTTTCCCTTAAATGATCGCTCGTCGGTACTGATTTTTCTACTAATGCAGCAATCTGCAGTTTCCTACTAAGTGACTCTTTTTTTTCCACTCTCTCCTTATTTATGGTTCATTACATTTATTTTTGGAGAAAAGCAGAAATTTCTTTGACCTTTTTATAGGCAGGAGACATTTCTCTCAAGACGTCCATGCTGCATGGGGTACATCAACCTGGCAGATACAATCAGAGGAAGATTTAATTACATTTTAATTATGTAATCACCCTCACCTTTGAAGAGGAGTTAATACACAGTGAGAAATGGATGCTGGGAGACAAAATTGAAGCAACCAGCCATCCAATTACGGCATCGTGTTCTAAAACCGAAAGAGGCTCTAATGACTTTTATTTTATTTGTCTTGTTTTTATTTAATTTCCTACTTTAAAGGGATACTGTTTTTAAAAATAGAGTTCCCTTTTCTGCCTTTAAATAATTGAGCAGAGGCTGCTGACAGCCTCTGTAAAATAGTTTTATATATTTTTAATTTTTTTTTACTTTTGGTGATTTTAGCCACAGTTTGTCCCTCGCGGCTCCTACTCCTCAGCTCAGGAACACCCAAATCCGGAAGTCCCTGAAGCTATTCTGCACAAATTGTGCTCCTATGCAACAGGAGTAGAGTAGGAATCACAAATTGAGCACCACTATGGAACTTGCGCCCCTTACGTACACAAGTTCCGTAATGCTTGCACAGAACGATGGATTGGAGCCGCGGGTGCATGTGCAGATCCAATCCATCGCTGCCTGTCTGAAACCACTCGCTACAGCAAGAATTTGACATTGACAGTGTTTGACAGTGACACACTCTCTGCGTGCTGACATCACTAGTGACCAATCTGGTGACCAGCCGCTGGGAAATTCAAAGTTCTCGGCTGCCAGTGATGTTGGGTGGAAGAAACTCCTCCACTTCACCCCGCGATTTCACCAGATGGCGGGGGATCAATAAAGTGGTCAGGATGAATAGAGTGTCCCTTTTAATTGTGCCATGTTGTTATCATTGAATAATATACGGATATAAGGTGATTTTTAACAGATCGCGGTCTTGGATTGAGGTCACTGCCAAGTTCCGGTGCTACTATGACATTGTTATGCTTGTTCTGTGATAAGTCTATGTATTTCATATACTTAAGTTTTTTTTACTGTGAATTCCATCATTAAGCTGCTCCTAATTATCAGAATTGTTGAGTGTTATTCAGGTTTAACCCCTTTCTAGTATGCAAGGAGGCATTTCAGATTGGTCACACATCCATAGGAGCAGCTCGTATGGTGTGAACAGGAAAGCAGAGCAGTGGAGGATGCGGCAGATGGAGCGGTTGTAGAATACACATTGTCATTGAACCATCTAATACTGTAAATACTAAAAGAAGGTCAAACATCATGTCTGCATTCTCTGCCAAGTCTAGAAGCAGTGTGTGGTAGAGCCTTTTGATAACAAAATTGTATAAACGAGCCCAAAATAGCTATGCCTTGTTGAAGCAAAATTCCAAGGAGGTCTACTTGTTAGTGTCCAATGCTTCAATCAATGTTTAATAGAATGTTGGTTGATAGAGGTTGTTTTAAGGTTGGTTCAGGTCAGTCTTATTTGCCAATGTATGCAAATCTAAATAAGATACTTGGTTCAAGTTAAACATTCTATGTCCTGATGGAGGGAGGTATGGACTGTATTGGTTGGCAACTAGCAACATAATGGAGATGGTATGGAATCTAATAACTCAGAGGCTACACTTCGATTAGGCAGAATAGGCAGCTGCCTAAAGCTTTACTCAAACTGAGGTCTTATATGATAAAATTGCAGATAAGAGACCTAATGGTCATTCCACCAAGTCTGGTCCTACATTGACCACATGTAAAACGCTTCACTCTGCTTCCACATGTAAACACCCAAAGCTTCATACAAATACACCTCTAGATTCATCAGACACTGACACTCCACAGCAATGCACTCCTACATTCACATACTCCACCAAGAGAGTCACAGGGGCCTTGTTAGTTAAAAAAATTGGAATTAAAATCAGTGTTTGCTTTGTCAATGAAAAATGTATTGAATCACTGTCGATCCTTGACAGGAAGTTCTTCTCGCACTACAATAAGTGCAGGAGCATATGTTGGGCTCGGAACATCATTGTAAAGACTGAACAAATTTAATGCGAATTAAAAAAAATCCTGAGAATTAAAACAGTGATACAAAAAGTACCAAAATATGATTTGACCTAATTATCCGTGAAATGGCATTTCCACCTCAGTATTATTCACACATAGTAAAAATCATCAACAGGCAAATTTTAAGCACTTCTAAAGAAATTCACCCGAGGATCGGGAAGGTATGAGTCAGTCTCCTTGGTACTATTTTGTACACCTTGGATGCCTTTCCTGGTTTAAAGAAATTAACCTTAACTTTATTTTTGATTGCAAAATATAAGAAAACTGTATGGCATAAAAATATTACCATGTGAAGTGCTCAACTTGTGGTCTCAGGTTTGGTGGCTTAAGCATGTATTTCCTAGGTCAAGTTTCTTGGGATTTCATCTTTCAGGACAGATTGGTTCTCTTTTAGAATGTTCTGTACTTTAAAGCATCCATTGTTGTGTATAATGGAGCTAAGCTACTGTATTTTTGTTGCTGTCATATTTTCCCATGACAGTAAAAGTCAAGGGGTGATCCTGAACACCGAATGTTTAACACTTAGCTTTTGTGGAAAGTGCTGACACCGGTGGGGTCACTAATTCCATGCATTCTGTGGTCCGAGATAAAAGAGCAGAATTTATGCCCTTTACAGCAGCCTGAAAAATATTACATTTTTTTATTATTATTTTCATGGACACTGAGCCTGGAAGATTGGAAAAAAGACTATTAGGCTTAAAATTGGTTGTGGAGATCTATAAAGAACAGAAAGAGAGAAAACGAAATACAATCCATAAACGTAAAGAAAAAAAAACATAGCAAAAGATAAAAGTAATGTGTGTTTTTTATATATTTCATTGGAACTGTTCTTATCTAGTTTATATATAGATAGAACTGGTTGAGGAGGCTATTTAAGGCTTTTGACTTCATCCTGGTGCTCATATTCCCTTTTGCACCGAAAATCGCACTGGGCGCAGTAGACTTTCATCATATTCCTTGTATTAGCATCGTGTTGTGTAGCATAAACAGTGACCAATACTTTTCGATAAAGAGTGGGGGGATGTGTTGTACAATTACAAACAAAACCCTAGAAATGTAAATTGTGTGCCCTGTTCAGAAGAGATTACAATCTAGAGCCGTTGGGGTGGAAGAGAACAGGAGGAAGCCACAAGACTGTCAGCTGTGCAATTCATACATTGTAAAGAATGGAGAGAATAGGAGAATGAAATGTAAAGAGATAAGGTCAAGAAGGAGATTGTGAAACCTCAGGTGATGTGGGTAGAGGTGAAGACTACTGTAGGATCTGGTAGACTTAGAGTTGTGGATAGAAGGCATGTCCCACAGTCTGTGGCTCTTCTTAATTCTTTTGAGGCACTTTCAGACTGTAGTGGTGAGACGGAAGTAGGCTCAGACACCATAGTTGAGGAACCACCATCCCCTATGCCTAAGGTATGCAGGACTGCAACCAAGAACAATAAGGAAAAGGTGGGACATGATAGAAGGCAATTGTTGCTGGGTGATTCTATCATAAGAGGTGTTGAGCTGGAGAGTAGTGGTTTGGTGAGATGTCTTCCTGGGGCTACTGCTCGTAGAGACAAGAGACGTATTCTCAATATTGTCAAACAAGCAAAGCAGCAAGGGGAAGTGGATGTTCTAGTCCATCTAGGGACAAATGACTTGGCTAGCAATGAGGTTTCTGAGATTAAGGATGATTTTTGTGTTCTTGGAGGTGAAATACAGCAGATTGCGTCCACTGTGTCATTCTCTGAAGTTTTGCCTGTGCATAACATTCAGGATAGGCAGATGCGCAATAGGGAATTTAATTTGTGGCTTCGGGAATGGTGTCGAGAGCAAGGATTTGGCTTTGTGTCTGTGACGTTCTGGGTCTCTGGCGCCCCCTCTGGCACTACTGGACATTGCTTTTAGTTCTGGACATTTGGTTCACGTCCAAGCCTGATCAGTACCTGGACTCCATTGGTTCACCCTGGACCATTTTGTATAAATGGAGACCACTCCCTTAGTAGGGTGCGGTCTCATTCATCCTGGATCAGTCATTCAGCTCATGTCTGGTTTGCCTTGCTCTAGATTCATTCTGAATCATCTATTCAGTTCAGTCTGTCTTCAAGCTCCTGTCTGGTTTGCCTTGGTCTAATTCTATCCTGTTCAGTCTGTCTGTCTTCCAGCTCGCTCATGTCTGGTCTTTCCCTGGTCTAGATTTATCCTGTTAAGCCTGTTTTCCTGGTCATTCTGTTTACAGGCTCATGTCTGGTTTGCACTGTTTTTCTTGCCTTCTTGTATCATGTTTAATTCTGCCTCCCATGTTTAGTTGCCTATTTTGTTTATACCTGGTTTTCTTTATATTTCTTGCCGTGAGGTTAAAGGCTCTGTTTATTGTATTTAAGTTCTTGGTTCCTAGAATAAATTATATATTATTTTTCTAGTTCTGGCTCATGGTCTATTTTCACTGCTCATTAGGCTCACACCCCTCTCTGTCAGGTCAGGTCCCTGACCCCCATCGTGACATAATGAGACCGCCAGTAACAAGTGAGCTAGCAGTGATTCATGGTCTGTTGGAGAACCTGCAAAAGGTTAATAAAGCTGCAGAACAGCACCTGGAGCGGCTGAGTGCTATACTGCGGAAAACTCCCAGGGACGCCTTCCCAAAGGAACCTGTTCCAGTGAAAGATTCCAGAGGACCCCTGACCCTGGAGGAAAGGGTATGGAGGAAAACCCATGGCTTATGTTTCTATTGTGGTTCCTGCCTGCACAGAGTGGCAACCTGCCAGGTGCGCCCACACAAGGCCCTCATGGTCCAGCCTTACCAAACTTCCTTGACCAAGCCATGCCAGGCCGCAGTATCCATGTCCGCTGCCCTGCAACCCGCAGGATTTCCAGAGTCCGCTGCCCTGCAACCCGCAGGATTTCCAGAGTCCGCTGCCCTGCAACCCGCAGGATTTCCAGAGTCCGCTGCCCTGCAACCCGCAGGATTTCCAGAGTCCGCTGCCCTGCAACCCGCAGGATTTCCAGAGTCCGCTGCCCTGCAACCCGCAGGATTTCCAGAGTCCGCTGCCCTGCAACCCGCAGGATTTCCAGAGTCCGCTGCCCTGCAACCCGCAGGATTTCCAGAGTCCGCTGCCCTGCAACCCGCAGGATTTCCAGAGTCCGCTGCCCTGCAACCCGCAGGATTTCCAGAGTCCGCTGCCCTGCAACCCGCAGGATTTCCAGAGTCCGCTGCCCTGCAACCCGCAGGATTTCCAGAGTCCGCTGCCCTGCAACCCGCAGGATTTCCAGAGTCCGCTGCCCTGCAACCCGCAGGATTTCCAGAGTCCGCTGCCCTGCAACCCGCAGGATTTCCAGAGTCCGCTGCCCTGCAACCCGCAGGATTTCCAGAGTCCGCTGCCCTGCAACCCGCAGGATTTCCAGAGTCCGCTGCCCTGCAACCCGCAGGATTTCCAGAGTCCGCTGCCCTGCAACCCGCAGGATTTCCAGAGTCCGCTGCCCAACAGGGAGAGACCAGGTGTAAGCCAGCAGTTCCAGTCAAGAGTGCTGCCCTGCAGTGCGAACAAATCGGGGTCACTGCTCCACAGTGCCAAGCCGGGGTCACCCCTCCACAGTGCCAAGCCAAGGTGGTTCCCAAGCACTGTGAGATCAAGGTAGCTGCCAAGCCACGCTCACCCGAGCTGGTAGCTTCCGAGCCACGCTCACCCGAGCCACGCTCACCCGAGCCACGCTCACCCGAGCTGGTAGTTTCCGAGCCACGCTCACCCGAGCTGGTAGTTTCCGAGCCACGCTCACCCGAGCTGGTAGTTTCCGAGCCACGCTCACCCGAGCTGGTAGTTTCCGAGCCACGCTCACCCGAGCTGGTAGTTTCCGAGCCACGCTCACCCGAGCTGGTAATGTCCGAGTCACCGCAGAGCCGTGCTGAGGTCGCTGACCCACAGAGCCGTGCTGCTGTCGCCATGACCGAGTCGCCGCAGAGCCGTGCTGCTGTCGCCATGACCGAGTCGCCGCAGAGCCGTGCTGCTGTCGCCATGACCGAGTCGCCGCAGAGCCGTGCTGCTGTCGCCATGTCCGAGTCGCCGCAGAGCCGTGCTGCTGTCGCCATGACCGAGTCGCCGCAGAGCCGTGCTGAGGTCACCATGTCCGAGTCACCGCAGAGCCGTGCTGAGGTCGCTGACCCACAGAGCCGTGCTGTCGCCATGACCGAGTCGCCGCAGAGCCGTGCTGCTGTCGCCATGACCGAGTCGCCGCAGAGCCGTGCTGAGGTCACCATGTCCGAGTCACCGCAGAGCCGTGCTGAGGTCGCTGACCCACAGAGCCGTGCTGCTGTCGCCATGACCGAGTCGCCGCAGAGCCGTGCTGCTGTCGCCATGACCGAGTCGCCGCAGAGCCGGGCTGCTGTCGCCATGACCGAGTCGCCGCAGAGCCGTGCTGCTGTCTCCATATCCGAGTCACCGCAGAGCCGTGCTGAGGTCGCTGACCCACAGATCCGTGCTGCTGCCGCCATGTCCGAGTCGCCACAGAGCCGTGCTGCTGTCTCCATATCCGAGTCACCGCAGAGCCGTGCTGAGGTCGCTGACCCACAGATCCGTGCTGCTGCCGCCATGTCCGAGTCGCCACAGAGCCGTGCCAAGGTCGCTGACCCGCAGAGCCGTGCTGCTGTCGCCATGACCGAGTCGCCGCAGAGCCGTGCTGCTGCCGCCATGACCGAGTCGCCGCAGAGCTGTGCTGAGGTCGCTGACCCACAGAGCCGTGCTGCTGTCGCCATGTCCAAGTCACCACAGAGTCGTGCTAAGGGCGCTGCCCCACCGAGCCCAGCTGTCCCGGCGTCTTCGAGCCCAGCTGTCCCAGTGTCTTCGAGCTCGGTGTCTTCTAGCCCAGCAGTTCCGGTCCAGTCGCCGCAGAGCCGTGCCAAGGTCACCAACCTACGGAGCCGTGCTGCTGCTGCCCCGGTCACATTGCCACAGAACCGGATCGCCACTGGTGCCATCATGTTGCCGCAGAGCCGGGAGGACACTGTTGCTGTCCATTCCACGTCCCGTACCAGGAGGAGGAGACACAAAAGGACTGATGCCTTCAAACCTGGACCCAGTTTTGGCTCCCAAGGGGTCGATACCTCAGGTCCTCCAGCCCGTGAGTCGAGTCCTGTCCCTGCTGGATGTTTCCGAGCTTCTAATGGTGCTATAATATGCCTTGAGGACCGAGAGGTGTACGAGCGCGCTCTACGTGCCTACAGGACCCATTGACTTTTTATTTTCATTTTTATTGTCTTCTTTTGAGCATCCGGGGTCTGCTCGTGGAGGGGGGGATATGTGACGTTCTGGGTCTCTGGCGCCCCCTCTGGCACTACTGGACATTGCTTTTAGTTCTGGACATTTGGTTCACGTCCAAGCCTGATCAGTACCTGGACTCCATTGGTTCACCCTGGACCATTTTGTATAAATGGAGACCACTCCCTTAGTAGGGTGCGGTCTCATTCATCCTGGATCAGTCATTCAGCTCATGTCTGGTTTGCCTTGCTCTAGATTCATTCTGAATCATCTATTCAGTTCAGTCTGTCTTCAAGCTCCTGTCTGGTTTGCCTTGGTCTAATTCTATCCTGTTCAGTCTGTCTGTCTTCCAGCTCGCTCATGTCTGGTCTTTCCCTGGTCTAGATTTATCCTGTTAAGCCTGTTTTCCTGGTCATTCTGTTTACAGGCTCATGTCTGGTTTGCACTGTTTTTCTTGCCTTCTTGTATCATGTTTAATTCTGCCTCCCATGTTTAGTTGCCTATTTTGTTTATACCTGGTTTTCTTTATATTTCTTGCCGTGAGGTTAAAGGCTCTGTTTATTGTATTTAAGTTCTTGGTTCCTAGAATAAATTATATATTATTTTTCTAGTTCTGGCTCATGGTCTATTTTCACTGCTCATTAGGCTCACACCCCTCTCTGTCAGGTCAGGTCCCTGACCCCCATCGTGACAGTGTCCCATGATAGCTCTAATTGGAGCAGAACGGAACTGTATAAAAAAGATGGTTTGCATCTTACTCATAGGGGAACATATGTTCTCAGTGAGAAGTTCAAAGGTTTCGCAAAGAAATATTTAAACTAGGAGGGGGGGACAAAAGGGTAAAAAACAATCTGCCTGATTGTCCCCCAAAACTAAATCGGAGGGTGCAAGCAACATGCGGGGAAAAAAATGACAAGCTCAGAGTCGTGTCTATAAATGCTCGCAGTTTAGTCAATAAAATCAATGAACTGGAGGCAATGATGGCAGCTGAAAAAGTAGATTTAGTTGCGGTTACTGAGACATGGTTCAGTGAGAAAAATAACTGGGACATAACAATACCGGGGTACTCTTTATATAGAAAAGACAGAGAAGGTAGGAAAGGAAGAGGAGTGGCCCTGTATGTGAAAAACAACATAAAAACGAACCAAATAAAAGTGAGCGAGGTGAACATAGAGTCAGTTTGGGTTACGCTAACATTTGGCAATCATACAGTAGCTCATATAGGTGTGATCTATAGACCCCCTGGACAACTAGAAGAGCTAGATAATCTGCTGCTTGAGGAAATAGCCAAAATGGCAATGAAGGGGGAAGTTATTATCATGGGGGACTTTAATCTTCCTGATGTGAACTGGAAAACCAAAACAGCTGGGTGCACCAGGAGTACAAATATTCTAAACTCCCTACTGGGATTATCTCTAACACAAGTAGTTGAGGAGCCGACCCGTAAAGAGGCCATATTGGATTTAATACTCACAAATGGAGGTTTGGTATCGGACGTTGTTGTAGGTGAAAATTTGGGATCTAGTGATCACCAGTCAGTATGGTTTAATATAAGAACAGGGATGGAGCCGCACCACACAAAAACAAAAGTTTTAGACTTTAAAAAAACAGATTTTTCTAAAATGAGACTTTGTGTGAAGTCATTATCAGACTGGAGGAGTTTAAAGGGAGTCCAGGAGAAATGGGATTATTTAAAGGAAGCATTATTGAAGGCCAGAGGCAATTGCATTCGACTTGTTAGCAAAAACAAAAAAGGGAAGAAACCACTGTGGTACTCTGCAGAAGTGGCCAAAATAGTGAAGAACAAAAGACAGCATTCAATAATTATAAAACAACTCAGAGTGAAGAAGATAGGCAAACCTATAAGATTAGGCAGAGAGGCAAAGCAATTTATAAGAGCTTCCAAAGCACACGCAGAAGAGAAAATAGCTCAGTCAGTAAAAAAGGGGGACAAAACATTTTTTAGATACATAAACGAGAAAAGAAAAGTAAAACAAGGATTAGTTAGATTAAAAACAAAGGAAGGAAGGTATGTAGAAGAGGATAAAAGTCTCGCTGACTGCCTCAATGAATATTTTTGTTCAGTCTTTGCAGAAGAAAAGGAAGGAAAGGGACCTCAGTTAGGAGGAAACACTAACGAGACAATTACATATCAGTTTACAGAGGAGGAGGTTCTACAGCAGCTGTCTAAAGTAAAGACAAATAAGTCAATGGGGCCTGATGGGATCCACCCTAAATTATTAAAAGAGCTCAGTGATGTAATAGCAAAACCGTTAACAGATTTATTTAACCAATTGTTGAACATCTAAAAACACATAGATTACAGGATCAGAAACAACATGGGTTTACCTCAGGGAGATCATGCCAAACTAATCTTATTGATTTTTTTGATTGGGTAATAAAAATAATAGACACAGGTGGTGCAGTAGACATTGCTTATTTAGATTTCAGTAAGGCTTTTGATACTGTTCCGCATAGAAGGCTTATCAATAAATTGCAATCTTTGAGTTTGGATTCCAATATTGTTGAATGGATTAGGCAGTGGCTGAGTGACAGGCAACAGAGGGTTGTGGTAAATGGAGTTTATTCAGCGCAAGGTCTTGTTACCAGTGGGGTACCTCAGGGGTCAGTACTTGGACCCATTCTATTTAATATTTTTATTAGTGATATTGCAGAAGGTATTAATGGAAAAGTATGTCTTTTTGCTGATGACACAAAGATTTGCAACAGGGTTGACATTCCTGGAGGGATCAGCCAAATGACAAATGATTTAAGTAAACTAAAAAAATGGTCGGAGCTGTGGCAATTGAGTTTTAACGTGGATAAGTGCAAGATAATGCACCTGGGACATAAAAACCCAAGGGCTGAATATAGAATATTTGATACAGTCCTAACCTCAACATCTGAGGAAAGGGATTTAGGGTTATTATTTCAGAGGATCTAAAGGTAAGTAGTCAATGTAATTGAGCAGCAGGAAATGCTAGCAGAATGCTTGGTTGTGTAGGGAGAGGTATTAGCAGTAGGAAAAGGGAAGTGCTCATGCCACTGTACAGAGCACTGGTGAGACCTCACTTGGAGTACTGTGTGCAGTACTGGAGACCGTATCTCCAGAAGGATATAGACATCTTAGAGAGAGTTCAGAGAAGGGCTACTAAAATGGTGTACGGCTTGAAGGAGAAAAGTTACCAGGAAAGGCTTAATGATCTTAACATGTACAGCTTGGAAAAAAGACGAGACAGAGGAGATATGATAGAAACATTAAATACGTAAAGGGAATCCACAAGGTAGAGGAAGGGAGTATATTTAAAAGGAAACAAAGTAGCAAAACAAGAGGACATAGTCTTAGATTAGAGGGGCAAAGGTTTAAAAGTAACATCAGGAAGCATTATTTTACTGAGAGGGTGGTGGATACATGGAACAGTCTTCCAGTTGAAGTGGTAGAGGCCAAAACAGTAATTGAATTTAAGCAAGCATGGGATAGGCATAAGGCTATCCTAAACAAAAGCTAAATCCAGGTAAAGTATCCATGTAATTGGGCAGACTAGATGGGCCGAAAGGTTCTTATCTGCCGACATTTTTCTATGTTTCTATGTTTCTAAGACGAGAGGAAACCTACACAAGAATGTGATAATACAGTTTTTGAGGAATTTCTTGAACAACTGATGACTGAGTTGAGTTTGAACGTGGGATATGATCACGTTATTGGCCATTATAACTCTTCTGAAATGGCAAAGGAAGAAGAAAGACCAGTCACTCAAGGTTGGCTTTTAGCAGGAGCTTTATTACGGGATTAAAATGGAAAATGTATCGAGATCTAAAACAGGACAATATGAAATAGAAGGATCATAGCGTTATATGTAAAAACAATATTGTATCATGACACGCCCCCTGTAGAAACGCACTCACAGGATGAAAGAAAAATCAGCACATATCATAAATTACTCATCCCAAAGATGTATAGGAAGGCTCAGGATCTCGTCATCCACAGAAGATTTCCACCTGGATCGCTGTCAACAGGTTCTGCAATCACTCCAAAACAAAGGGAGTCCAATCGCCAACAGTAGAAAAAAAGATAATTTATTCATAAAATTCCGACGCGTTTCGTTGGTGTTAATTCCAACTTCATCAGGGAAAAATATCATGATATTTTTCCCTGATGAAGTTGGAATTAACACCAACGAAACGCGTCGGAATTTTATGAATAAATTATCTTTTTTTCTACTGTTGGCGATTGGACTCCCTTTGTTTTGGAGTGATTGCAGAACCTGTTGACAGCGATCCAGGTGGAAATCTTCTGTGGATGACGAGATCCTGAGCCTTCCTATACATCTTTGGGATGAGTAATTTATGATATGCGCTGATTTTTCTTTCATCCTGTGAGTGCGTTTCTACAGGGGGCGTGTCATGATACAATATTGTTTTTACATATAACGCTATGATCCTTCTATTTCATATTGTCCTGTTTTAGATCTCGATACATTTTCCATTTTACTCTCTGAACGTCCATTGGAGGGGACAAGCTTGAGATCTACAGGTCCTTTTTTCATTTTTTCTGGTCACTGTTTGCATCTATCTGGGAAAGAGCACCTATTTTGTTTTTTGTTGTTATTACGGGAGCAGCAATGTTTCGGTCCTACAATCAGGACCCTTTTGTAAAGTCTTTCAAGCAGCTTAAGAAAGGTCCTGAGTGTAAGACTGAAACGTTGCTGTTCCTACAATAAACCTCCTGCTAAAGCCAAGCCTCGCGTGACTGGTCTTTCTTCTACCTTTGTTGTTCACATCAGGACTGGTGACCCTGGACCGTCGGAACCCTAGCTGGTGTAGTATTCTGTTCCACATGTGCGCTTTTATACTGTATGGGCTCTATTACACTGTTCGCGCAAAAATGTGCACATGCGCAAAAACGCATTAACGCGTGGGGCAAAACCCTTTGCGCTGAATGTCGTATTACGACGTTTGTGCAAACGGTGCGCGTTAACGTCTAACGCGAGTGACCCTGCGCGAGTGCAAGTTCGTGCACGCATCCCATACTTAACATTGTGAGCGCAAATGCGTTCGTGCGCTGGTACATAGATGGTATTACAATCGATGCGCAAATTTTTACGAAAGACGTTTGCGCTTATAATTTTAACGTCTTTGAAAAGCTGGTGTTAATGGCAAATCTGAACGTTCTGGCAGAAACCAAATATACCAGGCCAAAAAAAAAATACAGCAAAATATAGTTACACATTCTACGCATATCCAAACAATAAAATTGAGAGGTTGTGCATGTTTTTATTATTGCTGCAGCATATATACTCAGATTGATTTTGACAGGCACAAAAACCGAACGGGAGACAATTGTGGTTCTTAATTCAGATTGGCTGAATCGCGTGAAAAAACAGTCTGCCCACCGATTTCTGCGCGCAACGTTAATGCACGCGTGTTTTTGCGTGTCTTTTTTACGCGCGATATTTTTTGACGGATGAAAAAATGCGCTCGGATCGTAATACCAGCATTAATTTACGCGCGTTAACGTTTAACGCTGCGTGCCAAAAAAATTGTGCTGCGCAGACAAATTTGCGTGGAGAATGTAATAGAGCCCTATGTCTCTTGTGAGATGGCATTGCATTACATTCCAATATAGACTTTGTTGGTTAACCCCTTAAGGGCCGCTGACGTACCCTGTACGTCTTGTCCTCGGGTCTCCCTTAGACCCACGGACGTACAGGGTACGTCAGCGGCGCCTAATCCCCCTCCCGCCCAATACTCACCTCCCTCGCTGGATCCCACGGCGATCTGGCAGGGAGGAAGCCTGCCCATGTGATTTACATGGGCAGGCGAGGCTGATGACGTCGCCACACTGCGTGGTGACGTCATCAGCAGGCGTCCCCTTGGATTTCAATGGAGGGGGGGCTCCTTCGGAGCCCTCTATCTCCCCAACCATTGAAGCTAGGGAGATGCTGTTTGCACCGCTGGAGAGGGGAGAGCCTCCCCTTTCCAGCGGTGTATGGCATTAACCGTTTTGCCGCCGGATCACGTTGCGGCACCAATTGGCGCCAAAACGCGATTCAAACCTGGAGGGGGGCTGACATCTTGGATGTCAGCCAAGCCTCCAGGTCCCCCCCCACCCACTGACAACCTCACCATATGTGTGAGGATGTCAGTGGGCCAGTTAACCCTCTAGCTGCCATGTAGAGATAAGGGGATCCTAAGGATCCCTTTATCTCCAGATCCATGGCAGCTAGATGGTCATATTTGCCATCATTTGAAAGGCCTTATTATGGCCTTTCAAATGATACCAAACATGACCAGGTTTGGTTTTAAAAAGATTAAAAAAAAAAAAAAAATAATAAAAAAAATAATAATAAAACAATTAAATAAAATAAAAAAAAAAAAATTTTAAAAAGTTTTTTTGTCTGGGGGGAGTTTAATTAAATAGGACCTAGGCTGTCATCTAAAAATAATTAGCACAAAATGGTCAGAATGAGCGCAGCGCACATAGGTGAACTGTCTCAGCAGTGAAGGGGTTAAAAAGCCAACGCATGTAAAAATTGTGTATTTCTAGTCTCGGGACAAAATTTTGAACCTATTTAGCCGGGGTCGTTTTGGGTGGTTGTAGATTTTGGGGATTAAATTACAAAAAAAGTGTGTTTTTACCATTTTTTTCCTCATATTTCATATTTTTTTTATAGTAAATTATTCGATATGATGGAAATAATGGTATTTCTAGAAAGTCCATTTAATGGCGGGAAAAAGGGTGTATAATATGTGTGGGTTGAATAAACGAGTAAGAGGAAAATTTGACCTAAACACTAACAGCGCAGAAACGTAAAAACAGCAGCGGTCACTAAAAGACGGATTTGTGTAAAACCGCCCGGTCACTAAGGGGTTAAAGTCATCCATTGCTCCAAAGATATATCGAATCCAGATGTAGTAAGTTGGTTGAGATGGGATTTGATATAGACCAGGGCTCAAAATTTCAAGTCCCAAGCTGCTAGCCAGGCCTTAAGAATTACTCGCCACTAGTTGCCCCACCTAACCCCTATCCTGCCCTACCTGCATCTGCATTCCCACTCGCTCTCATGTAATTTCCACTCGCCAAATGTTAGTAGGCATCTGGGCGAGTGGAAATTTTGAGGCCTGATATAGACCATGCTTCCTTTTTCCATCCCTCTGAAGCTCAGGCTATTATCTTTGGGTGTTATACATGGATTTCAAATATTCCTCCCTACTACTAATAAAGTCTTCCGTTGCTCTTGCTGTATATTTCTATTAACGATACCACAAACAAGCACATTGTTTGCTCGCAAAGAGAGACTAATGGGTCAATCTTTGGTTTTATACGTCTTTGCGTTTCTTAGATGGATATTTTGGACGCAGCATTAAATTAGCATTTTGTTGTGAAAGAGGGTTTTTATTTTTGTGCTCAGGCACTGTAATTAAAGTCGACACTGTTCAATGAACTGATAATCTCACATGTGTCCGTACAGGCAGCTCACTCATAGTCAAGCGAGACAGGTGGGTTCATAAGACAGCGGCCAGAAGATGATGAAAAAACGAGTACACTTCGTTACAATAAGTGCTGAATCTGGCACAAGACGGATTTCGCACATTAAAAATGTGTGTTTGGAGAGAATAAAAACAAAATATATGTTCAAGGCAAACTTTAAATAAAATTTGTAGTCTGCAGGCTATACTGTAATACAAGACAGAAAAGGTGAACAACGGTGCCGACTTGAAGCTATGTCGGGTAGCTGTTCTTATTAAATATAGATCACTAGCTCATCACCACGGAAGGCATTAATGCTTGGAAATTCAGACTCCAAAGCAGCAATCTCTTTTTTCCCTGACATGTCATCAGAGTTTAGAAACAAGTTCGGTGACTTTACGTTCCCTGCAATTCGGTGTGATTCGGCGATCCCAGTTCGCCAACCCTGCAGTGTATTCAGTATGCACCACAGGGCCGCCGTACTGTAGGGAAAACCCGCCGCAAACCCGATGAACACTCGCTGCAAAACCCGCCGAACACTCACCGAAACCAGCAGAAACAGCTGGATTAACCCTGCCAAAAACGCTGAAGAAACCCGACGTCAGTTTCAGGCGTCCCCCCCCCCCCGCCGGAGCAGGGGAAGCGCCTGAAGGGGGGGGATCATTTGGATCCCTCTATCTCCCCATCACCGGGGACTAGGAGGCTGTGGCCAGCATCACTAGAAAGGTCACAACCTGACCTTTCCAGCGATGTAGGGGTTAACCCCTTAGTTACCAGGTCTCGGCCTGGCACCAATCGGTGCAAGACCGTGGCCTTTTTCCAGTGGGGTCCGCCATCTTGGATGGCAGCCCCACCTCTGAGTCCCCTCCGCGTCAACTGACTCATCGCGCCATGCGCGATGATGTCAGTTAACCGGGAACCCCCTAGCTGCAAAGGGATTTCATAAGGAAATCCCATAGAGGAAATAGGGGGGTTCTTTGAACCACCTTATCTCCTGATCAGTGCAGCTAGGGGGTCATGTCTGATATTGCTGGAAAGGCCAGAGCATGGCCTTTCCAATGATATCAAACATGACCATGTTACAAGTAAAATAAAAGTGTAAAAAATAAAAATAATAAAAAATAAAAACATATTCTTTTTTTTAATGCAGCACTATTGTTCACATTTCAATTATAATGTGAACAATGATGCTTCACTAATGATATTTTTTGGGGGGTTTAGCTAAATTCACGCAATTTCTCCCAAAAAAAAAAATGGGTTCCCCGTTCTAATTTTTTTAACAAGTCTACCCCATAGCATATGACTGCAAAGTCTCGGATAATAAAATTAAAAAATAAAAAATACTTTACACACTGTGAATGATTGAAATTTTATTGAATGTTATTTTTTTTTTTTACATTTTTTGTTATAGTATATTGGCAGGGCATGACATATACATATAATAATGATATATTATTAATCTTACGAGTCTGCCGGAAAGAACGATATATAATATGTCTGGATCATATAATAATATGTGACTTAAAACTGCGTTTAAAAACGGTCAAATTGAGCTCAGCAAACTTCTACTTCCGAAACAGCGTCGAAGTTGTAAAATTGCTCCTGTCCTTAAGGGGTTAAGCGAACAGGACTTGCAGAACGTCATTTACAGAGTTGCTTAGTTTGGTATAATTTCCGATCATTATTTATCTGATCGTGTCTCCTGGTTTCATCACTAAGAATGCATCTGCTGGTAACGATAGGTTGAGAGTTCTTTGTTGTCCACATATGCACCGTCTAAAATATTTGTGCATCTACATTGTTCTTCAAAGAACTTCTTCAGCGTAAAACCACTAGTCAGATGGCCATGGGGGTCAGTTATGGATACTCCATGGACCATAAGTATGTCTAGTGAAGAAGAACCACAAACAACTATAATTGTAAAGAAAACAGAAAATGGAACTTGCAAAAACAGAAGAGGATCCATTAACAAAGCACACTGCTCTGAGGTGGCTGATCCTCAAATGACAGGTAGAAAATATAGGAGTGAACAGACATGTGTTTGGTCCAAAAACATGTCTTTTAATTTATGGAGTCAATGCCATCACCGTCAACTTAAGAAAGGCTGCTCGGACATCTGAAACTTGTTGCTTCCTCATTTTTTTCTTCATTGTAAGTATTATATGGGGAATGGGCTGCTTCAGATACACTGACCACCCATCTGGCTTTTCTGGATTCTTTCATGTTTTAGGAGTGTGTTGACCTTCTTAAGTTGATAATTTATGGAGTCAATGCCATCACCAGCAACATTTCAGCCATACAGGGCTTTTATCAAGCTCTTAAAAGTCTGGTGGGGCTGAAATGTTGTTGTTTAATTTATGGAGTCGACACCGCAAGCAGCAAGATATCCTTGAGAAAGGCTGATTGGACAGCCAAAATGTTGCTACCGCTGACCTGATACACTTGTCTATTTACCTGTATTGGGAGTGCCGGGTTTATTCTTCGTAGGAAGTATTATATGGGGAGTGGGCCACTCTAGATCCCTTGAGGACCCACCTGGCTTTTCTGGATTCTTTCATGTTTTATGAGTGTGTTCACCTCCTTTGTTAATTTATGGAGTCAACGTCATCACCAGTAACATATATCAGCCCATACAATGCTTTTATTTGAACTCCTAAAGATCCTGTGAGGCTGAAACATCGCTGTTGATAGCGTTGACTCTATAAATTAAATGACATGGTCTTGAACCAAACGAGTGTTGGCTCATTCCTTTTTAGTGAAGATGTGCCAGCCAACATCCCCCTGTTACAGTCAGTGTAGTCACTGTAGTGAGTGTGACCTGAAACCCACAACAGCTTGTATCATTTGAGGCTGCGATTCCCTACAGCGTCCGAATGATATGATGGAAAGTTACTCTTCCCTCTTCCACCAAAAATACTCGGATGGGTGGAACCCCATAACGGATACATGCTCGGTCATAGTTATTTTGGTATTAATAAAAATATAAACCCTGATCTACAGTATCTATAGAGCAGAGCTGTCAAAGTCATGGCCCCCAGATGATGATGACTACATTTCCCAGAATTCTTTGAATGCGATAGAAGGTCAGGGAACCATGGGAATGGTAAACATCTCCTCTTCATTCGGAAATATCCGGAGGTATAGATTTTGACAGCCCTGCTACAGAGGTTTCTTCATGATTCTGTTTAGTCGGGTTATAATCTCAGTGATTGGGAGTGATATTTCATTTTAGTGTGTGTGTCTATGTGAGTGTGTGTGTGTTTCTGTGTTTGCGAGTGACTCCTTTGTTCTGCTTTGATACATATTTTTGTAGAGGAGCTTAAGTTATAACAAAGTGTTACCATCATCCCATCATTTTCTTTTTTTCCTTGATAGAATAGACGTGCTAATCTCTATTTGAATTTTAAAGGATTTAAGCGTTGCGGATGAATTTCTTTTTCCTCATTTTAGAAAATGCTATCGGTTTCCATTTTTAATCCAATCCACTCCCCAAATCTGATGCTGATAAATGGAGTCTGTGAAATCTCAGCTAGGTTTTTTATTTCATATTCTTTAGAATTCAAGAACAGGAAAACTAATTATGCAGACTGTGTAACGAATTGTCTTTTTGATAATCTAATTTTAGTTTTAGGATCTGCCTTTAATTTGATATGATTCCTTTATATTAACCCTTTATATCGTTAAGAAAACGATATTAAAGGCTTCATGGCAGAAAGAGGTAATTACAAGGGTAAGAGGAACTTTTCCAAAAGGTCCTCTTGACTACATTTAAAGGAACACTCTACTCATCCTGTCGACTTTGGGCCCTACTCCATGGTGGATGCTAACATGGAGACGGTAAGCAGGATAATGTGCTCTTACAGATTTTCCCTTACCGTCTCCATGATAACATCATATTCTGGGGAAGGTTCTAACTCGGCACTTCACCCCGGAATACAGCTCTAACCTCCATCATACCTGCAGTAGTGCTTCCACGCTGACGTATCAGTTCCTGGAGTCCATGGGGCTCCATGTAACTTGTGCATCTGGGCTGCGAGCTCTGTGCAAACCTGCTCTCACGAAATCACGCAGTGCCGCGGACTGATAACAGAGGGAGACTAGGAACTATTTGTTTCCATTCTCACTCTTCTCCCGGCGAGAAGAAGCAGAGGATCGTGCCACCCTTTTCACCATATGGGTATGAGTATGGGATTTCTCTGAGGCCGCCTGTGTTAGTGAGTGATCTCAGAGAGGCAGTGATCGATCGGATCTGTGCAGGCCCGCAGCTTTGACCCATCTTTCTGTGCAGGCGCTACGGAACTTGCGTACCCCAAGTGCAGAAGTCGAAAGCATTGCACAGTTTGCAGTTCCTAGACTGCGCAAGTTGCGTAGGAGCGCAAATTGTTTAGATGCAGGGACTTCTGGGTTTGAGAGTCTCTGAGCGGAAGAGGAGGAGCTGCATGAGGTGAGGGTCAAAAGGTGAGTAAAAAATAAATGTAAACAATTGAGTAGAGTCTGTCAGCAACATCTGCCCAATTATTTTAGGGTAAAAAAGAAGGGAGCTATTTTTAATAGAGTATCTCTTTAATTGTGTGGAGTCGACAATGGAGAATATGGCAGTTCTTAGTTCCTGATAGCCCCCAATTAAACATTTTTAGAGGTTAGAGCTTTTAAAGAAGTTATTCACTCGCCACTGTTGTTTTGTTGCATCAAAAGTGGATGTACTTCACAGGACTTCATCGATCTAAGGTGGCTCACTCACGGAAAATTCACTAAAGCTTCAGTGTAGCTCGCCATATCTGTCACCATTTTTTCCACCATAATTTCCGATGCTCAGTGTTTTTTCTCTCGTTTTTAGGATGGTTTAACTAATTAAAGTATTGATTCAACATTGATTCAGCAGACGTTCAATGAAAATCGCTACATGAAAACAACGATGGAAACAGTACAATTCATTCTAATAGAGAGCCAAAGTTGGCTTCTTCTAACGAAGAATAATGGAGATGCCATTGCTCACCCTTGTTTGAAGCAACTTCACTTGCCGTTGTTGAATCTTGCATCTCTGGCTAGCCGTAGTGCACTGCAGATGCAACAGTACTGATTTTTACGATTGTTTGCAACTGCGGTGAACTTCGGTAAAATAATGTGGCTTAGTGAATAACGCTATACAGGGTTATTCAGAGACAGGTGAAAATCAGGAGAACTGGCAGGAGAAGAGAACAATCTAGACCAAACAGCCGATTTGGAAAGTAAGATAAATGGCTGAATTTTTTTGGTTTGGCTATTCTGTCCTAGATTTTTCACTTCTCCAGTCATTCTCCTGAGTTTCACCTTTCTTTGAATAGACCTGTTAGTCTTCCCAAACTAGCATTCCATTGTGAGATCAAACGCGCGCAATTCATTTGGTAAACCCATGAGCGATCATCCATCTCGTTGACGCTCAGAAGTATTTTTGGTCTGGCTGACTGTTCCTGTCATTTAATTATAATTAATTTTGTTTCCCATAATTCACTTTTTTTCTACGTTCGTCAAAAAAAACAGACCGTTTGGTGTCTACAGTATCTTCCGTCAGTACGTCCGTCCGTTATGCACGCATGCAGAGTCCGCTCAGACTGCGTTCGTCTGACATTAGCCTAAGTCAGAACCTTTGTGCTTTTTTTACGACTGTCTGCCGAATTCTGATAAACTCCCACAAATTTTTATTATTTTTTTTTTGTAGACAAATATGATTCGCTTGATGATAGTACTCGCTTAAAGGCAAAAGTTTATTGGAACAGCGCTTATATTTTTAGAATTTGTCTTTTAAACTCTCTGATCTTTATCCAAAAGCCATTCTAAGCTGTCTGTGCAAAAAATAAATAATAAAATGTATACAGCCGATCATGTTCTTGTACCAGACAAGCCAAATTTTCACATTGATTGCTTTGCTAAAACTCATCAAAAATTCTGTCTCCCTACACCATCTGCGTTGCTTCTGTGCTGCTTTTAGCAATATAGCTATAAGAAAAACAAGACAATCGAAGACAAACTGTTATACAGGAAGATAGAGGCATCTGCAATACAAGAAGAAATAGAAATAATAATAAAAAAAGTAGAAGAGCAGCATCGCTTAAAGACAGAAAGGCCATGTATTTATTACATTTAATGCACACTTCCATATTGTTTTGTTTCTGTCTGCCGTGCTTTTTTTCTCCTTTAATTTGATTCCGTTATTAAATCTTTTATTCCCTCCACTGTTCCTTGAATTACAGATCTCTTTTTTTTTTTTAATCAACGATATTATGAAAAAAAAGGTAATACCATTTAATTTCGAACCTCTTAGTTAATTTTTAGGGACGATCATGTTGGTAAATTATGCATATTTTTTTTTCAAATGTTTTTTTCAAGTTCTCGATCGAGGGCCCGAGGAGTCCTTTGCTTCCAGTTCATCAAAACTGCACCAATTATTCATGTTTTTTAATGTGCATAAACAGGCAGAAATTAAATAGCAGTTGGGTGTAAATTTAAACTGTAATTAGAAAAACATAAATTTTATATACTCGAGTAAAGTAAAGATGAAATAATCACATGCATTGTTAAAATATATATATATATACTGTATGTGTGTATATATAATATATTCCATATCCAAACATTTCAACCAATCTTTTCTGTCCTAATAAAAAGGTTTTTTATGTATGATATACAGTATATAAGCATATATAAAATCTAGCTTGTCCCTTTAACCCCTGTACTACCAAGTGATTTCCCAAAAACTACTAACAGGAACCAGTTGTTTTGGAAAATCATTTCTTACTGTATAATTACAGTATTTTCTGGTGTATAAGACTACTTTTTATACTTAAAAACATCCCCCAAAAATTGGGGGTCGTCTTATACGCGGGATATACAATACAATATGACGAGTATAGCCCAAAACCTATTTTTTAACTTGAAAATTAGGGGGTCGTCTTATACACCCGTTCGTCTTATACTCCAGAAAATATGGTAATTAAAAATATTTGGGAATATTCCCAATGTATTGCTTACTGTAGTAACCTGGGGCTCTGTTCCAAGGTTGGTGTTAACGTAACCATGACTCTTATAAACTTACCAGAGCTATTAACCCCTTAACTGCCAAGTGATTTTCCAAAAAAACATTGTCAGAAACCAGTGGTTTTTTGAGAAATAATTTTTAGTAAATTGTATAGTAATATATATCTATTACTGTAATAACCTACTTGGCCAGTAGGTGGCGCCATCTACTGCCAAACTGAGTTACAGAGGTTTTAACAGCAGATCTATTTACTTCTATTTCTCCTGCGTCGACTGCTGACAGCTTCAGAAAGCCTGATATTTCAGAGATTTCAGCTGCCGATTTTACAGTTTTAGCTCTTTAGGCGTTATGCCCACAGAGATAAAACTTTGGGGGCACCTTCTACAGGCCGAAAGCTAATCAAATTTGTTTGCATCAGATGCATTTCATTTGCTTTTGGGGTGCAGATTAGCATATCAAGATATCTCGATATCGGGGCACCAGATGGTGCCTTTGAAGCCCGAGATATCTCAATATCGTTTGTGAAGGGGTTAAGGTCTATGAAATTGTTAAGTTTACTACAGCTCTGGTTAACTTTTAACCAACCTTGGAATAGGGCTTCTATTTGGAAGGCAAATGTCACCATCTGCTGGCCAAAAGGAATTGCTGCATTTCAGAGCTCTGTGCATGGTCAGCTGGGGGGAAGTCCATTAGAGGCATTCCTCAGCTGGTTTTAGAAAGTGATTGTACCTGAGGCATCATGGCCAGGTTGCTCATACTTTGGGGACACCTTCCGAAGCCCAAATGCAAACATAAATCCTTTGCAACAAACAAATTACATTTCTATGGTACAGTAAAGCCCCAGATCTTTTTAACAGATTCTGGCTGCTGTGTCTGCTACTGCTGATGGTGTATACATGATTACAGTAGTGAAAGGGATAAACAGATATTTGGATTGATCAATTTACAATACAAGATGTTCCTCTTTGTTTTCATTTAACTCTTTTAGCTGCGGCATCCATCCAGCAACCTTCTCAGACAAGTCTTTATTTATTATCCTTTATTTATATAGCGCTACATATTCCGCAGCTCTTTACAAGATCAGTGTACAAGGGGTTGATACATTAGAATATCATGGATGGATGATCACCTGATTCAGGTGGACCCTGTTCCCAAAAGAACTTACAATCTATGAGATGTAGAAGTATTTGTGAGGTTGGTGCCTCCATATCATTACGTGTCTTGCCCAAGGACACTCGCTTTGGCATCTTCTGAGTGGGATCAAGTCAGCTTTCCATGATTGTAGAGCAGGGACCTTTGTGGTTGGGTTGAACCCGCTTCTTGTAAAGTCGAGACATGCTTCTCCACAGTTGTATTGGAGGGCTGGGCTGAACAGGGTTTTGACTTGCTTCTCCACAGTTGAAGGGTAGAGACGTTACCACTGGACTCCACGGCCGATATTGTGTGGTGGCAAGTGTGTACCGTTAGGTGGCTTGCCCAAGAACACTTACTGGAGAGTTGCTCTGGTCGGGATTCCAACCTGGGTCTCCACAGTTATAGAGCAGTGATGTTTCCTCTACTTCATCCAGCTGGTACATACATACAAGTCTTTGTAAATCATGTGCTCAAAGTTCTACTAGGCAACCTTTGCGAAACAGCAAATCCATATGTGCAAAAATAAAAGAAAGGGAACTGATCCATAATCACAATTTATTCTTTCTCCCTATGTTTAACACGTTATCTATATACAGCATTAAAAAAAAGGCGAGGGGGAAAGAGGTGGGTCATCTCCAGCCTGGAGAGTCCCCGTCAGCGTACAAAACATATACGGAAAGTAAATGTCTGTGTTAATGGGAAAATTAACATAAACCTCAGAGATCTTGAAAGCTTATATTACGCACTGTTATAAATGTGTAGGCCATAAAAAGGTGTCACAAACCATTAAGGACAATATTCCCCGGGACTAACTCTACAACATCTATATTACTCATTAATGGATACAAGTGTAGAAAAGCATTATGTGATTACAAATTAATACAAAATGTGAAATTATCCTGTAATGCAGAAATGCAAGAGGGAAAAACAGATCCATGAGAAATTATAGAGAAAATAGAAATTGGAGTGGGTGAGTAGTGATTTTAGCAAGGTATTTTCTTTGTATGAAACACTATGCTATAAATGTACCTGTGTACATACGTAAGAGGACATGTACATCTGTCCTGTGTATGTGTCATGATGTATTTGTGTCTCTGCACGTGTGAATATATATGAATGTGTCAAGACGAGCCAGTAACAGTTGTCAGAGTGTAGGTATGTATGGGTAACTGTCAGTTTGCTGCTGTTACAGTGTCAATGTATGAACAAACAGGGGAAATAGGAAAAGGCTGCTTATATAAAATATCTTGCACTGCATGGAAAACAAACATTAAAGCTACACTTTCTCCTATAATTCTGATGGGCCATATGAGTTAATATATCACATACCTTTGCAATGTTTACAATAGATATGCAGGTCTATTCAATAAAAGGTGAAACTCAGGAGAAGTGAAAATTCTAGGTTAAAATCAAACCAAACCAGAAAAATTCTCCCTTTTATCTCACTTTCCAAATCGGCTATTTGGTCTAGATTGTTCTCTTCTCCTGCAAATTCTCCTGAGTTTCACCTTTTAGGGAATAAACCTGATAGTGAAAATTCAACAGACTCGCTAAAAGTAATCTTAAAGAGGCGCTCTAATAAAGAATTCTCACTCCCCAAATTTTGCCCTTAAATAATTGGGCAAGGATCACCTTTGGGGAAATGTAGACTGAATCCTGCAATCATTGAGCAGCAAATCATATCACCTGTGCTGTGCCTCAGATATCTGGCAAACCTGGCCTGTTAGGGGGACCTGAGGACCAGGGTTGGGAAACACTGCACTAGAGTTGTACGGTTAGTTACATTTTGTGCACGTTGTAGGCTTTTATTGGATTAATTCAAGAACTGGATGGTTTAGAAACACATAGAAAAGCATCCTGAAATGAAAAAAACTTTTAATCTAACTTCATATTTTTTTGAGCCTAATTCACCAGTGTGATTAAGTTTGTAAGAAATATGTGGACTTGTATAGGTAGAGACCAACACCGTCTAGTGAGAAACAGAAAATGTCTCTAAAAAGTATCGCAATATGATTTGCTACGGGCTAGAGGGGTGCCTAATTATACAGGTGGGTCTTCCAGAGCTCGGGATATGTAGGAATTTTTAAACATTTATTTTATTTGTAACATTTCTTTGAGGATTTTCTTCCGTTTGAAACTATTTGATGCTTCTGCTGCAAACAGTCTATTTTTACTTTAATTCTTAAATCTTGCAGTTGTTTCAAAGTATGCATATACATATAATGGAGAAAACCGATCAGTTCTAACTTGGAGCTCGATTTAATTCTATCGGCAATTTTTTTTTAAATAAATAAACAACAGGTGCTTGCAGCCTATATATTTTTTTCCAAATATCGGCTGATTCAGTTAAAAAAAAATCCTATGTCGCCAATGCTGGAAAAATTCCGCTGGTCTGAAAAAAGATAGCCGGTAAAACTCCGAAAAAGCTTATTTTTGGCCAGCATCCTACTGATCTTTGCTTTTAAACATAACTGTTAGAAATATTAAATGTTTAATACAATATACTGGGATAAAAATGAGCAGCAACACTTCTGAGTCCATTGTCATACTAAAAATGTAGCGGTTGGGACGATCAATGGCAAAAATCGAGATCCACTGAAATCATCATCAATAATATATAGGTTATTAATTATGCTTTTTCATTTAAGCCTCTACAGAGTTCCCGATCTATTTCTCAAATGTTTTATGCTAATAGATCTATCAGGGATACGTAATGAAGGGCTCTCTACTCTAAAAAAAACACTTTCGCCTTCATAGATAGAAAAACCATTGCAGTTACATCGAATCTTATGTAAAGCTGAATCGTTCCTTTGACCTTTCTGTCCTTTCCTGCAAGAGTATGCTCAACATGCAGCCACACACCTGAATTGCACATTTTTTACTCAATACAAATATTAAAATTAGCATTGATTTGGAAGATCTACATGAACGAGAGTCTCCCATCATTCATTCTATATGTTGAAGTAGTAACATAATAGCATCAAAGGATACCTGGTGCTCTTTGTTCTAGATACATGTTAAAACCTAGACTATATGCATGGGTTCTAGCTAAGTTTCTGTAAGATTTTCAGGTTCCACAGGCATCATGGATAAAGCAGAACTATTTCTTACCGCTGACATCACAAAGCAACTCATCCACGCACTTGTAATCTCCTGACTTGACTATTGCAATAATATTCTAGCTGACCTCTGTCTCTCCAGCCTACAATCCATTCTAAATGCCTCTACCAGGCTCATCCACCTCACCTGCTGCTCGGTCTCTGCTGCTCCTCTCTGTGAGGCCCTTCACTGGCTCCCCATCCACTGCAGAATTAAATTCAAAATCCTTACCCCGACCTACAAAGCTCTCACTAACTCAGCTCCCCACTATCTGTCCTCACTAATCACCAAATACACCCCAGCCCGCTCCCTAAGGTCAACCAGCGACCTGCGCCTAGCTTCTCCCCGCATCACTTCTTCCCATGATAGACTGCAATATTTCTCACCCGCAGCCCCCATCCTCTGGAACACTCTCCCTCTTACGGTCAGACTTTCCCCTAGTTTCCCTTCCTTCAAACACTCCCTTAAGACATTCCTATTTAGGGAAGCCTACCACCCAACTCACTGATACCCCTCACTGCCGCTACCGGCCCAGCACTCTCAACTTGCAGTCCATCACTCTCACCTTGCAGTCCTCTCCTCCTGTTTCCACCCACCAACCCTTCTAGATTGTAAAGATCCCTCGGGAATAGGGCCCTCATTTTCTCCTGTACTGGTTTGTCAAAATGTTGTTCAATCTATTTTAACCCTGTCTATATTGTGCCCATTGTACAGCGCTGAGGAATATGCTGGCGCTTTATAAATAAAGAATAATAATAACTACTAAGGTGTTTCAAGAACGGATTTGTACAATAGGGATTCATATAGACCCAACGTTTACAGTATACAGTAGATCGTAAATGAATGAAATGATGGGCCCAACCCATCACAGCACATGCTGGAAGATGTTGCAAGGTGGCAGCACACGACAGCAGCACAGCCACGAAAATAGCACTTGCATTGAAAAGAATAGCTTACTCTAATCTTAAAAACGAATCTTATTGACGTAAGACAGGCTGTACATCAGGAAGATGGGCAACAGCGATCAGTGATACCAGGCCACTACTGGCCATTGGGCGAACTAAATGCATGCTTGGCTGCACTGGTCTTGGGCCACTAGGTGGATCAATGATATCAAAAGTTACACTTGGTAGGCGCAGAGCATCCTCAGGTTGCAGCAACAAGGCATTACTGAATACTCGACCAACTGGAAGAGGACACCTGCAAATGCCCAGATGCCCATGTGCATGTAAACAGTCTAGCCTGCTGTATGGCTTTCATATAGCTCGACATGGATGTTTATATCTAATACAGTATTTTCCTCTTTTTTAGATTGCCAATCTTTTCCTAAACCCCATCTACAATGTATTGATACAATAAGCCTCACACACACGATAAAGGATTTGGCAGATGGTGAAACTAGAGAAATGCTGAAAAAAGATAATTTTCTTATAATGTGCTTAGTAACAAGTTTACATTTATCAGCAGAGCATAAAAACCTCAGAAATTCGCTCAGCATTTTACAAAATGTATTTTATCTTTAACATGTTTTATAGAAACATTCACTCCTTAACATATTCTTTAGCTGCGTTTTGCTTGTCTTCTCTTCTATTGACCTCTATGGATTTTTAACTCCATCTTGAAACGTCTTAAGCGTAAAGAAAAATCCTTTATTTTGTTGGAAGGATGACATTGTGTCATTTACACAGTCTTTTAGATGAAATCCTTGTATTGACCTTGAATATGTTTGTATACATTAGCCAAATCCCCCCTTAATCACCTCATTTCCCAAGCAAACAAACCTAGTGCGGCTGCCTGCCGTATCTTATCGTATCCATAAGAGAAGAATAAAACGAGAGGGGAGTAACTGGACTCGCAGGTTCAAAAGAAGCCCCCCCAGTGTTTATTGATGGGTAGAAGCTCCTGATCAGGTTTATTTTCTATTTAAAGAAAGGACCATAATGTGCAAAACGCTAATCAGACATATGATTTAGGATCAATAGTCAGTGTAATTATCTAAACACAAAGGAATCGATTTACATGTGGACTAAACAGAGTGAATCCATCTTCAATGCACTTTATTCTAAAGAGGAACTGTCACATTTTTTTTGTTGGTGGCAAACCCTATGTTCCTCCCGCTGGTTTATTGATGTGTATACTGTTGTGAAGTGTGCTGAAAGTTTAAGTTGGCCTACAATTTCCTCTGCTGAACAGCCAAGGCAATAGCTATTACTGTGTACTCTGGATGCACTGCATGCGTGTGTGTGTGTCAGTGGCGTAACTAGAAACCTGAGGGACCCTGTGCGAGAATCCATGAAGGGCCCCCCTCACCCCCCACCCCAAAAAGATCCATATTTTTACTTTTTTTCCTGAAATATAAAAGATACTACGTCATTTATATTCATTAGTTCAATTTACTTTAATTAGGTCATTAAATAGGTCACCACCATATTGAAAGCACCCCCCCCCCTGGGTAATCCTGACACACTGCGCATTACAGAGCTCCACAGCAATAAAACTCCCTATAATGTGTGGTGTGTATGAGCATATCACAGACCTCCGCAGCAATAAAGCTCACAGGAAGCACTGTGGTGTATGAGCAGGTACAGAATCCACAGCAATATAACTCACAGGAAGCACTGGGGTGAATGAGCAGGCACATAATCCACAGCAATGTAACTCACAAGACACGCTGGGGTGTTTGAGCAGGCACATAACTCACAGCAAGAACCTGCAGGAACCATGACTGGGCCCCCCACCCTAGGCAAAAACATACCCCCCTCCCGTTAACATGCATTGGTCCCCCTCCTGGTCAACAATGTTGACTCCAGACTCTATCACATTTTTTTCCAGGTTCACTATGACCTCTTCAGTCCATCCCATTTTTAATGTAATTTGCACTGTGTATCTCACAGAGCTCCACAGCAATAAAACTCACAGTAATGTGCATTGTGTATCTCACAGAGCTCCAAAGTATAGCTCACAAATAAGTATAAAATAAATTAAAAGAAGAATTATATATTATAGGCAAGCCCCCAGGCAGGCGAGTGTGGGCCCTCCGGACTCAAGGGCCCAGGTGTAGTTGCACCCTCTGCACCCCTGGTAGTTATGCCCCTGGTGTGTGTGTGTGTAAACGAAATAGCACACTCACCGCTATTTTAACCCTATACTTCATTCACTCACTTGTTCGGAGATTATACACAGAATAATTAAATCATTTGTCCTTATTGTTATCATAGAAGTTAGAGCTCAACATTATCAATAGTCATATGCACAGTAAGAAAAAAAAATCTGTTTGATTTGGAGTATTTCGGAATAAAAAAATTTGGGATTTTGAACTATTTGGAACAAGACAGTTTTGAAATATTGGAAGGGTCAGATATACTTGTTCATTTCTGATATTTGGAACCTCGTATTAAAATTTAAGATTCTACAGAATGAAGCATTAATGGCTCCAGAATGATGCACAGAATGACGCAACGCACCAAAATGATGCACAGAATGATTCATGTGCTCTAAAATGATGCACAGAATGATTCATGTGCTCTAAAATGATGCACAGATTGATTCATGTGCTCTAAAATGATGCACAGAATCATTCATGTGCTCTAAAATGATGCACAGAATGAAGCATGTGCTCTAAAAATGGCACACAGAATAAAGATTATGCTCCAAACATGATGCACAGAATGAGACATATTGTAACGGTTCAGGCAAACTAAAGGAGGGCGGTGAGGGTATGAGCCCAGGATGCAGTGACACAAACTGGAGACGAAGATGCAATAAATAAACAGAGGTTTATTTACTAAATACACAGGTAGCACTAGTGAGGGCGAGACAGGAAAAGGGCTGAGCACAGAACACAGGACAGAAACACAGGGGCAAGGCAGAAAGAGAGCCAGACACAGGTACAGAAGGAACATACATCAGGAAGAGGGCTGGATTGAAGTGTTGCAGGACAATGGAGACAGGAAAGGTAGGAAGGTTGGATCATGATGGGTAGCAAGGCACTGAAAACTTGAGAAGCAGGGCACAGGGAGGATGCAATGAACTTGGAATCTTGAAGCCAGGATACTAGGAGGGTACAAGGAGCAGGAACACAGTGTAACAGGAACACGGTGGGCAGCAGGAACATGGTGGGGAATCGAGGCAAGGTATCCAGAAGGTGCAATCCAATAAACAAAGTCCAGTGATAAATCCGTAGGGACAGGTGAGGAGCAAACAATATCAAGAAAGTCAAGAGCAAGTCAAGGGTCTGGTATACAGGAGTCAGATAAGGGGTCAAGGGAAAGCAAGCTTCTTAGCTTCCTTACAGACAGGCAGAAGACTGAACACTGAACAATGCAGAAGCATTGTGGGATGTGTGTGTCTGTGTTATATAGGAAGTCCATGGCTAATGAAGGGAACACCTGCTGTGCATGCGGGAGAGCTGGAAACAGAGTGTTGCAGGAAAGGTGCTGCCAGACTGTTATGGCAGAGCAGCAATGGCTTGGGCCTTCCTGCAGCGCTGAGAGACGTGACGCATATGCTCCAAAATTGTCTCGGAGAATCGGCATATGTTTCAAAAATGACTCACGGTATGGGGCATATGCTTCAAAAACGATGCACAGAATGGGTCATGTCTTCCAATATGGTGCAGGAAATGCTCCAAAAAGCACTGCACATAATGACGCGTCATTAAAGCTGTAGAGCATTTTGATTAATCAGAATATATTTGGATCTGGCCGAACACTAGATTAGTTAAGATCAATGTGGTTTTTTTTTATTCCGAGAGAGATTTGGTTTGGAGGAGATCGGCAATTCGGATTGATCCAAATTGCCGAATTGCTATTTATTCCGTCAAATTCTGAATTGATCAAACCGAATCGCACATGTCTAATTATCATTATACACTAGGCAAGTGAACAGGGAGAAATCTTTTTTTTTTTTTTTTTAGAAAGTACAGGGTGTCCAAAAAGTCACTTTACAATTTAAAAATTTTATTATTACAAAGGCAAATGAAAAGACAGATATGTGAAAATTATTACAAAATGAGACGTATATAATTAAGGTTTTTTGCCTCATTTAATACACCTCTATATGGGCACCATTAGTTGCCCGAAGCACATCAAGACAGTACTCGATTTCTTACCATGTTGGCTGTAGCATCCCCTCATCAATGGTGGCAATGGCGTCAGTGATCCTCTGCTTTAGATTAGTGATGTCCCATACCTTTGTTTCATACACCATATCTTTAACATAACCCCATAGAAAGAAGTGGAGGGGAGTGATATCCGGTGAACGAGGTGGCCGGGGAATTGGGCCACCCCTTCCAATCCACCGCTGTGGAAATATTTAATTTAGGAACCCACGAACATGCAGTCCCCAATGTGGTGGTGCACCATCTTGCTGGAAAATGATGGTTGGCTGTAGGTCATGTAGTTGTGGTGCCACGTGTTTAGTCAAAAGGTCAAGGTAAACATTTGCAGTAATTGAGGTTTCGTCGAAGAAAAACGACTTCTTTCTATGGGGTTATGTTAAAGCTATCGTGTATCGAACAAAGGTAACAAGGGTATCGTGTAGCGAACAAAGAAACAAAGAGTATGTACCATTAGGTGTTGCCCAAGGACACTTACTGGAGAGGTGCTCTTGCCGGGATTCAAACCTGTGTCTTAACGGTTATAGAGCAGTGGTATTACCTTCTACTCCATCCAGCCATTTGGATTCTGAAATTTCTGAGTCCAAATTTTTTCGGATTTGGACATTTCTGATTCGGTTCAATCCGAAAATATCATTTTGATCCAATTTTGAAGCAATAATTACGAGCAACATTTTGATCTGTGGCTTCCGCTACATTTGTACTTTCAATACAATATATAGGAAGCATTGATGTACAGAAGGCATGTGTAACACTCAAGCCATAACAGGAGCTTGACTTCGACTGAAATAAGGGGAGACATTAACTGTGACGATGGGGGGCCTTTTTACCTAGCACCTTACTTGTTAGTGCTAATGGCTCGATGGAATAGGCTCCCTTGTTTTTTTTAACTATCCACCAATGTTAACTTTCACTGTATCGTAACATTATATGCGTTGCACTCTGCGCCCCATATACAACTCCTTTATAGATAGTGATACGTATCCAGATCTGCAATGTTTTTACCTGTTTTGATCATTTATTCATTTAATTCCATGATATTGTGTGTTGTCCTAATAGTCTACCTGGAGAGCTTTGAAAATAAATTAGATATTCAGCAGCATCAGTGCACGTTTGACAAATCTAATATTTCTGTATGTTGCAGATGATGCCGTCTTGTATAGCATAAGGTCATCTTCTGTGTGCTGTGGAATAGCCTTGAAATTGAAAGTATACATATTATATATATGTCACCCTTGTCTGCTCGCAAATTAAACAATTTTTTTTTCTCATTTTCTACAGATCAGTTTCTTATTGGTGGCACCGGATTCAGTCTCTCCTCTACTGTAGTGCATCTCTCATCCCAGGCACGTTCCTGGAGGCCTCCTTCAGTTGCACATGCACTATCCAGCATCCCATTTGCCAGGGATTAATACCTTGCATTCAGGGACCTGGTCCCATGTGTTCTCTTTGCTCATCAGTCCACCATGGTCTGTGTGCCAGTTGTAACCCAGGATACTCGCTTTCAGCTCAAGGCCTGTGTGTGCCTATAGTGCCTGAGTCCTCAGAACCTTATCTAGGGACAGAAGGTAGTTTGCAGGACCTGGAGGTTAAATACCTGCTCCTCAAACGTGATGGACGCCTACGAGCACCGGCTTTCTTTATCTCTGGTGATCTGAGGCTACGCATGTGGTTCCAGATGGGTGGGAGGAAACGCATGCTACTAACCTGCAAGAGCAACAAGCACTGGCCACGGCAACTGCATATGCTTCTTGGACTTTCAATGCGTCTCTGTCTGGCAGGGAATGAGACACGAGATCCTCAGGTGACTGTCTACGTGAACCCTTTCGGAGGAAGCCACTCTGAAAGCTGGCTACTGCCTGCCGGGGAACAAGGCTACCCTAGCTGGGAGAAGACATGGGATATTGATGGAGGAGACCGGTGCCAGAACTGGACTTTGATACTGGGTCATCGTTGGAGGTCTTTTTTTGAAACTGTTCACTTTTACATGAGGAGTAGCCCTCTGGAGGAAGAAGGAGAGGAAGACTCAGCTGAATGGACTGACAAACAGACTCTCGATGATAAATCCGATAACCCGGAGTATGTCCGTATTGATGGCCTTCAAGCATTTGGGTATAGTGTTCCCTTTGACCCAGAGGCCATAAGAGGCTTAGCTCTTCAAATGGAGCAACCTGGGTCTCGAGAAGGAGCCCTGCTTGAAATGCAAGAGCTGAGAAAGAGGGTGAATTTCTTGTCTCCACCTGGTGCTCGTAAACTAGACCTCTTTACCTGCCTACTGAGGCACCGGCTGAAGATGAGTAGCAACGAGGTGGCAAGAATACAGAGCCAACTGGCTGCATTGAGCAGCCAACCTCCAAATAACTCTCTCTATGAAACAACCAAGCTCTGTAGTTAGACTCCCCTGACCAAAAGTTTTTGTTTATAGACCCTGTAACTATTCCAGGAAAAATGATTAATTAGACCCACGAATTACGTAAAAATGTCTTCCTTTCGTGCAGTTCAGTTTCTTAACCACTTTGGTGCACCCAGGGTCTGCAGTGTCTCCCAGTTAGGGTTGCTAATACCTTGAGCATAAAAGTGGTTAAATCAGCAAAATAAAAGGAGACAAAGACATACTGTATTACCAATTTTAACAAGTACATTCAAAATGTATAAAATTAAGCTGTGTCCACCTCACCGAGGCATAATGTTGACTACCAGGGTGTATGCAGTTTGTGCTGGTAAAAAGAGATCGTCCTACGAAGGAGATAAGCTGCGACCACGCCACTGAGATAAAGTGCCAGTGTGGGTAACCTGCAGCTTAAGCCATATTCAAATAGACCAACAATCAAAATTACTGGCATTCTCCTTCCTTGCAACTCAGAAACCCTCCGAATCATCAACATGATGATCTCAAGATAACCCGATGGTAATGATAGTTAAAGCTTAACTGAATTTTCCAGCATTTACAACTCCAGACACCCTGGATTGTTTCTTCCGCCACCCCCCTTTTTGTTTTTCTACCTGTAAAGCGGTTAGTATAATCTAACAGCATCTGTCTCTCCCTAAAAGCCTTATTATTGCCACCAGTGACATTTACAAGGGTACATTTACGTAGTACGGATGGGGGTTTTTCCGAGCTCGGTCGTTGATTTATTAAAAGGTCAAAAAATTGCAAAAACTGAAAAAAAAAAAGCACAAGAAAATATAAAGACTTTACAGTGATCAGTGTGTTCATCTTTTTTTTGGGGGGGACGGGACGGGGGGAGAAACGCAAAACAACAAAAATGCACGTATTCTGAGAGTGACTGTGTAGACACAAGGTTTAGTGTATATGCAGGGCTTTCTGTGTGTATGGGTTTACGACAACACAAAAAGGGAGCACTGTAGTCCCAAATGCAATTTAGCAATATTTAATTTGTATGTAACCCTGGTAATGAATGCAGATCTGTACCAGCGGAACAGAGGCTCATTGAGTGACTGCCCTGAGATTACAGGCAATGCTGAAATAAGTGTCTGTACGCTCAGAGCAGAGATAATGTGGCTCCTCCAAGGTCAAAAGAAGCCGGTATCAGCTTAAATACATTTTATCAATGGACACAGGTTGATCTAATTATGTGCTATTGGGGATAAATGAGTATGACAAAATATGGGTTATTTCCTGAGCCATAAGGCAGTTGTAGGCCGTTTGGTGGAAGCGCAAGAGCCAGAAAGTGATTTATGACATATTCCTTATTTATTTATATTCCTGTAATGTTTTTATGCTAAAGAAGAGACACAGAAAGCAAAGAGATACATAGAAAGGTTTTGAAAAGGTGAGTGGCAACACGCAAGTGGTCTTTTTCAACTGGCATCTGGCCATTTGTTTGGGCAAGTCTTTACTAGATGTTTTTTAAAAACTGTTACTTTGTTTCTTCTTGCAATTCATAACAACAATAGCATATCTGCAACAGCAAATGTTGATTCAACGGTTAATTACACTACTGGTTTTGAACCATGGAAGATAGGCATGTGTAGAATTGCTGAATGGTCGCAAAGATGTGGCAGATTTTTTTGTAACCCCCCACACCCTGAAAAAAAATTACTTTTTTAATGATATATGGCCAAAAGACATTTTACAGGACGTTTATTACTTATTTGTCCTTTTAAACTGATATCACATGCAGCACATATATACACCGGTCGATCTATATAGTTATCACTGTCTTAAAATATATAAACGAAAAGAAACAAGGACAAAAGATGACTCCTTCACACTTGAATTTATATTTCTGTATTGTTTTGTGGGGTTTTTTGACAGCTAATGGTCTTTTATTCACATTGCACAACATTTCAGCTGTGTAAAGCAAAACCTTTTGTGCCCTTTGATATTCTGTAATTCGTATTTCATAGAATTGGGGATATTTTTAACCTTTTGCTGGCCGTTTGTGTTCAAGAACATGGGGGTAAAACAACTATGGGGGTGTTTATAAGCAAGATCGTTGCAAAAATCAATAACAATTGCCGCAGTGCCAGTATCAATATAAATAATCGATAAGGGTTTGACAGATTGTAATATAGTTTTGCAGATACGTTTGTTGTGAGTAGTTGCAAAGTATCACATGATGAGTCATGCATTGTTGCATACCTAGAAACCACTATAAGCCTGTCTTATTTCTAGATATAGACGAATGGGGTTAAATTTCTAATACACAATAGAAATGTTTAAAAAGTCTACTACGGGGCTTAGTCATGGGGTTTAACCCCTTAGTGGCCAGGCGATTGTCTGTCCGAAAGTACCCACTACTGTTTTTACATTTCTGGGCTGTTTGTGTTTAGCTCTATTTTATCTCATACTCGTTTATGGAACCCACACATGCTACTATATACTGTTTTTCTCACCATTAAATGGACATTCTAAAGATATCATTATTTTCATCATATAATGTACTATAAAAACAAAATTATGAAATATGATGAAACAATAGAAAAAACACACTTTTTCGTACTTTGACTCCCAAAATCTACAACCACCAAAAAAGACCCTAAATAATAAACCTATAAGGAGCTAGTTTCAAAACTTTGCCCTGAGTTTAGAAATATCAAATTTTTACATGTTTTTGCTTTTTAACCTCTTCACTGCTGAGCCATTTCACCTCTGTGTGCTGAGCTTATTTTGACCGTTTTATCCTCATCATGGTAAAATGTGATTTGAAGTCCTATTTTATTATATGACAAGACCATTATTTATTATTATTTTTAAAAAAAACTTACTTTATAATTTTAATTATTTATTTATTTATATTACATATTAATATGATCTGGTCTTTCCAATGATACAAAACATGACCATCTAACTGCCACGAATCAGGAGATACGGGGGTCCAAAAGACCCCCCTATCTTCACTTGGCAGCTAGGGGGTTAACTGGCCAACTGACATCATCGCGCATATTGGCGATGAAGTCAGTGGGTGGTTGGGGGCCCCGGAGGATTGTCTGACATCCAATATATCAGCCACCTCCAGGAGCGGACAACAATCCGGCGCCAAATCGCAATCCGCCACCTAAGTGTTTAAAGTGAGGCACCACTGTAAAAAGCAGACTATCTCCTTTCCAGCAACGCCTCTTTTTTTCTCTATCTAAAGCCGCTTGAGGTTCTCTCCTGCAGGCGCCGGGGGGCGCTGACAATGGGCGATGACGTCAGTGCGACGACCGGGGCCCATAAAACCATCGTTCTGGCTTCGGCCAGAGAGGTGAGTAAGGGAGGGAGGGGAGTTAGAGGATCATGATGTACATAGTACGTCCTTGGTCCTTAACGGGACTTTTCCCCAGGACATACTATGTACACCAGTGGTCCTTATGGGGTTAATGCCCAGAGTCAAGGGGTAAACATGGGGGATTTCCAATACAAGTCGAGATGCTTACACTTCATTTATTTTCCCTTAAACAAAAACAAAACAATTTACAACTATAGTTGATCAAATATTTCTATAAATATAAATCTGTAATATGTGTTTGTTGTGCATACGCGTAATCTCACTGCATCCCTTACCTATGATTGTGAAATAGTTATTTTTACCCAGGGTTGGAGCAATCACCATGTCAAACCAGTGAAACATTCCCACTGATTGCTACAATTTTAGAACCTTCCATCAGAGAACTTATAATAGCTAAAACGAATGCATGTGTGAGCACCAAGGTTTATTGAAGCCTAGAAGCTACAAAATGATGATAGAAGCCTAAAGAAGGCAGTGATGATAGAGGGGAAGCAGGTGACATAATTGAAGAAAAGGTTGACATGCTAAAAGGGACCATTCCCTACAAACACCTCCACTATTTAAACAGCTTGTTACGGTTTTACGTTAACATATTAATGAGGCGATTCCTTTTCTTTGTTTTGGACTTGATTAAATTCTTTTGGCAGTTTTTTTATATAAAAAAAAAACTATTAGTGAGAGTTGGCGACTATATTTTAGAAATATCAACTGATTCAATTGAAATAATTCGGACATGTCTGTAAAGCAAAAAACTATGCTTCTCAAAAAAAGCTGTCTAGTGAAAGGCCCCAAAAAGAATACTTTCGGCTGGTATCGTATTAATTTTCGCTACCTAATATTTTTGGATATTTTTGAATATCCAATGTTTAAATCAGGATTCCAGTTGGATTTTCCTGGTTTCCATGCCTGAACATTTGTCAACACTTTTCAGCATGTAATTTGTTTTAAAAAAAATGTACTTACTGATAAATTCAAACTGAGTCATTAAAGTGGGAGAAAAATCGGTAACTTTTGGTGATCGAACCGAGCTAAATCTATCCTGTGGTTAGAGGAATACGTGTTGTGCATTAGGGTTCATGGCGTTTGGAAGAAGGTACAAGACATGCCATAGCTTATATGCTACATGGAATAACCTTAGTTTTGGGAACATTGCTTATACCCAGGCCAGGACATACTTGAAAACGAGAGAAAGCTCAATGTATCCTTCCTGGTAAAATATTTTATAAATAAATAAATATTGTAACAGCCTCTCTTGCCTACAGTTTTAGTCCCACAAATCATTCATGCTGATTGGCTGAATCTCTCTCTCAATTTTTGAAGAAGAATAAAAAAATTGGACAACGCCGGCATTTCAAAAAAACACATGCCAATATTTTTAAATGAGGTTGTTATATGACCCAGGTAAGTGTCTAGAGTGCTGAGCCCTATCACATTCTGCAGAGTATGGTATGTAACCCAAGATAAAGAAACAAAAATTACAAATCACCAACATAGACAGGGTACTCTCCCGTTCCCTACACTTTGGCTAGTCCGATTCGCCGACCCTGCGGTGAATTCAGCATTCACCCTAGGGTCTCCGAAGTGCAGGGAACAAACTGTCAAACACATCTGAAAAAACGCAGCATAACTGCCGAATCGATCCGAAAGCCTGCCGAAAAAACACTGAATCGAACCGAAAACCCGTCGAATGCATCCAACAATCTGCCACAAAACCCCTGAATCGATCCAAAAAAGTCAACGACCCGCCGAACAGAGCGCAACCCAGCCACCACAAAAAGCCGACAAGCTGAGGAACAGGTAAAAAATATAAAACGCAACTTTTAAAAGGTGTTTGCAAAACATCTACTGCACAAAAATGCCTGGAAATAATTTATAAGGTCCTATGAATAATAATAATAAAAAGGTTTGTTAACAGATTTTTTTTCTTTGCCAAAACAATCCTGAAAAAAGCATAAAAAATAAAGAGACTTTTTGCTGCAAATGAAAAGAATAAACGGTCGAATAAATATTTATTAAAAATGGGGATTTTTTTTTGCATTGAAACCTATGGGATTTGTCTGATTAGGCTGGCGGCACACGAGCAGAGGAAGGAACGTCCGTAAAAGTGGATGTTCCTTCCACTCTCTGCGCTCAGCGTACAAAGCGCGATCCTCCTATGGAGAATCGCGCTTTGTATCCTTTCAGCGTCCGTTTAGCTTTTTGACGGGGAGGGCTTTTTCACGTCCGGTGGAGGACCTTCCTCATCAAAACCCCACGGACGCAGGGAAGTGCGGGCGCATTTGAGCCATAAATACGCTCATGTGTCGGGGGCCTTAAGGCTAGGGTCAGATGAGCGCATTTTGTATGGACTGTGCGTCCGTGCAGTACGGACGTACTTTCTGACTGACGACAAGGTAGTGGCCACACAGTCCGTTTTTTTCACTGACGTATTTTTGACTGATGTAGCAGGGAAAATAAATTAGAATGAAAAAACATTCTGTCCGTCAAAAATGCTGGACGTATAAATGCAGTCCGTCTGACCACGTTCCATCACTCACACACAAAGCTACACGGACGTTGCAGACGTGGCGCACTCCACACGTCCGTTCTAGCAGTATTACGTTCTTGCCTAACCTGCGTCCGTTTGCCGCGTCCGTCATGCGTCCTCACTTCTGTGCGGACGTACTTCGTGTGTGGGGCTCCATTGGTCAGAATGCTATGCTGCCACGGACATACAAATGTGCAGCAACACGGACGTGATAACTGCGCTCGTCTGACCCCAGCCTAAATCTGTCTAATGAAACTACCAAAAGTTAGGGCATTTCACTGACATTTCACTGCTGTTCGGTGTTCTCTGAATAGATTAACCATTACTTCTCTATGGGGGATTTCACTGGTGCCAAAGATCACCATATTTCACTGGCAAATTGCCAATATTTGGTGAACTGACAGCTTTCTGAGTAGTTGAATGGCCATGAAATTGCAACGTACGGGGAAATTCACCGTTCGAAGCAATTCGGTGGCCATTTCGGCTCTCTTTGAATAACCCTGAAAGACGTTTAGGTCTGTCATTGGAAAAGATGTCTACCATTGAATGGTGAAACTTCCCATGAGATAATAAAAATAAGTAGGTGTTTGGATATGTTTTCCATAGATGGGTAAAAATGGCTACCCTGAATCAAAACCTTAGGCCAAATAAGTAATACTAACACATTAGTAGAATGTTTATGGAGCAAGAACCCTACCCTGCAGTCCTAGTTTTCAAACATGCTTTTTTGAATAAGGTCTTCAAAGCTTAGTCCGTAAGGCTGGTGTCAGACGAGCGTAGTGTTCACGTCCGTGATTGCGCCTAAAAGTACGTCCGTGATAGCATGAAAGAAAGCCCATCGGAGCCTGACACATGAAGTACGTCTGCACTGAACTGCGGACGCACAACGGCTGCGACCCACGGACGCAAGGCAGGCAAGAACGTACAACCGCTAGAACGGCCGCACAAAGTGCGCTGCGTCTGCAACGTCCGCATAGCTTTGTGTGTGAGTGATGGAATGTGGTCAGATGGACTGCATTTATACGTCCAGCATTTTTCACAGACAAAATGGTTTTGCTTTTTAATTTATTTTCCCTCCTACATCCGTCAAAATATACATCAGTAAATAAACGGACTGTGTGGCCACTACTGTGTCTTCCGTACTGACGTACGTCCGTGTGCACGGACGTACAGTCCGTAGAAATCACGCTCGTCTGACCCTAGCCTAACTGTATCCAGAAAGCTTTCAATCAAATCCAGGCAGTTACAGGTCATGGATCATCAAATTGCTCCATATGTTCATGGCAGATTGGTGCAAGCATTGTCATATATTCTTACTATTATCTTAGTATTATAATTTATCAAATATGTTTGTAATATAGCAAATATACCTTTAGTCTAGGGTCAGACAAACGCATTTTTCGCATCGTCCGTAAAAAAGTGCGTCCGAACACATGGACGTACTTTTTCACGGAATACGCGATAGCGGTCATACGATGCGCAATTACGGCAGTGATTTTTTACAGATCCAAACCAGGAAACTGAGCGTCTGGACGTTATGTTGGCCAGACATGAGCAGCGTCTGACGTCTCCTAATCACGCACACACGCCGCTATGCGGACGCAGCGCACTCTGTACGTCAGTACTAGCGGTTTGACGTTCTTGCAAAAATGCGTTCGTTTGCTGCTTGCGTTGCGCGGCCGAGCTTTCGTGCGGCCGTACTTTGTGTGTGGGCCTGCATTGGATGTCATTTGCTGCTACCACGGCCGTAATAAAGTGCGGCTAAATGCACCTTCACACTGCGTTCGTCTGACCCCAGCCTTCTAGTCCTATGGGTATGCTCCCTTTTGTATGTAGCCATGCAAAGCGTTTGATTTGGAAATAATACTGGGAGATTGTGTCAGATCCTACACTTAAAAAAAGAAAATTGACCAGGAAATGGATAAATTGAGCTCTGATTAATGGATTTAATTGATGTTACCCTCCTAAAGGAATATGGCACTCTTCCACAAAAAATCATTCACATATGTATTGAGAAAATAGATGGTAGCAAACCATAATGCCCAAGGTGCTAACACGATTTAAAACCAGCTGGGTGTGTGTCTGAAATCATCTTGGTGTGCGGCTTGAAGGAGAAAAGTTACCAGGAAAGGCTTAATGATCTTAACATGTACAGCTTGGAAGACGAGAAAGACGAGACAGAGGAGATATGATAGAAACATTTAAATACGTAAAGGGAATCCACAAGGTAGAGGAAGGGAGTATATTTAAAAGGAAACAAAGTAGCAAAACAAGAGGACATAGTCTTAGATTAGAGGGGCAAAGGTTTAAAAGTAACATCAGGAAGCATTATTTTACTGAGAGGGTGGTGGATACATGGAACAGTCTTCCAGTAGAAGTGGTAGAGGCCAAAACAGTGATTGAATTTAAGCAGGCATGGGATAGGTATAAGGCTATCCTAAACAAAAGATAAATCCAGGTAAAGTATCCATGTAATTGGGCAGACTAGATGGGCAGAAAAATTCTTATCTGCCGACATTTTTCTATGTTTCTATGTTTCTATCTCCCCACTGACTCTGCACAGAGCTCAGAACTGCAGTAATGCCTTTTGGCCAGTAGATGGCAACATCTGCCTGCCAAAAAGGTCATTACAGTATGGAATACATTTGGAATATTCCCAAATATTTCTTACTATACAATTAAATAAACACATTTTTTTTTGATTGGTTCATGACTGTGGTTTTCTGAAAAATTCTTTGATAATGAAGGAGACAAACCTTTTCTATATATATATATATATATATATACAAATATATATATATATATATATATATAATCTGCTATCCCTCTATGGCCTTCATAAGTTTACAGCAACTGCCAACTGTTGGTGGATCAATCTTGTGTTTCTGTAGTGAATAAATGTATGTTTTAGGCTAACGTCAGACGAACGCAGTCAGAGCGCACTCTGCGTTCCTGCATAACGGACGTACGTACTGACGGAAGATACTGTAGACACCACACGTTCCATTTTTTTTGACGGATGTAGAAAAAAAATGGAAATATGGGAAATAAAATTAATTAAATGAAAAGACAGGTACAGTCAGCCAGACCAAAAAACCCAATGAGCGTCAACGTGATGAACGACGTAAATGCGCTTCATCTGATGTCGCGTCAGCACGCACACAGGGCACTACGCGGACGTGGCGCACTCTGGGCGTCCATCGTAGCGCTTTTATGTTAAGGCCTAAATGGCGTCCGTTGCCACCTGCTGAAGTGCGCACGTACTTCGTGTGTTGGTCTCTATTGATCATAAATCAATGCTACGACGGACGTTAAACTGTGAGGCGACACGGACGCGAAGACTGCGTTCGTCTGACACTAGACTTAAGCCCTTTTTTCAAATTGCATAAAAAAAACAATAAATGCAGTACCGTGTTTTTATATTAGTTAGAAAAAAAAACCACATTATTAATTTTTTTCCCCCTAGATTGTTGTTTGTGCGACTGAGAAGGTGTATTCTAAACAAATTTTTCTAGTATACATACAGATAAAACGGTGTCGCGCCTATTCCCAACCGGGGCGGCTGCAACAACCAGAAGTAACCAACGAAGTTCAGGTATAAACATAACAAGAAAAAAAAAAAAAAAAAAACATCTTTCTGGTAGGCTGACACTTTGCAGACATATGGTCCTAGCAGGAACTCAAGTGATGCTCGAGCTTTGGAATTCCACCTACAGACTGCTGTCCTCCTTATTGACTGATCTGCCCCATAGGTTTTCTACTTTGGAGCAGCAGAGTCTTCTGAGACTTGTATTTTTTGTCTTGAGTTTTTGTTTTTTTGCATTTTTTTGTTATCTGTATATAGGTGATAGAAGAATCTTTGTTATTATTTCATGATGAAATACTATCAGGGTTATTCATGAGCTCCGATTGGCTGGCGAAAGGTAACCAAATGCTGAAATTAAACGTTCGGTTACCTTTCTTCCATTCGGCTATCCAGAGAGCAGGCAGTTCGCCAAATGTTGGCGAATAGCCTGCACATACGGTGCCTGTTCGAGCGCAGTCAAATCCCCATAGCTTCGGCTATTCAGAGAACAAAAACCAGGAGTGAAAAGTTGCCGAAATGGGCCATTTGGTGGCTTCATTCAGGAGAATCCCATAGGTTTCAACGTTAACAATATTCCTGTTTTAATTCAACATCTAATAAACCGTTTATCATAATATTCTTCAGTAAAAAGTCTCTTTATTTATAGATTTTTTAGGATCTTTTAAGCATTTTTCAGATTTTTTTTAAAAAAATTTAACCGTTTTTTGCTTTTTTCTGTAACAGCCCTTTTTATTATCATTCATTGGATCTCATATGTAAATTTCATACATTTTCGCTCAGTAGTTTCTTTGCAAACAGCGTTTTACTTTTCAAACATTGAAGCGTACTCTTTTTTTTTTTTTTCCACTCCATTCGTCTGCGGTGTCAGGTTTTTCCCGCGGCTGCTCTGCGCTCTGATCGGCTCCTGCTCGGGTTTCTCCGGCATCTTCGGCGGGGTTAATCCAGATATTCTTGCGGGTTTCGGTGTGCATTCGCCGGGTTTTGCGGTTAGTGTTCGGCAGGTTTTCGGCGGCTTTTCCCTGCACTACGACGGCCCTATGGTGCTTGCTGAATACACCGCAGGGTCACCGAAATGGGATCGCCGAATCAAGCCGAATTGAAGAGAACGAAAAGTCACCGAACGTGCGGTGACTTTTCGATTCTCTTTGAATGACCCTGTATAACTCCTTATAACCGTTTTCTATACCACATTCTAAAAATGCTTTTGCTATGATCCAAGTGCGTGTTTTCTATTTTTTTTTATTATTTTCTTCAGAATCAGATATATTTTTTTCTCCATTTGAAACCCGATAGACCAGTGACACCTAGTACGGTTTGTTCCCCGCAGAGATTCCATATCCCATGTGCAGCCAGTGTGAATTCAGTGCAAAATCATCTTAGGTGCCAAAGCATCAAGAGAAATGTACTTCAAGAACATCTGGAGTGCAAAGGTCAGCCATCACCTTGCTAATCCTTTCTCCGTGTATCTAAGGGCTAGTTTTTCTCTATCTTTTATGACAAAGAGCATCAGTCATCAGGCAGACATCTCTGTCTCCCAGCCCTAGAAACTGTAACTCTCAGCACTGCCCGTTAATCGCGGGAAGCAAGCGTACGCGAGGAGCGTAGGCAGTAATAGTTGTGAAATCATGTGTATGCATGAATGGCCAGTGGTAAAAGCTGATCAAACCTTAATAAATCAACCCTGTGCCATTAGTGCTCAGCTGCCACCAAGACAAATGTCACCAAGAACAAATTGCTGGCTTTCTGTATCATTCAGTAACAATTGAATCAGGAAGATGTCTCAGGAAAAGAGGAGGTCAAGCTGCAGAAAGGATTTCTCTTTTTTTTCCCCCAGATAGTGAGGCTCACGTAATCAAGAGAGCAATTACAGCAGGCTGCGGCAAATCAGAATATCGTTAAATAAAATTCAGCAGTGAGAAACTAGAGTATTGTTTTTTTTTATTATATGAAAGCATTAAAAACAAGCACGCCTCAATTCCTACCTATATATGAGAAGCGGACATAATTAACCAGTTAGGGAGGCGGCACACGAGCATACTGTACTGCGTCCATTACGGACTCACGTTTTGACGAGAGATATTGTGAGTACTGCATAAAGTGCGTCCGTAACGTCTGATGTCTCCGCACCCTAGGAAAATACATGGCAGCGTTCTTTCTGCGTCCGTTAAGGCTGGCGGCACACTAGCAAACATTTTGCGTCCGTCTGACCGTACTGTTTGACGTCTGTCGTAGCTTTAAAAAGGAGTCACTGAAACCCAACCACACGAATAAAAATAAAATGCAAGATATTAAAAACAAAACACAAATATACAGATTAACACAGAAAATAAATATGTAGGAAATATAGTCATTATGTTACATGTTTACAGGTGCATTCCGTATTGAGGTATGTTAATAGGGAGCTTTTGAGTAGGGATGAGCCGAACACCCCCCCAGTTCGGTTCGGGCCCGAACCCGAACCCCCATGCAAGTCAATGGGGCTGAAAATTCGGTTTTTTAGAGTGCCTTCCAAGAGGGCATATATGCTACATATTTGTCATAAAAGGTGTATGGGGGTCTGGGTAGTGCCCTGGGGGACAGGAAACAAGGACAAAAAGTTTAAAAAAAAACATTTTTAAAGGGACAGTGAGTTTTCCATGAAATAAGGGTTAAAAATAAAAACGAAAAATTCCTTCAAATATCGTGCCTAGGAGGTCCCCATAACCTGCCCGTGAAGTGGCGGATTTCTAGGATGTATAGAAACACTTAAAAACAAATAAATGACGTTTCATATGACGGTAAATGCTTTTCCTTTAATCTATCCATAAACAACTGCTTGGGGCGGCAGCCTGTATGAAAAGACATTTAAGGCTAGGGTCAGACTGAGGCAGTGCGAACGCGCGTTCTGGCGCACATAATCACGGCCGCACTAGCAGCAGATGACGGGCAATGACGGCCAATATACGAAGTACGGTCGCACAAAAGTCCGGCCGCGCAACGCAAGTGGAAAATGAACGCATTTTTTCGAGAACGTTAAACCGCTGCTACAGACGTACAGAGTGCGCTGCGGCCGCATAGCAGCGTGTGTGCGTGATTAGGAGATGTCAGACGCTGCTAGTGTGCGGCCAACATAACGTTCAAACAGCCGGATTTCCCTAGACTTCTTTTCACCCCATCGTCATGAAATACGTCCAGAATTGCGCATCGTCTGACCACTTAAGCGTATTCCGTGAAAAAATGCGTGCGCACGCATCGACGTACATTTTGACGGTGGCCGCAGAAAATGCGCTCATCTGTCCCTAGCCTTAGGACGCGCAGAAAAAGTTTAGTGTTTTTTTTGGCTAAATTATTGTGAAACTTATGCAGGCTTTGGATGAAAGTAACAATAGGTGCTTTAAAATTGGGCTTTTAGCGTCGGCAACAGTGCCGTCACACCGTAACCCCTCTGAGGATATGAATCTGATACAGGCGTCAATGGCAGTGCACCCAGATATTGTGCCTTTAGTGCCAGGCATGCAAGTACTATCATACAGTAACCCCTCTGTGGTATTGTGGAAGAGTGCAGGGGTGGACCATGCGGTCCTATATTAAAAAGATATGAATCTGGGAATGGGCGTCAGTGCACCCAGATATTCTGCTTTTGGTGCAAGACTGCCAGGCCAGCAAGTATCATCATACAGTAACCCCTCTGTAGTATTGTGGAAGAGTGCAGGGGTGGACCATGCGGTCCTATATTAAAAAGATATGAATCTGGTAATGGGCGTCAGTGCACCCAGATATTGTGCCTTTAATGGCAGGCCAGCAAGTATCATCATACAGTAACCCCTCTGTGGTATTGTGGAAGAGTGCAGGGGTGGACCATGCGGTCCTATATTAAAAAGATATGAATCTGGTAATGGGCGTCAGTGCACCCAGATATTGTGCCTTTAATGGCAGGCCATCAAGTATCATCATACAGTAAACCCTCTGTAGTATTGTGGAAGAGTTCAGGGGTGGACCATGTGGTTGGTCCTATATTGAATTTTTTTTTTTTAGCTGGTAATGGGCGTCAGTGCACCCAGATATTGTGCCTTTAGTGCCAGGCCAGCAAGTATCATCATACAGTAACCCCTCTGTAGTATTGTGGAAGAGTGCAGGGGTGGACCATGCGGTCCTATATTAAAAAGATATGAATCTGGTAATGGGCGTCAATTCACCCAGATATTGTGCCTTTAATGCCAGGCCAGCAAGTATCATCATACAGTAACCCCTCTGTGGTATTGTGGAAGATGCAGGGTTGATCCCTGCTGTTCAAAAAATTTAAATGATATAAATCTGGCACAGGCATCAGTGCAGCCAAATATTGTGCCTTTCATGGCAGCAAGTGCATTCACACCGTAACCCTTTTGTGGTATTGTGGAAGAGTTCAGTGCTGGAGGTTTTGTGCATGCAGAAGACATACCCGATCTATTCTGTTACTTCGGCATCAGGGGATTGATAGCTGCTGATCCAGGACTGATTCATTTTTATCAATGTCAGCCGGTCTACAGAGTCGGTGGACAGACGCACTCTTTTGTCTGTGACAAAACCTCCAGCGGCACTGAACGTCCTTTCGGAAAACACGCTAGATGAAGGGCAACCTAGTAGCTGCATAGCATATTGGCTAAGTTCTGGCCAGTGATCCAATCTCGACACCAGTAAGCCAGTGGATCATCTGCTGGAAAGGTATCCAGGTCTGCCCTTGCCCCTAGGTAGTCCTGCACCATATGGTGAAGATGCTGGCAATGGGTGCCTACATTTGACGTCCCTGGGCGTCGAGGACTAAAAAAATTAAAAATGCATCAGTCAAGCGGCCCTGGCCTTCACCGCTATCCTCTGATCACCTGCAGCCTCAGAAGCACATGTGTCAGCAGTAGCACTTGGTAATCTAACAGTGCCTGGAAAGGTGTTTACACAAGTTTTGCTTTAGAGCGTCCTCAAGTTTTGTCATCCTGTGCTCCCTCTGTGCGGGCAGGATGAGCTCTGCAACTTTCCCCTTGTATCATGGATCAAGAAGGGTTGCCAACCAGTAATGATCCCTCTCCTTGATAGCACAAAGCCTGGGGTCCTTTAGCAGGCTTTGCATCATTAGGGAGCTCATGCAGCATAGGTTGGAGGTGGCATTAGCTGCCGAGTCTTCCTGGTCAATGAGGATGACCGTATCGTGCATTTCCTCCTCCCAGCCATGCACAAGCCCTTCTGTTTCTGGGCACACAAAACCCTGCCTTGAGGAATCCCCACCTTCAATGCCCCCACTACTTAAATAGTCCTCCTCCTCCTCATCCTCCTCCTGTCTGATCTGAGTAGGACCCGCTGAAATGCTGTCTGCGGAAAGACTGGGGCCTTGAGAGCTAGGGAAGGCCTCCTCTTCCTCCCGCTGCTCTGCCTCTAGAGCCACATCCATAATTCCCCGTAGAGTGTGCTCCAGCAGGAACACTAAAGGAATTGTGTCACTGATGCATGCACTGTCCGTGCTCACCATCCCCGTTGCCTCCTCAAATGGTGACAGTACAGTGCATGCATCCTTGATCATCAGCCACTGAGGGGGGGAAAAAAACAAGTTGACCTGAACCTGTCCTTGTGCCATACTCACACAGGTATTCGTTGATGGCAGGGGTCAAGTCCTGGGAAAAAAAGTGAGGGAACTCACCCACGAATTCCACAACCCCTATTACCTGAAGAAAATTATATATATAATCACGAGTATAGCAGCGCGTGCCGGTGATACCATTTTTATTGGGTTAACTTTACATTTAAAAGACAAGCTTTCAAGAGTGTAAACTGGAAACTATACTGATCAGTGAAAGGTATCACTACGTACAGGTATACTCGTGATTGTGGCAACTGGAACTAAACGCATATATATATATATATATATATATATATATATATTCATATATTCTATCTATCTATCTCCAGGCACAGACCCCCAGAATAATATACACAGTGCTGAACCCAGAATAATATACACAGCGCTGAACCCCCAGAATAATATACACAGCGCTCGCTGAGCCCCCAGAATAATATACACAGCGCTGAGCCCCCAGAATAATATACACAGCACTGAGCCCCCAGGATAGTATACACAACACGGAGCCCCAGAATACATACACAGCACTGAACCCGCAAGGATAATATACACAGCACTGAGCCCCCAGAATAATATACACAACATTGTGGCCCCCAGAATAACATACACAACACTGACCCCCAGAATAACATACACAGCACTGAGCCCCCAGAATAATATACACAGCACTGAGCCTCCAGGATAATATACACAGCACTGAGCCCCCAGAATAATATACACAGCACTGAGCCTCCAGGATAATATACACAGCACTGAACCCCAAGAATAATATACACAGCACTGGTTATATGGATATATTTTCCCCAGTTCACATGGATATAATTGCCCCAGCTCTCATGGATAATGCCAGCCGCTCTCATGGATAATGCCCCAGGTCTCATGGATAATGCCCCAGCTCTCATGGATAATGCCCCAGGTCTCATGGATATTGCCCCAGCTCTCATGGATATTGCCCCCTGGTCTCATGGATATGCCCCAGGTCTCATGGATATTGCCCCCTGGTCTCATGGATATGCCCCAGCTCTCATGGATATTGCCCCCTGGTCTCATGGATATTGCCCCAGGTCTCATGGATAATGCCCCAGGTCTCATGGATATTGCCCCCTGTCTCATGGATATTGCCCCCTGGTCTCATGGATAATGCCCCAGCTCTCATGGATAATGCCCCAGCTCTCATGGATAATGCCCCAGGTCTCATGGATACTGCCCCCCTGGTCTCATGGATACTGCCCCCCTGGTCTCATGGATACTGCCCCCCTGGTCTCATGGATACTGCCCCCTGGTCTCATGGATACTGCCCCCTGGTCTCATGGATATTGCCCCCCTGGTCTCATGGATATTGCCCCCCTGGTCTCATGGATAGTGCCCCCCTGGTCTCATGGATAGTGCCCCCCTGGTCTCATGGATAGTGCCCCCTGGTCTCATGGATATGCCCCTGGTCTCATGGATATTGCCCCTCTGGTCTCATGGATAATGCCCCAGCTCTCATGGATATTGCCCCCTGGTCTCATGGATATTGCCCCAGGTCTCATGGATAATGCCCCCTGGTCTCATGGATATTGCCCCCCTGGTCTCATGGATAATGCCCCAGCTCTCATGGATAATGCCCCCTGGTCTCATGGATATTGCCCCCTGGTCTCATGGATAATGCCCCAGCTCTCATGGATAATGCCCCCTGGTCTCATGGATATTGCCCCAGGTCTCATGGATAATGCCCCAGGTCTCATGGATAATGCCCCAGGTCTCATGGATATTGCCCCCCTGGTCTCATGGATATTGCCCCCCTGGTCTCATGGATATTGCCCCAGGTCTCATGGATAATGCCCCAGCTCTCATGGATATTGCCCCCCTGGTCTCATGGATACTGCCCCCCTGGTCTCATGGATACTGCCCCCTGGTCTCATGGATACTGCCCCCCTGGTCTCATGGATATTGCCCCCTGGTCTCATGGATATTGCCCCCTGGTCTCATGGATAGTGCCCCCCTTGTCTCATGGATAGTGCCCCCCTTGTCTCATGGATAGTGCCCCCCTGGTCTCATGGATATTGCCCCCGGTCTCATGGATATTGCCCCCTGGTCTCATGGATATTGCCCCCTGGTCTCATGGATAATGCCCCCCTTGTCTCATGGATAGTGCCCCCCTTGTCTCATGGATACTGCCCCCTTGTCTCATGGATACTGCCCCCCTTGTCTCATGGATAGTGCCCCCCTTGTCTCATGGATAGTGCCCCCCTGGTCTCATGGATATTGCCCCCCTGTTCTCATGGATATTGCCCCCTGGTCTCATGGATAGTGCCCCCTTGTCTCATGGATAGTGCCCCCTTGTCTCATGGATACTGCCCCCTTGTCTCATGGATACTGCCCCCCCCGCTCCCCGCTCACCTTTGCTGCTGCTCCACATTGCCAGCGGCCGCGTGCTTCCTGCTTCAGCGGCCGCTGACAGAAAGTGCAGCCGCTCGCCTGGGAACTATGAAACAGCCAGGCGAGCGGCTCCACCTCCTGTCAGCTGGCCGTTGTAACAGGAAGCACGCCGGCCGCCGGCAATGTGCGGCGGCGGCGTTCGGGCTCGGGCCACAGCGGGAACGCTGCGTTCCGCAGCGTTCCCGCTGTGGGAAAAGTGCGGGAACGCCGTTCCTGCGCGTTCCCGCTCGACTCGAGCCCTGGTTGATGGCCCTCTGCTGCTTGTGCAGACGCTGCAGCATTGCTAATGTCGAGTTCCACCTGGTGGGCATGTCACAGATCAGACGGTTTGTGGGAAGGTGGAATTCTCTTGAATTTCTGCCAGGCGAACGCTTGCTGGGAATGACCGTCTGAAGTGGCTGCAGACTTTTCTGGCCTGGATGAGAAGCTCTGGCAGCCCTGGGTACTTGGTTAGGAAATGCTGTACCACCAGATTTAGGACGTGTGCTAGGCATGGTACATGCGTCAATTTACCCTTGCGTAGGGCGGAGAGAAGGTTGCTGCCATTATCACAGACGATCATTCCCAGCTCAAGCTGGCGTGGTGTTAATCATCTCTGCACCTGCCCCTGCAGAGCTGACAAAATTTCTGACCCGGTGTGGCTCCTGTCCCCTAAACAAACCAGCTCAAGCACAGTATGGCATCTTTTTGCTTGAGCCATTGCGTACACCCTGTCAGGCGTGGGTTTAACTGCCACTTCGCCAGAGACAGAGAAGGAGGAAGAGGTGGTGGTGGTGGAGCAGACAGACCTCATACAAGCAGCTTTCTGGAGGCGTGGTGGATGAACAAGCTCCAGCACAAAGCCCCATCTTGGATCCCTCCCAGCTGCAATCAGAGTTACCCAGTGTGCCGTGAAGGAAATGTAATGACCCTGTCCATGCTTGCTGGACCATGTGTCTAAAGTGACATGCACCTTGCTGCTGACTGCCTTTCCCAATGACTGGATAACATTGTCTTCTACGTGCTGGTATAGTGCTGGAATGGCCTTGCGTGAAAAGTAATGGCGTTTTGGAACCTGCCACAGTGGTACAGCGCATTCAGCAAATTCACGGAAGGGAGCAGAGTCCACCAGCTGGAAAGGCAGCAGCTGCAATGCGAGTAATTTTGCTAAGCTGGCATTTAGACGCTGTGCTTGGGACAATATTTTTTCTTTCGCTGCAGCAGTTGCGGCAACGTAATCTGACTGCGTAAATCTTCAGCTACTGGGATGATGTCACATTGTGAGGAAGGACCTGCTGGTACATCCATTACTGTAGCATCAACCCTGTCGGTGGAGGTTGTAGGCAATTGCATGGCAGGACATACAGTGTGGGTAGAGACAGATGAGGAGGAGGACCTACGCAAAGTTTTGCCCCAACGGGATGTGTGGCACTTGTTCATATGTCGCATCAAGCATGTGGTACCCAAGTGTCCGGTGTTTATCCCACGCTTCAGCCTCCTCTGACATAGATTACAAATAGCAACGGTGGGGTCTGCTGCACAGTTCTTAAAGTACCCCCAGACAGCAGATTTCCTGCATGTGTTCTTTGAGACAACAGCGCTCTGCACTGGAGCAGCTCTGACATGTGATGCCTTGGACTGGCTAGTGCTACGGTTGGTCACAGAGGATGTTGTGCCTCGTGTTTGCTGTGCCTCCTCCTCCTCCTCCCCCTCCTCCTCACTTGATTCCTCAGTTCGATCTGGCACCCAGGTGGAGTCAGTGACCTCATCATCATCAATGTCATCTTCACCCCCTATCTCCTCGTCACTGGAGCCAACTTGGCAGTATGCTGCAGCTGCTGGGGCAACATGAGTGCCAGTTATTTGTGTGTCATCACTGGCACCCCCTTCCTCTAGGTTGATTATACTCCCTTGCTCAACCTCAGAGATTGAATCAGATCACTGTACTTGCTGTGCATCCTCAAGCATCATGTCACTCTCATTGTAGTCAAACAATTCAGCTGACTCCTCGGTGTGTGATAGCGAGGCTACGGCAGGAGTAGCTGTGGACATGGAGGCTCCATTAGATGCTTTGGCAGCTGAGGTGGACTGTAAAGCACTAGAAGCCTGGCTGGCAGAGGACTCGGAGGATGAGGATGGCCTGGTTAGCCAATCCACCATGTCCTCTGTATGTTGCTGCTGCTTAAGACGGCCAGCACCAGTTAGAAAGGACAAACGTGCCCCTGCAGAGGATGCACCACGTCCACCATGACCAGAGACACAGCCTCCCGACACAGGGGCTGCTTGCCCAATTATCTGTGGCTGGGAGCGTCTGCTTGTCCTTTTTGTTCTTTCAGACATGGTGAGTGATATATAGATTAATATATACAGAACTCTGATTCAACTCTGGTATAAAGATTTAAATAACTCTGGTATAACTCAGTGAGACACACTGATAGCTGGCAGCCAGTGACAAGAGACAGATCACCTTAATTCACAAATGTTTTAAATAAATTAGTGAGCCCCAAAATACAGCGTGGTACTTTATGTATGACGAGACACAGATCACCTTAATTCCCAAGTGTTTTAAAGAAATTAGTGAGCCCCAAAAAAAATTGCTGGCTGTGTGACGAGACACAGAAGATCACCTTAATTCCCAAGTGTTTGAAAGAAATTAGTGAGCCTCAAAATACAGCGTGGTACTTTTTGTATGACGAGACACAGATCACCTTAATTCCCAAGTGTTTTAAAGAAATTAGTGAGCCCCAAAATACAGCGTGGTACTGTATGTATGACGAGACACAGATCACCTTAGGCTAGGGTCAGACGAGAGTGATTTCTACGGACTGTACGTCTGTGCACACGGACGTACGTCAGTACGGAAGACACAGTAGTGGCCACACAGTCCGTTTATTCACTGACGTATATTTTGACGGATGTAGGAGGGAAAATAAATTAAAAAGCAAAACCATTTTGTCCGTGAAAAATGCTGGACGTATAAATGCAGTCCGTCTGACCACGTTCCATCACTCACACACAAAGCTATGCAGACGTTGCGGACGCAGTGCACTTTGTGCAGCCGTTCTAGGGGTTGTACGTTCTTGCCTGCCTTGCGTCCGTGGGCCGCGGCCGTTGTGTGTCAGCAGTTCAGTGCGGACGTACTTCATGTGTCAGGCTCCAATGGGCTTTCTGTCATGCTATCACGGACGTACTTTTAGGCGCAATCACGGACGTGAACACTACGCTCGTCTGACCCCAGCCTAAATTCCCAAGTGTTTTAAAGAAATTAGTGAGCCCCAAAAAAAATTGCTGGCTGTATGACGAGACACAGAAGATCACCTTAATTCCCAAGTGTTTGAAAGAAATTAGTGAGCCCCAAAATACAGCGTGGTACTTTTTGTATGACGAGACACAGATCACCTAAATTCCCAAGTGTTTTAAAGAAATTAGTGAGCCCCAAAAAAAATTGCTGGCTGTGTGACGAGACACAGAAGATCACCTCAATTCACAAATGTTTTAAATAAAGTTGTAAACCCCAAAAAAACTTGCTGGCACAGTGACAAGACACACATCACCTAAATTCAATGATATTTGGTATAAATGAGACCCAAAAAGACTTGCTGGCACAGTGTGACAAGACCCAGAAAATCACCTCAATACACAAATGTTTTAAATAAAGTTGTAAACCCCAAAAAAACTTGCTGGCACAGTAACAAGACACACATCACCTAAATTCCCTGATATTTGGTCGAAATGAGACCCCCCCCAGACCCCCCCCAGTAGCGTGGCAGACCGGCAGTAACAACACACACAACTATCTTCTTTGAAATCTCCTCTGAAATGCGTGCAGAATCGGCGCGTTGAAACCTTATATAGTGTGCTGCGGGACTTAGTTCTGTGACCCCATGATTGGGCAAAATTTGCCCAATCAGGACTCTGAGCGGTGATTGGCATAGTGTTCAACCAGTCTTGCACCAGACCTGTGGTCAGGTGCAAGGCTGTAGCCAATTACGAGCTTCAGGCAGTGGGAAAATGCATTGTGGTCCATTGTGGTCGAACATGTGGCGAACACCCGGAAATGTTCGGGGTTCGCGATCCGCCCAAACAGGCTAAGTTCGGGTCGAACCCTGAACCGTCCGAACCCGAACAGCTCATCCCTACTCTTGAGTGACTTTAGACTGTGGGAAGATTTGATGGCGTCTGGGAGGTTATTCCATAATTGCGGTGCTCTGTAGGAAAATGAGCATCGAGCCACTTTCTTTTTGTATTGTGGTATTGCAACAAGCAAGGTGCTGGTCCTGGATTCTTCATTTTAATTATTTATTTTGATGGATATTATTAGTGTACAGATCTGGAACATTCTAGTATTTAAAATCACAATTATATATATATAATTATTTATAAAGGATTTTACCAGGAAGGATACATTGAGATTTCTCTCATTTTCAAGTACCGTATTTTTCGCTCCATAAGACGCACCTGACCATAAGACGCACCTAGTTTTTAGAGGAGGAAAACAGGAAAATAAATATTCTGAAATCAAATAGTGTAATAATGGATATACTGCCCCAGCTCATGGATACTGTCCCCCAGCTCATGGATACTGTCCCCCAGCTCATGGATATGCCCCAGCACATGGATACTGTCCCCCAGCTCATGGATATGCCCCCCAGCTTATGGATATGCCCCAGCACATGGATATGCCCCAGCACATGGATACTGTCCCCCAGCTCATGGATATGCCCCCCAGCTTATGGATATGCCCCAGCACATGGATATGCCCCAGCACATGGATACTGTCCCCCAGCTCATGGATATGCCCCCCAGCTTATGGATATGCCCCAGCACATGGATACTGTCCCCCAGCTCATGGATATGCCCCCCAGTTTATGGATATGCCCAAGCACATGGATATGCCCCAGCTCGCTCATGGATGTGCCCCAGCTCGCTCATGGATGTGCCCCAGCGAGCTCATTGATGTGCCCCAGCGAGATCGCGGTCACGTGGCTCCCCCAGGCGAGTGCCCAAGCTTCCTGCCGCCGGACGCACGCTCAGAGGGAGCCTAACGCGGCGGCGACAGGTGAGCTGAGGCATATCATGGGGCATTCGCTCCATAAGACGCACCCACTTTTCCCCCTACTTTTTGGGGGGAGAAAAGTGCGTCTTATGGAGCGAAAAATACGGTATGTCCTGGGTTCAGGAACATTGAATTGTTACAGTAAGTAAAGAAATACAAAGTAATAAAATGCAAGATATTAACCCCATAGTGACCGGGCAGTTTTACAAAAATTCATCTGAAAGTGCCCGCTGCTGTTTTTACGTTTCTGCGCTGTTTGTGTTGAAGTCAAATTTTCCTCTAAGGCTAATGTCAGATGAACGCAGTCTGAGTGCACAATGGACAGACGTACTGACAGATGATACTGTAGACACCACACGGTCCGTTTTTGTTGACGGATGTAGAAAAAAAGGGAATTATGGGAAACAAAATTAATATGAAAAATGATAAAAAATTTAAAAATGATATGAAAAGCCATTTTGCGCGTCAAGGTTCTGCATCTGGCTTCGTGTCATCACGCACACAGAACACTACGCAGATGTGGCGCACTCTGAGCGTCCATCTTAGCGGTTTTACATTCTTGTCTAAATTGCGTCCATTGCCATCTGCGTGGTGTGCGCGCGACACAGACGTGTTCACTGCGTTCATCTGATGCTAGCCTCGCTCGTTTATGCAGCCCACACATATTATATATCGTTTTTCGCGCCCTTAAATGGTCTTTCTAAAAAGAGCATTATTTCCATTATATCCTCTACTATAAAAAAAAAAATGAAATATAATGAAAAAATGGAAAAAACACCCTTTTTGAAATCTACATGTTTAGTCATGATCAGGCCTTTCCAATGATATCAAACATGGCCCTCTAGCTGCCACGGATTGAGAGATACGGGGATCCAAAGGATGGCCTTATCTCCACTTGGCAACTAGGCGAGATTAACCGGCCCACTGATGTCCTCACACATATGGTGAGGGTGTCAGTGGGTGGGGGTGACCCGGAGGCTTGGCTGGCATCCAAGATGTCAGCCACCTCCAGGTTTGAATCGCGATTCAGCGCCAATTGGCAATTTCGGGTCAGTTTGTCTATTCACTAAGCTGTCACTAATTTGCCAAATACAGGCGAATTGGCAGCAAAATACAGTGAGCAGTTGCTAAATAGTATTTTATTCAAAATTGAATCGCCGGCGAGAGACGAAATGAGCCGAAACGCAATTTTGGTGCTTTTGAAGAGACCCTTTGGAGCCCCATTCCAGCAGAGCCACTGGCGGTAATGCATGAGCTGTATATCGACTCCACTACCTAATACGAACAGCTCCTGTATTATTCCAAACTTCCCTTGCGGCTCAGCTGTTGAGGCTGGCTACTGTACAGTACAACATTTGTATAGGAAGTGCTGACACTCAAACTGCCAAAGATTAACCCCCTTACTATAGTTGGTGCACTGATCGAGTAAATTTTATGTAGTCTAAGGCAGTGGTTCTCAACCTGTGGACCCTCAGGACCCACAATTGTCCTTGGTCATTAAGTTGCGACCCAAAACTAATTGAATTTCTGAAACATTATAATTTTATTCCACAAAACAACGTGTGCGATATTCTACAATGTATTCACTTTTTAAACAATTTTGTAAACAGACAGGGATTCTTTCCAAAACTGATAGTGCAGTAATCACAACACCAGTGAAAACGAAAAGTACTGTTGAGGCAAAAAACACAATAAAATAAACTGTAACTGAAACCTATGAAATTAATTAGAACTCAAGCGAAAGCTGGGGATGCTTCTTGCTCTTAAGTGTCTCAAAGTGTGGGGTGATGGTAGACAATGCAACTCTAATATAAATCCCTAATGAATAATAAAATATTATAAAAAACTTAAACTCCTCTGCTCTGCACTCCCCCCGTCTGTCTCTGCCGCTGCGCACATTATTTTTTCACAGCAGCCTGCCATCCCTGAGCCTACGCAATTTGCGTAGCTGAACGCTACACTAATCACATAAGCTCAAGCTGGCCAAGAGATTCTGGCCAAGAGGTCTGCAGCGTGCGTCTGGCACCGCCTACTTCCTGAACCTACGCTCTTCAGTGCCTCAGACACTGAAGAGCAATGAAATAGCTTGGACCAATGGGAAAGCACCATTGGTCCAAGCCATTCAAAAAACTCCTCCATGGGAGGCTGGCCTATATAAATATGCTTTGCTTCACTGAAGTGCATTGTGCACAGTGGCTCCTGGTGTTGGGAGTACAGAGTCCCACCCACACCTCCCATTAGATTCTTTCCCCCTCCCACCTTGCCATTACAGAGTATCTTACCTGATGCAGCGGGTCCCAGGTGGCACCTGGGAACATTCAGAGGTAGCTGCGCTGCCTGGGACCCGCTGCCGCAGGGAAGATGCATCAGCGGGTCCCAGGCATTTGAGAGGCCTGGGGGCACTAGCCCCATTACACAGTCCACCCCGTTCGCGACCCACTTTTGGGTCGTGACCCACCACTTGAGAAACACTGGTCTAAGGCATTTGTAAATGGGCTCCAGAGCATGCACCTGAAATTTAAGCACATCAGACATAACAGCCAACTATTTGGAAAATTTTGAGATCTGTTTCTCCTGCACAGAACCATGAAGTTCAAGCTATAATGTAAATGTAGTAGCACTTTATGTCCAGCAGAGGGAGCCCACTGAATGTCAAACAGTGCTTACTCACGTTGAGTATGTACAGAGGAACACCTCTGTGTATAATAACTGTGTGTGTAATGGAAAATAATTTTCCATAAAACCACTGGGTCCTGTCAGTGGTTTTATGGAAAAATCACTTGGTAGTGAAGGAGTTCATGAGCGATTCCAAGGTTGAAAATAAAAGGAAACCAGCTGCTAAAACCCGAAGTTAAACTGTTATGCTTTACTGAAATCACTTAATGTAAAATAAAAGACAAAAGGCAATAAAGAATTGAAAACCTACTCGTTCTCTCCAAGAAAACTCAAGGACACAGTGAGCAAATAGTTCCCCAGTGTCCTGCTGACCCTGCACATACCGATAAGATCTCATACACACTATCTTGCAAAAGAGTGTATGCATGTCTCTTTGGAGTCCTATGACCGCAGGACAGAACACCAACACATGGTACCCCTGCCAATATCGATTATTTAGGCTAGGGTCAGACGAACGCTGTGCGAACTCGCGTGCAGCCGCACTTTATCACGGCCGTAGTAGCAGCAAATAACGGCCAATGATGGGCAATATACGAAGTACGGCCGCACGAAAGTGCGGCTGCGCAACGCAAGCGCAAACAAACAAATTTTTTCGAGAACGTGATACCGCTAGTACTGACGTACAGAGTGTGCTGCGTCCGCTAGCGACGTGTGTGCGTGATTAGGAAACGTCATACGCTGCTAATGTCCGGCCAACATAACGTACAGACGCAAAAAGTGTTTTATTGATGATCCATACAAAATCACGGACGAAAATGCACATCGTATGACCGCTATCACGTATTCCGTGAAAAAATATATCACACACACACGCTGCTATGCGGCCGCAGCGCACTCTGTACGTCAGTAGTAGCGGTTTGACGTTCTCGAAAAAATGCGTTCGTTGGCCACTTGCGTTGCACGGACGAACTTTCGTTCGGCCGTTCGTCGTATGTTCCCCGGCATTGGACGTCATTTGCTGCTAGCACGGCCGTGATTTCGTGCGGCTAAACGCACGTGAAAAATGCGTTCGTCTGACCCTAGCCTTACTACAGCATTTTAATATTTCATGCTCCAGAGCTGCACCTTTTACACTTTGCGTGTTGTGTGGACTGATTTGTGTTTTTCATCTCTGCTATTCATTCAGGTTGTCCATCTTTGCCCTAAAATGCACTATTGCTCTTCCAAATCGCTGTTATAACGAATAACCCCCTACAGCCTTCGCATAATATATCACAGTTTCCTTATTATTATTCTTTATTTATATAGCACCAGCATATTCCGCAGCGCTGAATAATGGGCACAATATACACAGGGTTACGATACATTTGAGACTGAACAACATTTTGATAGACCAGTACAGGAGGAAACAAAAGCCCTATTCCCTTGGGAATATACAATCTAGAAGGGTTGGGGGTGGAAACAGGTGGAGAGGACTGCAAGGTGAGAGTGATGGACTGGTTGGGACAATGAGGTGTATTAGTGAGTCGGGTGGTAGGCTTGCCTGATTAGGAACGTCTTAAGGGAGCGTTTGAAGGAAGGGAAGCTAGGGGAAAGTCTGACAGTACGAGGGAGAGCGTTCCAGAGGATGGGGGCTGCGCATGATAAATCCTGCAGTCTGTCATTGGAAGAGACGATAATAGAAACATAGAAAAATGTCGGCAGATAAGAACCTTTCGGCCCATCTAGTCTGCCCAATTACATGGATACTTTACCTGGATTTATCTTTTGTTTAGGATAGTCTTATGCCTATCCCATGCCTGCTTAAATTCAATTACTGTTTTGGCCTCTATCACTTCAACTGGAAGGCTGTTCCATGTATCCACCACCCTCTCAGTAAAATAATGCTTCCTGATGTTACTTTTAAACCTTTGCCCCTCTAATCTAAGACTATGTCCTCTTGTTTTGCTACTTTGTTTCCTTTTAAATATACTCCCTTCCTCTACCTTGTGGATTCCCTTTACGTATTTAAATGTTTCTATCATATCTCCTCTGTCTCGTCTTTTTTCCAAGCTGTTAATGGGGGAGGGGGTGCTAGGCGCAGGTCAATGCTTGACCTTAGGGAGTGGGCTGGGGTGTATTTGGTGACTAATGAGGACAGCTAGTTGGGAGCTGAGTTAGTGAGAGCTTTGCAGGTCAAATTTAATCAATATTGCCTACTCAAGGATTGAGATTTTATATAAACATACAAAAAGAAAAATAGTTTATTTTGATTTCAATGAACGTTAAGGATTTGTTATTGTTTGCCTCCTTTTAGCAATGTTTCTTCTACGGCTGTTTAACAATTTCACATTAACATGTCGATTGCCTCTTTTAATTTAACATAGCTCTCGGATTTGAATCGGGTTTTTGTGTTGGAGTGGCCCTTCTCCGGATAGAGATTACATTGCTTTAGCAGCTAATGAACTCGCTGGTGGCTACGTTTATCCAATTGCAACATTCTCTCAGCGTTCTATCATATTTCATGACAAAAATCTGATTATGTTTCTCATCAGGATAATAGAGATTTACAAATAACCCAACCGTATGTAGCAATTTATCCTATTTTGTAATTACAGAGCGCAAAGTGGCCTAAAACGCTCAAGCTATTTAATCTTATTTAAAGGAGTAAAAACAAAGAAACAAGAAAAATACCTAACAGCGTCTCAGATTATGTACGTCGCAACTGAAGGGTGAAGGGATCTAGAACCTTTCCAGAGAATTTCTAAGATTATAGACGAGGCCGGCATGTTGAGATACATTGGGGGCGAGGGGTTTCTTCAAAAAGAGAATTAGTAAAAAGGAAATTTGTGGATTTTTCTCCAGACTAGGGTTGCCACAGCAGCCATGTTTTCCAGGACATATATAAATTTATTCATGCTGCTGGGCAGTGCATGAAAAATGCCACCCTGTGGCATGTAAAATCCATACACTGCAGGTAGGAAATTTTAAAAAAAGGAATTATTATTATTATTCTTTATTTATAAAGCGCCGGCATATTCCGCAGCGCTGTACAATAGGCACAGTATAGACAGGGTTACAATACATTGAACAACATTTGACAAACAGTACAGGAGGAGATGAGGGCCCTATTCCCGTAGGAACTCACAATCTAGAAGCTGCTGACCTGTCTGGATTTCCGTCCCTGCAGCATATAGATTCTACATGTTGCAGGGTAGAACTTTTCCATGTGCTCACCTGCGCATAAAACAGTAATATATGTCCTGGAAAACAAGGGTGAAGTGGCAACCCTACTCCAGACTTGGTTACCTGAGAAATAAATATGTATTGTATAGGGTTGTCATATCATCCATTTTTTTCCTGGACACATTACTAATTCATGCAGAGGGGAGCGCAGGGAAAACTGTTGCCCTGCAGCATGTATAATTCATTTGCTGCAGGAAGTAAATCAAAGCAGGTCACGTGGGATTCCTTTCTGATTTTTTTCACTTGAGCGTATGCGTTCTGCATACCGTGTGGTTGCGTTTTATTTTTTTCCCTTCTTATTGCAAATGTTCATTTTCTTAATTTTAGTTAAGGCTAGGGTCAGACGAGCGCAGTGTTAACGTCCGTGTTGCCGCACATAAGTACGTCCGTGATAGCATACAATTGTGTTAAATGAAGCCCCACACACGAAGTACGTCTGCACAGAAGTGCGGATGCATGACGGACGCTGCAAACGGACGCAGGTTAGGCAAGAACGTAATACTGCTAGAACGGACGTGCGGAGTGTGCCACGTCCACAACGTCCGCATAGCTTTGTGTGTGAGTGATGGAGCGTGGTCAGATGGACTGCATTTATACATCCAGCATTTTTGACGGACAGAATGTTTTTTCATTGTAATTTATTTTCCCTCCTACATCAGTCAAAAAATCCGTCAGTGAATAAAACGGACTGTGTGGCCACTACCTTGTCGTCAGTCAGTAAGTACGTCCGTACTGCACGGACGCACAGTCCGTACAAAATGCGCTCGTCTGACCCTAGCCTAAATCGCAAAAAAATATTTACAATATTATTGCAAAATAAATAATTAACATTTGCAAGAAAAAATAAATTGGTAAAAATATAAGGTTGTGGTAGAGGACAAAAAGTGATATAAAAAGCCTCCACACTATAATAAGTGTGTTTATTATTGCAGAAGCCACTTGCACATCACAGCAATTCGATGAATTGCATCCCAGAGCTCCTGTGCCACATTCCCCATATGCAGCAAGGAATTCTGGGTAGGATATGCAAATAACATCTGTCTCACTTTTATGCATCCTGATTTTAGGGTTCTGTGTAATAACAGATCCAGGATGCATAAAAGTGAGACAGATGCCATTTGTATATCCTACCCAGAATTCCTTGCTGCATATGGGGAATGTGGCACAGGAGCTCTGGGATGCAATTCATCGAATTGCCGTGATGTGCAAGTGACTTCTGCAATAATAAACACTAATATATATATATATAATCTCTGGAGATTCTTACATCAAGAACTGTTGGGATACAAAAATGACTGACCTAGCAATGTGACTTTTACATGCGTGATGAAGAAGCAGAGGACACAAACATACTGATGTGGCAATGTCAATTGCATTTAATGCGTACTTCATCATCTTAATTAATAGACAATTCTGGGCATTGTTTTTTTCTCCATTTCTTTAACTGCATTAGAGGAATGGTTGGGGACTATGGAAAAAAATCTCTGAGTGCACCCTGTTGTTTATTGATTGCAGTCCACGTCCTGAAATAAGCTCTCACGTTCCATTAACAGGCCTGATTGAAAGGATAATGCTTCTGCTTCTCAACAGGTGAGTCTGTAATTCATTAATCTAATTCATTAATCTATACCTGCTCAGCGTGGCATAATTCTAGAGATGCATTGTGCTGCTCACGGATGGGATTTTCCTGGTCCGGCACTAGTAGACCATCAATCAATTTAATAACTTTCAGAATAAAATTAATACATTATCTGTAGATTGTAAACTCCTTTGAACAGGACCCCACTACGCCTCAGTTTAATTCACCATTCTTTATTGTGAAGTGGGGCAGAAACTTGCCATTATACAGGGTTATTCAAAGAGAATCGAAAAGTCACCGCACATTCGGTGACTTTTCATTCTCTTCAATTCGGTGCGATTTGGGGATCCCATTTCGGCGACTCTGTGGTGTATTCAGCAAGCATCACAGGGCTGTCGTAGTCCAGGGAAAAGCTGCCGCAAACCCGTCGAACACTCACCGCAAAACCCTGCAAACGCCCACCGAAACCCGAAAAAACATCTGGATTAACCCCGCCGAACACGCCGGAGAAACAAAGCGCAGAGCAGCCACCGGAAAAAGCCGACACCACAGACGAATGGAGTGAAAAAAAACAAAAAACAGTACGCTTGAATGTTTGAAAAGTGAAACGCTGTTTGCAAAGAAACTACTGAGCGAAAATGTCTGTAATTTACATATGAGATCTAGGGAATGATAATAAAAAGGGCTGTTACAGAAAAAAGAAAAAACAATTAAAAAAAAAAAAAAAATGTTTGCAAAAAATCCAGAAAAATGTCTAAAAGATCCTAAAAAATCTAATAATAAATAGACTTTTTACTGCAGAATAAAATAATAAACGGTTTATACAATATTGAATTAAAACGGGAATATTTTTAACATTGAAGCCTATGGGATTCGCCTGAATAAACCTGACGAATGAAACCACCGAATGGCAGGGCGATTCGGCAACCTTTCACTGCTGGTTTCTGTTCTCTGAATAGACGAAGCATTGCTTCACTATGGAATAGTCAAATGGCCCCGAAATGGCACTTGTCCCTGAAATTCAGCGTTCAGTTACAATTCGGGGCCAGATCGACTCTCTTTGAATAACCCTGATAATTTATTCATGTTGATTGGCAGTGCATGGAAAATGCCACCCCGCAACATGTAGAATCCATACAATACAGGTGACAAATAAAAGAGGGTATCCAAATGAGCTGCCTTTTATGAGAAGCAATAGGATTGTACATGATGCAGGGCAGCAACTTCCCTGTGCTCGCCATCTGCATGAAATAGTAATATATGTGTCCAGGAGCTCATGGCCAATATGACAACCTTAGATCTGATAGGGATTGTAGTCTGACGGCTGCAAGGTCACACAGCAGCACCCAGGCACCTGCGTGCATCATTTCCGGAGCGTTTGTCTTAATGCTCCCACCGTCATATTTAGATCAATATGGTTATATATCACCTGTATAAAAGCAGTCATTGAAATATCGTTCCCGATGTAAATGACGAATTACTGTGCTAACGAAGCCCGTTACACGGTAATACATGTTTTGGCTGTTGCTGTTTACTAAGCTCTTTATCTGGAGACTAATCTTTCTAATGGATGCCGCACCAAACGCCACTTTGACAGAGTGAAAAATGTCACGAGGAAAAGAGGCGATGTTAAATATATCTCATAGAGGTTTTTTTTTTTATGGGGGCATCGACTGTGACCTCACCCTTACACGTGTCTTGTATGTACAAGGACTCGTGAATATAAATAGGAATTTTCTGATCTGTTTTAAGATAGCGATCACTATAGTACACATTATTCCTTTATTCTTATCACAACATGGAAAGTAATACCAAGATCTCTTTTATTATGCTATCAGTGCATAACAGCCACAGACTAATATTTGGTTGGACCGCTTGTGCTGTCATTATGGCACGCATACGCCGTGGCATCGTTTCGATAAGCTCAGGCAATGTCACAGCATTTATTTGCATTCAGAGTGGCATTAATTTGTGGCCAAGATCTTGTGTTGATGATGGGAGAGTCGCAACGCTGCGTAAAGTCTTCTCCAGCACATTATCCCAAAAGATTCTCAATGGGGTTAAGGTCTGGACTGTGCGGTGGTCAATCCATGTGGGAAAATGATGTCTCATGCTCCCTGAACCACTCTTGCACAATTTGAGACCGATGAATCCTGGCATTGCCATCTTGGAATATGCCAGCTGTGCCATCAGGGGAGAAAAAACCCATTGATGGAAAAACTCACTATCAGGGTTATTCAGATATCCGAATTGCTTGAGAAAGGTAACCGAACGCTGAAGTTCAGCATTCGGTTACCTTTCTTGGCCATTCGGCTATTCAGAAAGCAGGCAATTCGCCAAATCCTGGCGAATTGTCTGCACATACGGTGCCTGTTCGGTGCCTGTTCGAGGGCAGTGAAATCCCCTTGAAAAAGCAATGCTTCAACTATTCAGAGAACACAAACCAGCAGTGAAAGGTTCCTGAAATGCCATTCGGTGGTTTCATTCGACAGGTTTATTCCGGAGAATCCCATAGGCTTCAATGTTAAAAATTATTCCCGTTTTAGGCTAGGGTCAGATGAGCGCATTTTGTACGGACTGTGCGTCCGTGCAGTACGGACGTACTTACTGACAACAAGGTAGTGGCCACACAGTCCGTTTTTTTCACTGACGTATTTTTTGACTGATGTAGGAGGGAAAATAAATTAAAATGAAAAAACATTCTGTCCGTCAAAAATGCTGGACATATAAATGCAGTCCGTCTGACCTGTTTCATCACTCACACACAAAGCTACACGGACGTTGCAGACGTGGCGCACTCCGCACGTCCGTTCTAGCAGTATTACGTTCTTGCCTAACCTGCGTCCATTTGCCGCGTCCGTCATGCATCCGCACTTCCGTGCGGACGTACTTCGTGTGTGGGGCTCCATTGGTCAGAATGCTATGCTGCCACGGACGTACAAATGTGCGGCAACACAGACGTGATAACTGCGCTCGTCTGACCCCAGCCTAAATCCAATATCTAATAAACCGTTCATTATAATATTCTGCAGTAAAAAGTCTCTTTAATTATAGATTTTTTTGGATATTTTTTTTTTTACTAAAAGTCAGATTGTTTTTTGTTTTTTTTACGTTTACTTATTTTTTCTGTAACAGCCCTTTTTATTATCATTCATTGCACCTCATATGTAAATTTCAGACATTTTCTCTCAGTAGTTTCTTTGCAAACAGCGTTTCACTTTTCTTTTTTTTTTTAATGTAAAAGTTTTTTATTGGAGTTCACACATATAATGATACAGCATTGCAGAAATGATGAAACTTCGGAGATCAAAAACATAGATTCCTATCATTAACAATAGGCAATGCAAATGAAGCATCAGTGTTATCTGATATAAGGTCATTAGTGCGGTCTCCATTTTCCACAAACAGATATAATCCTAAACTAACATAAAACACTAAACACGGCAGCACCACAGTCGTACACAGTGAAATATCCTATATCAAGGTTCCTGACTCGACAAACACCCTCCACCCCTCCCATGTATCATCAAACTGGCACATTGAGTTATTCGCGATGTGGAACATTTCTTCATATTTACAAACACTTTCAAGGGCCATCATAACTTCTTTCATAGATGGGCAGAATGAGGAACGCCAATGTCTTGCAATGACCGTTTTTGCTGTCCCCAGTACCATAGAGATAAACCTCCTATGACGGATCTGAATAGTAATGGGTATAATATGTAGGAGATACATTTTCGGGCATAGTGGGAGTCTAAGTAAAGTGCAGTGAGAAATTAGTCTACTGATTTTAACCCAATAACCCCCCAACGCGGGGCATAACCAAAAGGTATGAAGTAGGGAACCGAGGCCGGTAAGGCATCTCCAACAGAAGCCGGTATTCCCCGAGATATGGGCCAAACGGGTTGGTGTTAAATACCATCTACACAGTAATTTAATATGGGCCTCACGGAGATTGGTGCTTCTAGAATATTTGTATATTGTGTCCATGGCGTATGACCAGTCATCTACGGAGAGCGTGAAAGCTAAATCTTTTTCCCATTTAACCATATAGGGTAATTTTTTAGGTGGGTTCGGGGTTAAGAGACTATTGTAACAGAGAGATAGCGGTTTCGTTTGACATTTCTCCCCATACACAGTTTGTGAAAAGCTGAAAGGTTCGTAGGTGTAAAAGAGGTCAGGCCCTTCTGGTGTAGAGCGTGCTTCACACGTAGGTAAGAAAAACAGTCACTCGATGGGATGGCAAACTCCTGTACCAAGTCTGGAAAGGGTTTCAGAGAGTGGGGTGTAAAGAGCTGCCACACTTGCGTCAAGCCGCGCAAAAACCAAGAATCTAAGTTTAAGTCTGGAATATAGCGGCACAGCACTCTGAGCGGGGCGAGATATAATAAGTCATAAGGCCGTACCAACGGGCGACCCCACTGACGCCAGGACGTGAGGGAAAGCATCGAGGCGGGTAGTAGACCCATGGTGCTATTTCTAGGAAGGAGTGGAAGCCACAACAGGTCATGAAGTTTGTATGGGAAAATCATGGCATTCTCCAACTGTAACCATAGAGGTGTTTCTTTGAGATGCATCGACAACAACAGTTGGGCTAGTAAGGCTGCTTTATAATACGATTGTAAATCCACAAAACCCAACCCTCCGGTACGTCGCGGCGCAGTGACTGTAGAGGCCGATACTCGAGGGGGCTTCCCTTTCCAAATATGCGCATGCAGCAGTTTTTGTAGCTGGAGCAATAAATGCGCCGGTATGAAAACTGGAATGTTTCTGAACTAATATAAAATTTGGGGTAAGATACTCATCTTTATGGCCGCCATACGTCCCAGCCAGGAGGATTCGTTTGTGCTCCATGTAGAGAGCTGCTTCTCGATGGAGTTCAAAAGTGGCATGAAGTTTTCCTTTAGGATGGTGCCTCGCGATTTAGTAAGGGAGATTCCAAGGTATTTTAAAGAGGTAGAGCGCCAATCAAAAGGGTACGTGCTACGCAAGGAGCTAAGGGATGAAGCAGCAACATTTATGGGGAGAGCTTGTGTTTTACTCACATTATTTTTATAGTAAGATAACGCGCCAAATCTGTCAAACAGGGGAGGGAGCGATATCTCCGGGGTGGTCAAAAAGAGCAATATGTCATCTGCGAAAAGTGCCAATTTGTGCTCCCCTTGTGGGGTCGGCATACCTTTGATTGTCTGGGAGCTTTTAATCTGCAGCGCTAAGAGTTCTAGGGCCAGAATAAATATTAGCGGGGATAACGGACATCCCTGTCGGGTGCCATTGGTTATGTGGAAAGAGGAGGATAGAAATCCCGATGCCAAAACTTTCGCCGATGGAGCGGAGTAGAGGGCCATAATACTGTGTACAAATTGTGCTGGTAGACCAAACTTTAGTAGCACCAGCCGCATATACCCCAGTGTAGGCGATCGAACGCCTTTTCGGCGTCCAATGCCAGCAGGAGTCCGGAGGTATTAGTCCTATGGGCCAAATCAATTATATCATAAAATCGTCGGGTGTTGTCACACGTCTGGCGGCCTGGGACAAAGCCAGTCTGTTCAGTCGCGATCAATGATGGAAGTAGGGGGCCCAGCCTAGTAGCTAGTAGTTTAGCATACAATTTGGCGTCTACGTTCAACAGGGATATAGGGCGGAAGTTGGCACAATGTGTCGGGGCTTTACCAGGCTTGGGCAGGGTTACTACCGTTGCTTGCAACATCTCCGGAGGGATGATGCCAGTGTTCTTAATGTCATTAAAAAACAGGGTAAGAGTCGGAACTAGTGAGGATGCGAATACCTGATAATACAGATTCGTAAAACCGTCGGGGCCAGGAGCTTTATTTTTTGGAAGTGCCTTAATAGCCTTAAGCACCTCCTCCTCTGTAAACGCAGCAAGCAAATCTGTAGCCTGAGAGGGAGAGAGGGAGGGAAGGTGCGCCTCTTGGAGAAAGAGATCTATGTCAGCCTGGGTAGGGGACGGTACGGTGTGATCCAATCCTAGGTTGTACAGGGAGGCATAATAATGTGCAAATTCATCAGTAATGAGGGCCGGATTATAAATTTTGACATTATTAGCATCCAATAGGTACGGTATGTTTGTTTGCATTCTTTTCCCTTTCAATTTAGACGCCAGCAATTTCCCCGATTTATTCCTTTGGGTATAATGAGCATAGTTAAGCCGTCTAATTGAGCGTGCCGTGACCTGGAGCATCAGGTGCTCCAACTCGCGGCGCTGCGCAGTCAATTGAGCGGTAATATGAGGGGTGGGCGAGGCTTTATTCTGGGTTTCTAGGTCAGTGATGCGTCGTGTAAGAGCAGTCATCTGAGCATTTAGGCGTCTTTTACGCTGCGCTCCTTTCTGTATAAAATGTCCTCGCATCACTGCTTTGTGGGCCAGCCAAACCGACGCTGTTGCAACGTCCCCAGTTACATTCGTCATGAAATACTCCTGGAGGAGTTGTAACGTTGTTTGCACGTCCTCTCTGTCTACAATGAGTGAGTCGTTAAGTCTCCAATTCCCCATCCCCCTCGGTGGAAAAGCAGCCTCAAAAGTGAGCGTAAGCGGAGCATGGTCAGACCACGTAATGATGCCAATGGTCGCCTCCAAGAGACGAGACAAGGCTGAGCTATGTATCAAACACAAGTCAATTCTACTATATGGAGGAGTGGACATGAGAGAAATAGGTGTAGTCACGTGTGTTGGGGTGGCATATCCTCCAAGTATCATATAGGTCAAATGAGTGCATGAATTCCCGTAGTTGTTTACTAGAGGGCGGGGGGAGCGGGAATGGGGGCGGGGTTGGCTCGTCTGAGTATCAACTTCGGGGTCAGGAGTGCAATTAAAATCCCCACATAAGAACATCGTACCACTAGACATTTTTTTCACTCTACAAAAAGCTTTCCGCAGATAAGAAACCGGGTTATCATTAGGGAGGTATAAATTAGCAATAGTGACTGGTAACTCATTCAGCGTACCCACAAGAATCACAAGGCGGCCAACGGATCAACATACTGAGCCGAACACACAAAGGTCCAATCTGTATGAAACATAATCGAGACACCTTTGGACTTTGTCGGAGCAGTGGAATGGTAGGCATCAGTGTACATACGCGATTTCAAAAATGGAGGACGCCTCTTACAAAAATGAGTCTCTTGCAAACAAACAATAGCCGGTTGAGATTTATGCAGGTCACGAAATAAAGCATGGCGTTTGTACGGAGTGTTCAAACCCCTGACATTTAAGGAATAAATCTGGAATTGGGGTTTACCCATTTGTGGTTACGCCCAGTCCTCTAGATCTCACAGCGGACAGTGAAGACAACCTCCTCGGGAGAATTGGGGGATTCCCCTGCACAAAATAGCACCTGTAACCGTGTAACATAGTGCATGCCAAACAAACAAACAATACATACATTACATACATAGGTCGAACCAAAAGGAAACAAAAAGAAAAAATAAAAAGAAAGAAAAAAATAAAAAATAAAAAAAAACGACCAAACTTCAGAGAAAAAAAACTGCACTCCATGAGCGCAGCTGAATGGAGTCAATCAACACAGCAGATTGGTATAAGTAGAAAACAAAACTGTCAAGAAAACTCCAGTAGGGGAAACAACAGTCCCAACTCTACCTGAGAAGGACCGCGCCAATTCACAGGCCATTGGAAGGCCTCGGGGCTTGCCGATTAAGAGACCAGAACAGGCCCCCATGAGCGCCCAGTTGAGGTAGATCAGAAAAAAAAGGGGTCAGTCCAGCATCCGTGGAAGAGTTCTGACACCCAAGGAGACGGGAAGCAGCATGGCAAGATGGTAGAAGCACGCCCCAGTGTTGGATCGCACAAGGCCAGAGCCTCATTTCGGTCGAACCCGATGCCACTCCGGAGAAACCTTCAGCGGCGAAGATGATTCCTCCCGGGGGGGAGTAAACTCAGACACAACTTTCCAATCCGTCAACAGACGCATGCCAGTGAGGGGGTCAGGGATAACGTGCAAGACTCCCTCCCGCCATAACAAGATCTTTGTGGGAAATCCCCAGCGATACGCCATGTTGTGATCACGTAGAATTTTCGTGAAAGATGAAAATTCCCTTCTTTTAGACATGGTAGCAGTTGACAGGTCAGCGTAAAAAGAAATTTCAGCATACGGGGATGGCAGAGGCATAGATTTCCGTGATGCTCTCATTAACGCTTCCTTAACATGGAAAAAATGCACCCGGACTAGAACATCTCTAGAAGCTGAGGGCGGCAGGTTCTTAGCGCGTGGTAATCTGTGTGCCCGATCCATCAGGAAATCCTGTGACGAGTACGTTGGGACTAGGATCTGGAAAAGTTCCAATATATAGGGCTGAAGGTCAGCAGGGTTTACTGCTTCTGGAATACCCCGGATCCTTACATTGTTACGCCGCGAACGATCCTCCAAATCGGCCAATTTTGTTGCCATGGCGTCATGTGCAGTCTGCAAAGCAATATGACGGTCCACTAGATCGTTATGGGCCAAACATAGGTCGTCTGTCTTAGCCTCCAAAGAGTCTGTCCTCTCACCCAGATCTTGTACATCACGCCTCAGCTCCTGCAGCGCCTCTTTAAGATCCGTTTGAATAGTAGCTCTAAGTTCTTGCAGCATGGCATGGAGTCTGCTTTCTGAAGGTGGTAAGATGTCAGACATGCAGGGTGGGCCTGCTACGGCCGCTTCCATGGTGAAGGAAGAAACAGAGGAAGGAGATCCGCCATCTTGGGCCTCACGAACCCGGTCTTTTTTTGCCGATTTTGCCGGCTCCAACGCTCGTTGCGCCTTAGGGGGCACCATCTGGAGGCTAGGAGATGTCACCCAGCTGTGGGTGAAGTTTCAGCCCCGGGGTTGCTGTAAATTAGCCGCAGGAGTTAAAAGTTTAGCGCCGGTCACAGGAGCTCTCCTCACATGCGACCGCGCGCTGCAACGTCCGCAGCGTTTCACTTTTCAATCATTCAAACAAACTGTTTTTCTAATTTATTCACTTCACTCGTCTGCAGTCTCGGGTTTTTCCGGCGGCTGCGCTGCATGTGATCGGCTCCTGCTCGGGTTTTTCTGTGGTTTTCGGCGGGTTAATCCAGATGTTTTGCGGGCTTTCGGCGTGCATTCGCCGGGTTTTGCGGTTAGTTTTTGTCGGGTTTGCGGTAGCCTTTCCCTGCAATTCGGGGACCCTGTGGTGCTTGCTGAATACACCACATGGTCACCTAAATGGGATCGGCAAAACGAACCATATTGAAGAGAACGAAAAGTCACCGAATTAAATAAAGTCATGCCTGTAAAAACTTTAAATGCAGAGGATTACCTCTCTCTATCAGGGTTATTCAGAGAGAGGTGAAAAGCAGGAGAATGACTGGAGAATGGAAAATTCTAGGTCAAAATAGCCGATTTGGAAAGTGAAATGAATGGGAGAATTTTTCTGGTTTGGCTATTTTGACCTAGAATTTTCCATTCTCCAGTCATTCTCCTGCTTTTCAACGCTCTCTGAATAACCCTGTATATATTTTTTTTTTCCTCCAAATTGATCATCCTGTGAGAGGGGAGAATGGTCCTAGGCATCAAACCTTACACCAGGAATGTCAAACTCTGGCCCCCACAGATGTTGATGGCCTAAGATTCCCCTAAATCTTTGAATGCGATAGATGACCAGAGAATTATGGGAGATGTAGTTTAGGGGGTGGCAGATTTTGACATCCCTGCTTTCTATATTTTCAGGGATCTGGTGTTACGGAAATTCACTCCTCATGTGATGGTGATCCAGAGGCCTGTTCAATACCTTAGCAGCTGCTGAATTGCTGCAGCGCAGCAATTCAGTTTGCTGCAGCAGTGTCGTTGAACGCTTTGGATGCGAATTTTGAATCCAAAATGGCCGACGATTTCTTAATGAAAAATTCAGATTGTTTTTCGGATCACTCGGACAAAATATAATAAAGAGAAGCAGTCAGCACAATTCCGTTTGTATGCACACACCACAAATGATAGTTTTTAATGAATAAACGTTATGTTTACTTCTGAAACAATATATAAATTGAACTGTAATATATGTCTATGTGCAGGGGGAAATAATAAATAAATATTTTGTGCTTTGGTGAACAAAAACCTCAAAATTAACATTGCTGTACGGAATTATCACTTACTTCGTGGCGGCGGCCATCTTGTTGTACGGCATTGTTACTTGCTTCACGGCGTCGGCCATCTTTAAAACATCACACTCAGCATCTCCTCGGGTCGCTGCAAGTGCTAGGTTAGCACTGCTGAGCGCTGAGCGGTTGAACGGCGTTCAATGACAAGTTGCTAACTTAGCACTTGCAGCGGCTGAGGTATTGAACAGGCCTCATGAATTGCTTTTACATTGATCGCATTTCCTTCTTGGGAGAGCTAGCGACTACAAGAAGTGGGAAGAGCATTTGGCAGATTTTGCAGCGCTCATACCTTCTGCGAGCAGCTGCAAAGACTTAAGGCTTAGTCTAGATATTTCTGAGCTCTAATTGTGACTAAGCATCATGGGACATGTAGTTCCAAGGTTCGCAATCACTGGCTTAGCGTGTCCCTTTCTCCACACATAGCAGAAGGTTCCGGATTGTATTTTGGTATCGAGGCCCTATCTGTACATCATCTGTAACTCTGCCCTTGCCATTTTAAGTGTGCCACACACATCCCATCCCATTGACACAGAAATGGTTAAAGATGCACTCCAGGAACCATAACAATTCCAGCTTATTGGGTTCTAGCAAGGTTTCTGACTCTGTACTGGCAGTTTTCAAAGCTATTTAGTTGCATGAAAAAGGGCTTCAAAACTGATATTATAACTCCATCCAGAAACGTGTCAGTCGGACCTGAGATATGACATTTCATGAACCACACAGCACTTCAGTTTGTGGTGCAGTCGAGCAATCTGTCCTGTATAAGCAGTATTACAAGGTCACTTTCTAATTCTCGTTGTTATATTGTGTGTACACATGACTATTGAAAATACATGCTTTTTAATAGGTGTATGTGGGGTTATCAGTATTGCAAAATCCTCAATGGCAGTGCTCTGCATGCTATATCGGTCATAATGATCAGCCACTTACGAAGGGGACAAAGCCTTGTGGGAAATGTAGTTCCAAAATATCTTGAGGGTCAATGAGGTTGAGCTCCCCATTTCTACGGCTTTCTGAATATTTAATGATATGTGTACAGTATGCTTTTGGACAGTTTGCAAAAAGAGATGCCCTGAAGTATGCATATTATAGCAGGGTTACCTTGACCCTCCAGGTGCTTTGAAACTACATTTCCCATGAGGCTCTGTTGTCCTATTGAGTGACTGAGTATCATGGCAGACGCAGTACTGAAACATAAGAAGGACTAATGTTGAGCACCCCTGCCCTATACAGTGCAGGCAGCAAATTAATTAATGAGGGTGGGCTCCCAAATGCCTTGATTACATAATTAATTTCCTACCTGCAGTTCCCCATATGTTACAGGGCATTTTTTTCATCCCCCCCCCCAATTGTAACAAAGTGTAATTTGTGTACAGGAAAGCAAGGCTTTTCTGACAACCAGGTAAAAGGTGCAATGTGTCAACATGACAGATTTATGTGTGAGGATGAAATATGTTAATATGATACATACATGTTTATTTGTGTGCAGTTTCTGTTTTATTCTCTCTGTATATCAATGTTTCTTGATTTTGAAGCATGTGATTGGATATGATAAGGAATGCAAGGAGGGATCGCAGTAGTTGATTGGATATGTTCAGGAATGCTGGGAGGTATCACAGTAGTTTAATCAATAATTGGTTTTGCAGTCGAATAAAATGTAAGTTTTAAACTTTTTCATTAAAAAACTTTATGGACCTCACTTTTTATATTTGTTCATATAATACTGGCTTGGCTCAAACAAGCATATTTTTCCATAAAGTTTACCTTTAATTTAATAAAATTCACATGTCACATTTTATATTTAGTAGATGAAAAGGATTTTGCTCTGTGTGATTGAGACACGCTGGAAAATATGAACCGTTGTTAAGCGTTAAATTAATAGGAAGGAATCGACCACAATTTTAGGTCATTTTTTTATTTTCCAAACCTTCCACAAACTATTTGGTGACAGGTTCGATTTAATGTAGAGATTTATCCGTGTGCTTAAATTTGCAGCCAGAGAAGGCCAACACATCATACATTTTGCAGACGCTCCTGTCTGTCCTTGGGAAGCAAAAGTCTAGGGCAGTCAGGAGATGGATGTGATTCACTGTGTCCTCATCGGGGAATCCTGGACATTTCCCAGAAGTCAATGGACATAAAGTTAAAGCTCCCAAATTCTGAAAGTATTGAATATGATAACACCCTACATTGACTTCACATCTATTTTGCGTTGCAAAAAGAAAACTAAATATAAATGTACTCTGCCCAATTGGACCCTGTGTGGTGTCAGCCTGATCTTCCACGTCCACCTTGAGCAGATGCATAATATGTAACCTTATACAGCCAGAATATATGTGATGATGATACATTTTGCCAGAGCCTGAAGATTTTGCAAGTCTGACGTTATTGGTTGGTATTAGTTGGTATTTGATGGTAGATGAGGGGAAACATACAGGGCTTTAAGGAGAAATTAAGAGAAACACACATCTAGTTAAGAGTAGATGAAGAGAAAAACACAAGGGGAGAAGTGAGATAGGAGGGAAAAGTAAATTACTGATGCTCATGTTCAAATCGCTCAATAACTCAACTCCTCCCTACATGTCTTCGTTACTCCGCAAGCACGTCCCATCTAGATAACTCCGGTCAGCAGGTGATCTCCACCTGTCATCTGTCTACATGCGCAAAGCCAACTCTCACCTCCAAGACTTCTCAAGGGCAGCTCTGGTCCTGTGGAATGACTTGTCTCGCCCTATTAAACTCTCCCCTGACCTTCAGGTCTTCAAGAAATCCCTCAAAACCCATCTCTTCAGAATAGCGTACCACATCACTGATGCAACTCACCCCTCTCCTCACCTACTCACACATGAGTGAAGTTGCTTCATGGCCCATTCCCGAACCACTGGAACCAATGATCCTTTTATCTAATAAAATTCCCCATGTCTTTCTCAATCCCAATCCCTCTAGATTGTAAACTCCTATGAGCAGGCCCTCCCTCTACACCTCTTGTTTCCATCATATGTCCGTTTATCTGTATCTTGTTCCTTTTGCTTATTGTAAAGCGATGCGGAAACTATAACAAAAAGTTATAATAGATTACTGCTGCATTACAGCTGCCATGGAGTGGGCAGAATATAGGGAGAGCTCTGGGGTCACTCACTGGGATGAGATTCAGGGTGTTATAATGACTGAAATCCCTGTACAGTACAGATACAAGGTGTTACTGTGATTTCCACACACAGGCATTATGTCAAATACAGATATTATTTTTATATTCTATTGGTATCTTTGGAAGCTGCTTTGCTATTTATCTCATTATGATCAATACAAATCCCCATAAACAGGAGATCTCACCACTTTTTACTAGGGTTGCACCGATACCGATACTAGTATCGATATCGGTGCCGATACCGGGTACTGCAGGAGTACTTGGTACTCCTGCAGTACCCCGATATTTTTTTCCGATACCGGAAGCCGGCATTGAGCCGGCTTGCCGGCATCCTAGGGGCTTGGGCGGCTGTCCGAATGCGCTATCGGCATTCGGACAGGCCCTGCAGCTGCTCACCCCACTTTGTTTATACTTACCTTCCTTTAGCGACGCCGGGAAAGTCTTTGCGCGCGGCGCTCCTTGGAAGGTCCCCAGCCGCGACCACGTGGGACCATGTGATCGCGGCTGGGGTCCTTCCAACGAGCGCACACGCGGAAACTTTCCCGGCGTCGCTAAAGGAAGGTAAGTATAAACAAAGTGGGGTGAGCAGCTGCAGGGCCTGTCCGAATGCCGATAGAGCATTCAGACAGGCCCTGCAGCTCACTCTCCGCTCATAATTACCTTCCTTTAGCGACGCCGGGAAAGTTTCCCCGCATGCGCTCCTTGGAAGGACCCCAGCCGCGATCACATGGTCCCACGTGGTCGCGGCTGGGGACCTTCCAAGGAGCGCGCGCGCAAAGACTTTCCTGGTGTCGCTAAAGGAAGGTAAGAATGAGCGGAGAGTGAGCTGGGGGGCATTATCCATGAGCTGGGGGCAAATCCATGTCCTGGGGGGCATTATCCATGAGCTGGGGGCAAATCCATGTGGTGGGGGGCATTATCCATGAGCTGGGGGGCATTATCCATGAGCGGGGGCAAATCCATGAGCTGGGGGGCATTTCCATGAGCTGGGGGGCATTTCCATGAGCTGGGGCATATCCATGAGCTGGGGGGCATTTCCATTAGCTGGGGGTCATTTCCATGAGCTGGGGGGCATTTCCATGAGCTGGGGGGAATATCCATGAGCTGGGGGGCATATCCATGAGCTGGGGCATATTTCCATGAGCTGGGGGCATATCCATGAGCTGGGGCATATTTCCATGAGCTGGGGGGCATATCCATGAGCTGGGGGGCATTTCCATGAGCTGGGGGGCATTATCCATGAGCTGGGGGGCATTATCCACGAGCTGGGGTAATATCCACGAGCTGGGGGCATTTCCATGAGCTGGGAGGCAATATCCATGAGCGGGGGCAGTATCCATGAGCTGGGGGGCAGTATCCATGAGCGGGGGCAGTATCCATGAGCTGGGGGGCAGTATCCATGAGCTGGGGGGCAGTATCCATGAGCTGGGTGGCAGTATCCATGAGCTGGGGGGCAGTATCCATGAGCTGGGGGGCAGTATCCATGAGCTGGGGCATATCCATGAGCTGGGGGCAGTATCCATGAGCTTGGGGCAATCCATGAGCTGGGGCATATCCATGAGCTGGGTGGCATATCATGAGCTGGGGCATAATCCATGAGGCTGTTCTTATGGAAAGCGGTCAATGACATAAGATAAAAGTATCGGATCAGGTCCGGTGAGTACTTGAACAAAAGTATCTGTACTCGTCTTAAAAAAGTGGTATCGGGGGCGTGGCCTGAACGCCGATGCAGCCGGCAGCATAATGGAGGAGCTCCGGCCTGACCAGCGATTGTAAAGGGAGGACACCACTGATTTGAGGTACCATGACCTCTAAAAAGAGAGCACAAGCTGCCCAGACCCCGAGGGGACCCACTAACCCTCAAAAACGCGGTGATATTGGCCAATATTTCGCGGACACACCGCCCGCAAACAAGCCGCCGCATGGTCCCAAAATGGCGCCGATTTCCCCAGCCTCACACACGCTGTCTCCGGCGGATAGCCCTGTACCGTCGGTGGACTCAGAGGGGTCTGTGAGGGACATCCTGCGCACCCTGCCGACTAGGGAAGACCTGGAAAACATGCTGCAAAAGCTGGAAGCATCTTTTACAACGCGGCTAGAGTCTGTGGGAGCGGATATCAAACACGTGGGATCCAGAGTGCAGGTCTTGGAGGAGGAAAGAGAGCTACTGGAGGATCGTTTATTGCACTTGGAAACAGGTATGCTGTCTCACAATACACACCTCCAACGCTTACACCGTACCCTTGACGATCAAGACAATAGGGGGCGCCGCAACAACCTGCGTATTAGAGGAATACCTGAACCCCACGACGCACGAGAAATTCTATCTGACACCCTGCGACCAATTTTTAATGCACTACTGAGACGCTCTCCAGAGGCCCCAATACATTTTGACAGGGCGCACAGGTCCTTGAAACCCCGGGGGGCACCCACGGCGGCTCCCAGAGATGTCATCTGTAGATTCCATTATTATCGCCAGAAAGAAGACGTATTGCAAGCGGCACGTAATCGAGAGGTGCTAGACATGGAAGGAAACATATTACAAGTCTATCCAGATCTCTCCTGGACCACGCTCCAAGCTAGACGGATCTTAAAACCAATAACAGATGTCCTGAGGGAACGACAAGTTAAATACAGATGGGGATACCCTTTTACTCTACAGACGACACTGGAGGGCACTCACTTTGTGATATCGGGAGCAGGGGACCTACCACCCTTATTGTCCGCGCTAGGCCTGGAAGGGGTGTCTATCCCAGAGTGGTATGGAGGCATGAGCCTAGATCTGGCACCCCCGCCCCCCCAACCACAGCGTCCGAGATGGCAAACACCCCAGAAGAGGAACCGTGGACCGCTTAGATCCCACCCGTCTACCCCTTCACAAAAAGACCCGGACTGATCGTCGATAACTACTACAGACGTCCTCCCGACTCTAGATACGTAACCCGCCATTGCCTCGTCACGGATGCCATGTTGGATTTTCTTGGGCCAACCCTAGCAAACTAAGCAAAATATGTAATCCGTGGAACCTGCCATTAACTACTCCTAGCCAAGAACGTGGCTTAGACGGGCAGTCTTTTTTCAATTTACAGCATTCAGGGCGATGATTCTCCCTTACTTGTTCCAGATCTTGAATAGGGTCACAGGCCCTGCGACACCTCTATTGCTGCAAACACCCCCTTGGTTTTTTGACCGCTTTTCTGACATACCCCCAGTTGCGGTGGAAGTTCCTTTTTCTTGTTTCTAAACTTTTTAGACAAGACAATGTTTTTAAAACCTGGGCGATACTTTTTTAGATCGCGGGTTTTACACCGTCACCCGGTACGACTCTGTTTCTCTCTGTTCATATGTAGGTTTCTATGTTTAAGATGCAATGTTCACCTAAACTTTCTCACGATGATTCTAAATTAGCAATGTTCTCACGCAAACCCCTCAACACACGGTTCTCGACTACTTATATAATCTTATATCTACGTCTGATACAGATAGGCTGTTTTTTATGCACATGACTTATATAAATGGTTAAAGTAAAGTTTATGTCATGGAATGTACGGGGATTGAACATCCCGCAAAAGCGACGTATGGCGCTGATTGATTTCCAGAGACAGAAAGGGGAAGTATTATTCCTCCAGGAGACACACTTCAGGGATGACGCGGCACCCTCGCTGACATCTCGCCACTACCCCCAAGGTTTTTATAGTAACTACACAGAGTCTAAAGCTAGAGGAGTGGCTATCCTTGTTGCCCGCCATGTCCCATTCACCTGCACACACCAGCTTAAGGATCCTCACGGTCGCTATTTGTTTATTAAGGGTACCCTAGGGGATCGACGTATCACTATGGCTAATCTATACCTCCCGAACAAGGGGCAATGTGGAGCATTACGATCAATCTTGACGAAACTTGATGGCTTTACAGAGGGCATTTTAATCTGTGGAGGAGATTTCAACGTCCCCCTCGACTCTTCTAGGGAGGGAATTTCCAATTCCCCACCGGTCGACCCCTCATTACGCCGCAGATTTTTACAAATTCTCCATCAATACCAATTGGTGGATGGGTGGAAGACACTACACCCGTCCGCCAAAGATTATACATTTTATTCTCCGGTAGCAAAATCGTATTCCCGACTTGACACATTCCTCATACCCCATCATCACCTACAATGTTTAAAAGCAGCGACGATAGCTCCCATTACCTGGTCTGACCATGCCCCGGTCTCAATTAGGATTGAATTCGACTCCATCCCCTCCACGCAATGCTCTTGGCGCCTCAATGAATCGTTATTAAGTGATGCCCTAATACGCCAGGAGATACAAGACGCTGTCACCCAATATTTCGTAGAAAATGACACGCCAGAGATAACACCACCATTGCTATGGGAGGCACATAAATGCGTCCTCAGAGGCAAACTCATTCAAATAGGAGCGCAGCGTAAGAGGGAGAGGAGGGCGGAGGTGCGAGACCTGGTGCAAAACATCCACATTTTGGAAACATCACATAAACAGACACATTCCTTAGACGTTTTTAAAGAACTAACGGAACAGCGAGCGAAACTGACTTCTCTCCTCTCACAACAATCTCTGCGTTCCTTACAACTGACTAAACGACTTTATTACTCACAAGGTAATAAATGCGGGAGACTATTGGCCAACGCTTTGAAACAGAGACGCCAGACCACATACATACCAAGAATACAAGGGGAGGAAGGTAAAATACACCATCTCACTAGCGATATCACAGCCACATTCCATAAATATTTTTCCTCCCTCTACTGCTTGAGAGATTCACCTCCTAGTAAAGTAGACATACGCGCTTACTTAAAGGAATCACTCCAGTCATCATTGCCACCAGAAGTGGCTGAAACCCTTGAGGCACCTTTCACACCAAAAGAACTTGTTGAGGCAATACGGTCCACTGCCACTGGTAAAAGCCCAGGACCAGATGGTTTCACCATAGCCTATTACAAAACGTTTCTGCCCTATCTGAGTCCCCATCTCCTTAAAATGATTAATTCCCTTGATGACGATATCAGTCTTGACCCGTCAACATTGAGAGCTCATATAGCACTCATCCCTAAGCCCGACAAAGACCATACCCAAGTCACAAACTACAGGCCGATCTCTTTATTGAATGCAGACGTGAAACTTATGGCTAAAATGATGGCAACACGCCTTAATCCTTTGATTAATAATTTGGTACACCCAGATCAGACGGGGTTTATCCCCTCCAGAGAGGCAAGGGACAACACACAAAGGGCCATAGCCTTGGTACATATGGCACATAATACTAAGACTCCTACACTCTTTCTCTCCATTGATGCAGAAAAAGCCTTCGACCGAGTAGATTGGTCGTTCCTGATGGAAACAATGTCTATGTTAGGCTTTGGACCACGGTGGCGGATGTGGATAAGATCCCTCTATAGTAACCCGAAGGCTTCCCTGAGAGTAAATGGAACATACTCTCAGGACTTCCACATCCATAACGGTACACGACAGGGCTGCCCGTTGTCACCCCTACTATTTGTGTTAACCTTGGAACCGCTGCTCCAACGAATTAGAGACCACCCTCAAATTACGGGCTTTCCTTTGGCATTTCACCACTATAAAGTGGCGGCGTATGCCGATGACATTCTTCTTACCCTCACGAACCCGGTAAAATCACTAAGACACCTTATGGGGGAACTTGACACATACGGTAGACTCTCCAATTTTCAGATCAATCGAGCTAAATGTGAGGTGATGGGAGTGGGGGTGCGGGGAGGGGTGCGGGAGGAAGTATCGAGGAGATTTCCCTTTAAATGGAGGGCTGACTCGCTTCGGTACCTGGGGGTTGTACTCCCAAAAGACTTAACTACATTGTATAAAGCCAACTACGAACCGCTATTACGGAAAGTGGAACAAGATCTAAAACGGTGGCGCATCCCTAATGTCTCCTGGTTGGGAAGGATTAATATAGTAAAAATGAATATCCTCCCGCGGTTCTTGTATATATTCCAGTCCGTACCGATTGGGGTTCCACCAACATTCCATCGTCAGCTCAAATCCGCTTTTCTTAAATACATCTGGAACGACATACACCCCCGCATACCTTATGCTGTTATGACTCGACATCGCAATAGAGGGGGTCTAGGATTGCCAGACCTGGAACTATACCATACAGCAGCTCTTTTTTTGAAATTAGCCGACTGGTCTAAGTCGCCACCCCATAAATTATGGGTGCACTTGGAACAGAAAACCCTAAAAGTTCCCATAACCACCCTGCCATGGCAGTCGGTTCCCCTAAAATCCCTTCTACACTCCTACCACCCGTTAGTAACACCTACCCTTCTTAAATGGCGGAAATTGAGGAGGACGCTGGCCTTATCGCCCCATCCCTCTCCGTTCCTGCCAGTTACACACAATCCGCTTTTTCCAGAGGGAATGCACCACGGTTTTCTCCCACAGACAGTCGAGGGACCGTATCTACCACTGACTGACTGTATTGGTGACTCCGGATTATTGCATATAGACGTGTTATTGAAAGGAGATAGACATACATCTCTAGACTGCTTTCGGTATAACCAGATAAAACACTTTTTGCTGTCCATAGGAGAGTTGAGTGGACTGCGGAGAGACGAAACTCCGTTTGAGACTCTCTGTGTTATAGACCCACCTCTGCCACACACACTATCAACGATATATGGCACATTATTAGACGCTTCTTCCCCAACGTTGCCGGCCTATGCCACGAAATGGAATACTGAGCTTACAGAACCCATATCGGAGGATGACTGGGGAAAAATTTTTCAGACTGCGGCACATGCCTCTAGAAGTTTGCATATACAGCAGTCCCATTATAAATTTCTCTCCAGGTGGTATTTAACACCGACTAGGCTACATAGAATATTCCCAACTGCCACTGACCGATGTTGGAGATGCAACCGGTCGCCAGGTACCCTCTTGCATATATGGTGGACCTGCCCGCTTATTACAAATTATTGGGACGCCATCTTTCAAATAATAAACGAAATAACTGATCTGGCACTCATACCATCCCCCCAAGTGGCACTTTTTCACCTGGTACCCCTATCCTCACTTACCTATAGAAAATCGTTAGCAATCCAACTATTTAATGTGGCTAAAGCCCAAATCCCTAAAAAATGGCGCTCAACGGAACCGCCCTCTATTACAGAATGGATACGGGCAGTGGAGGGGGTGCGGGAGATGGAGGAACAGTGTCTATCTCTAGAAAACAAATATGATAAATACTTCGCTTTATGGTATTGGTGGTTAGATTTCTTAGCCAAAAGGGGGTCAAAACCCACAGACATTCCGCAACAGACCCAGTGAGATGGTGTTGTAGCCATGATATTTAAAAGCCGTCAATCCTTTAGTATTATGTTGGAAAAACTAAGACGTAAGATTCCCATTGAATCGTGTGTCTCACTGCTCTGACTTATAGGCCTTAGAAGCGTAACTGTTAATACAGTGAGATGGGTGTTTATTGCATCGTTTTATTCCATTGTTATACCCTTGTTTACCTTTTAGAGTCTAAATTTCGTACACACCCTAACGACCCTAGCTTAATATAGGATAATAACGAGTGACGAAACATGGTCGTGTTCAATGTTTATTGTATATGTATGCACCGTCATATGTTGAGAACTGCAAGGTCTTGTATAATTTTGGTGTACAGTGAATTCCAATGTATGGAAAATAATTGCACCGTCCTATGTTGATAATCACACGGTTATGTATAATTTTGGTGTACAGTGAAAACCAATGTATGGAAAATAATCTTCTGTAAACAAAATAAAAAAAATATATATTAAAAAAAAAAAAAAAAAAAAAAAAGTGGTATCGGTGCATCCCTACTTTTTACAGTTAGTTTTTTACAACAGTTAGTTTTTTAACTATCTCAGAATAACAATTTCTGTGCGAAACTTCTATTTTTCACTGTATTTAATTCTTAACTTCACATCCTATGTTTTTCCAATAAATGTTATGGTGAAAAAAAATTCAACAAAAATCACTTGGTATTGAAGGGGTTTAGGAAACATACGATTGGAACCTAATAAAAGCTTCTTCATTTGTGAGGAAAAATGGCACTCCATTCCCACTGAGAAAATAGCGAAGGAACTGCGTTCCCAAGTGTTCCTGCTCAACCTGACCCCTGTGAGCCACACAATCATTCATCAATAAGCACAAGAGATACAGGGCTCTATTACATTCTTCACGCAAAAATGCACGGTAAACGTGTGACTTTTTACACGAAGCGTTAAACGTTAACCCGCGTAAATTAACGCTGGTATTACAATCCTCGCTCGTTAATTAATCCGTCAAAAAATAACACGAGTAAAAAAGACGTGCAAAAAACGCGCGTGCACTTACGTTGCGCAGAAATCGGTGTGCAGACTGTTTTTTCACGCGATTCAGCCAATCAGAATTAAGAACCTTAATTGTCTCCCGTTAAGTTTTTGCGCCTGTCAAACTCAATCTGCGCATATATGCTGCATCAAATAAAAAAACCACGCACAACTTCTCAATTTTATTGTTCGGGTATGCGTAGGATGTATAACTATACTGTGCTGTATTTTTTTTTGGGCTGGTGTATTTGGTTTCGGCCAGGACGTTCAGATTTGCCATTAACACCAGCTTTTCAAAGATGCTAAAATTATGCGAGCAAACACTGTGCGTTAAATTTTGCGCACAGATTGTAATACCATCCGCGTACTAGCGCACAAACGCATTTGCGCTCACAATGCTAAGTATAGGACGCACGAAGTACAGTACGCTCGCGCAGCATTCGCTCAGGTTCAGCATAGGAAGGGTTATTTTACGGTGAGAACAATAAAGCTGTGGAATTCTCTGCCTGTTGAGGTGGTTGGGTCAGAGTCTGTACAGACTTTTAAAAAACGTCTGGATGACTTCCTGCAGACACAGAATATTAAGGGTTATAATATTTAATATGTGGGTAAAAGCTTCTTGATCCAAGGAGAAATCTGACTGCCATTCTGGGGTCAAGAAGGAATTTTTTCCCAGTATGTTGCATATTGGCAAGCATTCAGACTGGGTTTTTTGCCTTCTTTTGGATCAACAGCAGTAGGTGATGTGGGAGAGGCTGAACCCGATGGACGCATGTCTTTTTTCAGCCTATATAACTATGTAACTATGTAACCAGTGGTAGACGTTAACGCGCATTTTTTGTGCGGACATTGTAATACGATGTTCAGCGCAAAGGGTTTTTCCCCTCACGTTAAAGCGTTTTTGCGCACGCGTTAACGTTTGCGCGAAGATTGTAATAGAGCCTACAGTGTATATGTGCCCATCACCTGACTTTATATAGTGTGAAACAATGTTGCACGATGGTATTGAGTTCCCTGTTTTTTTATATGCATTGTTGATATTTATTGGGATGCTTTAAAGGCAAGAAAAGAATCAAGCCCTTAAATCACTCCATAACAACACGTACGAGGTCGATACACCTTCTTTCATTGATCAAGTGACAGGATGTAGCGTAAGCGTTACAGAATTTATTCTGGATGACACAAAGACAGCCAAAAAAAGGCTACAATGCATTTAATCCAACCAATAGGAGTAATCATTGACTCATTTGTGAAGGCATATTACTGATATTTCCTTCTATTTTTATTGGTTTTTGGCATGTGATACAGTGTATACCAGCATCGGCTTAAGGTCTCGTCCAGTATATAAAACCCAGGCATTCCCTGGACCAGATCCATTTTTATATAGATATACACACACACACAATTATATGGCGCGCACTCAGGAGTAATAGATGGTGATAAATTCCTTGTGATAAAAAACATTTATCAGATCTGAACTATGTTTAGATGTGATTTATACACCGTACGTACATCATCAATCTCTGCGCTGCTCTAATTAGCTGAGCATTCGGAGGCTCAGACAATGGAAAACCTTGTCTCTAAACGCTGCACCAGTACATGTTCCCGCTGAACGCAGACTGAAAGAAACATCAGAAAGCCTCTGACAATCAGAGCCTTTATTTCTTATAGAAAAAAGTTCTGTGACACAAAACGGGGGGAAAAAAAATACAATAAATACAGCAGTCAGGCGGAAAAAAAAATACAATTTCATCTTCACTTATCCCCAGCGCTTCAGTGCCCAGTGGGATCGCAGCCACGCAGCGTCTCAGATCTGTTCAGCGTTAATGTAGGTGCGTTTAATATACAGCATACATATGTGGGTTTTATTTATGCATGTGTATGTATGCAGACATGCGTGCAGTAGGTATACAAGTGTACAGCTGATGAGCAGAATCACAGACATGATAGGATCCTGCATTATACGGTCTGCGGGGATCCTATCTGGAAATTGAAAGCAATAGCAAAATAACAGGTGGATTATGTGCTGCGACAGAGCTCTCTGAGCACATTGAAATCGCCTGGATGTGCTAAGCCAAGTGCACCTTATGATACCGAGAAGTTATGTGTCTCTGTAATTCCTATCTCTGCACATAGGCCAGCAGAACTAGATTAAAGGGTCACCGTAGCTTGGAGCCAACCAAGATCCAAACATTCTATAGATAAAGGGTTTAAAAAATATATATATATATATTTATAAGTATGATTAAATATAAATATCTCAACAGTGGGTTTCATCTTGTTATATTAGTCTATCTCTGTGTATATATATATATATAGTGATTATTTGAGTTGTGGTGGAGGGCAAAAAATTTGATAAAAAGCCTCCACACTTTAATTAATAAAGTTTATTATTGCTGAAGCCATTTGTACATCACAGCAATTCACAGAACTGCATCCCAGAGCTCCTGTGCTTCATTCACCATATGCAGCACACAACTTTGGGTAAGACATGCAAATGACGTCTGTCTTACTTTTTGCATCCAGGGTCTGTTTTTACACAGAACCTTTCAATTAATGCCATGCCATACTAGATGGCTTTTTTTTTTAGCAGAGATCAGGCTTATGTAGGGGCGGATCCAGACGCAGGTTTCGGGGGGAGCACTCAGGGCTCGAGTCGAGCGGGAACGCGCAGGAACGGCATTCCCGCACTTCTCCCACAGTGGGAACGCTGCGGGAACGCAGCGTTCCCGCTGTGGCCCGAGCCCGAACGCCGCCGCCGCCGCACATTGCCGGCGGCCGCGTGCTTCCTGTTACAAGGGCCGGTGACAGGAGGTGGAGCCGCTCGCCTGGCTGTTTCATAGATCCCAGGTGAGCGGCTGCACTTCCTGTCAGCGGCCGCTGAAGCAGGAAGCACGCGGCCGCTGAAGCAGGAAGCACGCGGCCGCTGGCAATGTGGAGCAGAAGCAGCAGCAAAGGTGAGCTGGGGGGGCAATATCCATGAGACCTGGTGGGGGGGCAATATCCATGAGACCTGGGGGGGCAATATCCATGAGACCTGGGGGGGCAATATCCATGAGACCAGGGGGCAATATCCATGAGACCTGGGGAGGCAATATCCATGAGACCTGGGGCATTATCCATGAGACCTGGGGCATTATCCATGAGAGCTGGGGCATATCCATGAGACCTGGGGCATTATCCATGAGAGCTGGGGCATATCCATGAGAGCTGGGGCATATCCATGAGACCTGGGGCATATCCATGAGACCTGGGGCAATATCCATGAGACCTGGGGCAATATCATGAGAGCTGGGGCATATCCATGAGACCTGGGGCAATATCCATGAGACCTGGGGCAATATCCATGAGAGCTGGGGCATATCCATGAGACCTGGGGCATATCCATGAGACCTGGGGCATTATCCATGAGAGCTGGGGCATTATCCATGAGAGCTGGGGCATATCCATGAGACCTGGGGCATTATCCATGAGAGCTGGGGCATTATCCCTGAGACCTGGGGCATATCCATGAGACCTGGGGCAATATCCATGAGAGCTGGGGCATATCCATGAGACCTGGGGGCAATATCCATGAGACCTGGGGCATATCCATGAGACCAGGGGGCATTATCCATGAGACCTGGGGCAATATCCATGAGAGCTGGGGCATTATCCATGAGAGCTGGGGCATATCCATGAGACCTGGGGCATATCCATGAGACCAGGGGGCAATATCCATGAGACCAGGGGGCAATATCCATGAGAGCTGGGGCATATCCATGAGACCAGGGGGCAATATCCATGAGACCTGGGGCATATCCATGAGACCTGGGGCATATCCATGAGACCAGGGGGCAATATCCATGAGACCTGGGGGCAATATCCATGAGACCTGGGGCATATCCATGAGACCTGGGGCAGTATCCATGAGACCTGGGGCATATCCATGAGACCTGGGGGCAATATCCATGAGACCTGGGGCATATCCATGAGACTTGGGGCAGTATCCATGAGAGCTGGGGTGGCATTATCCATATGAGCTGGGGCAATTATATCCAAGTGAACTGGGGGCAATTATATCCATGTGAACTGGGGAAAATATATCCATATAACCAGTGCTGTGTATATTATTCTTGGGGTTCAGTGCTGTGTATGTTATTCTGGGGGCTCAGTGCTGTGTATATTATTCTTGGGGTTCAGTGCTGTGTATATTATCCTGGAGGCTCAGTGCTCTGTATATTATCCTGGAGGCTCAGTGCTGTGTATATTATCCTGGAGGCTCAGTGCTGTGTATATTATTCTGGGGGCTCAGCGCTGTGTATGTTATTCTGGGGGCTCAGTGCTGTGTATGTTATTCTGGGGGTTCAGTGTTGTGTATGTTATTCTGGGGGCTCAGTGCTGTGTATGTTATTCTGGGGGCACAGTGTTGTGTATATTATTCTGGGGCTCAGTGCTGTGTATATTATTCTGGGGGTTCAGCGCTGTGTATATTATTCTGGGGGTTCAGCACTGTGTATATTATTCTGGGGGTCTGTGCCTGGAGATATATATATATATATATATAAAATGCGTTAGTCCAGTTGCCACAATCACGAGTATACCTGTACGTAGTGATACCTTTCACTGATCAGTATAGTTTCCAGTTTACACTCTTGAAAGCTTGTCTTTTAAATGTAATGCTAACCCAATAAAAATGGTATCACCGGCACGCACTGCTATACTCGTGATATATATATATATATATATATATATTTTCTTCAGGTAATAGGGGTTGTGGAATTCATGGGTGAGTTCCCTCACTTTTTTTCCCAGGACTTGACCCCTGGGAGCACTCTTCCAGTTTTGGCTAAGAGCTGGTGTAGGGTTCGCAGTGACAGGCAGAGATGCCCCTAATCGCAAGCTGTGCTCGTTACACTCACTCTCCCCAGAACATTGCACAGGGTCTGTTCTCATGTGGCTCATGAGCTCTGCAAACCCATTCCATACGAGGGGCCCAGGGTACCCCCTCCCAGCACATACCCCTTGAAGCTATGCAGTGTAGGGTAACCCAGGTGTGGGCTGCCCAGTGCACCCTTACCATGCTGGCAGGACACACATGGCACCCCATCTGTGCAGCCCTGCAAACCCTTTCCATACCAGGGTACCCACCTTCCAGCTCACATGTAATATATTGACCCTTGCTCACACATGGATATATATTGCCCCCAGCTCACACATGGATATATATTGCCCCAGCTCACATGAATATATATTGCCCCAGCTCAGATGAATATATATACTGCCCCAGCTCACATGGATATATATTGCCCCAGCTCACATGAATATATATATTGCCCCAGCTCACATTTTATATATACTGCCCCAGCTCACACATGGATATATTTCCCCCCAGCTCACACATGGATATATATTGCCCCCAGCTCACACATGGATATATATTGCCCCAGCTCACATGAATATATATTGCCCCCTCAGCTCACACATGGATATATATATTGCCCCAGCTCACACATGGATATATATTGCCCCAGCTCACACATGGATATATATTGCCCCAGCTCACATGAATATATATTGCCCCAGCTCACATTTTATATATACTGCCCCCAGCTCACATGGATATATATATTGCCCCAGCTCACATGAATAAATATATTGCTCCAGCTCACATGGATATATATATTGCCCCAGTTCACGTGGTCCAAGCGGTCTCCTGCCAGGCCAGGCCCCTCTGAGTGCTTCTGTTCCTGGGAGCAGCTCTCGGAATGAAGCTCTGCCACTCGCCTGGGAACCATGCAGATGCCGTGGTTTCGCAAGATCCAGGAGTTCACGAGATCTCGTGAACTCCGCAATCTTGCCAGATCGCTGCTTGTGGATCCCAGGCGAGCGACCGAGCTTCATGCCAACGGCCACTTGCAGGAACAGGAGCACTCTGCAATATTTTCTCAGGGGGCAATTGCCCTGGTCCCCCCCGGATGCGCCCCTGGGTTTATGCAACTGGACAAAGCCACTCCTGGACAGCGCTGTTTATTCAACCCCCACTGAAATTGAGTGTTTTGGCCAGTTTGACATTGATTTTGATCATTCAGTCATCTTGCTTACAATTAAATCAAAGAGGCACGTGTAGGTCAGACAAATATAACATAACATTATAATGAAATAACCACAAATGTCTTTTCTGTGCTCACATCATTATCAGTTTTATTCAACCCCCTAGTGACATTCAATCTTAGTACTTATAACTGTAAAAGGATGTTGTACTAACAGCTTTTAAACGTGAAGCATAGCTTGACACAAGTGTCTTGCAGCGATCTACGGGTATCTTCGCCCATTCGTCATGGGCAAAAGCCTCCAGTTCAGTCACATTCTTAGGCTTGCGCACTGCAACTGCTTTCTTTAAGTCCCACCAGAGGTTCTCAATCGGATTTAAGTCAGGTGACTGCGATGGCCACTCCAAAATGTTCCAGCCTTTAATCTGCAACCATGCTCTAGTGGACTTGGAGGTATGCATGGGATCATTGTCTTGTTGAAAGGTCCAACGTCTCCCAAGCCTCAGGTTTGTGACGGACTGCATCACATTGTCATCCAATATCTCCTGGTACTGAAGAGAATTCATGGTACCTTGCACACGCTGAAGCTTCCCTGTACCTGCAGAAGCAAAACAGCCCCAAAGCATGATTGACCCCCCGCCATGCTTCACAGTAGACAAGGTGTTCTTTTCTTCATAGGCCTTGTTCTTCCTCCTCCAAACATAGCGTTGATCCATGGGCCCAAACAGTTCTAATTTTGTTTCATCAGTCCACAGAACACTATCCCAAAACTTCTGTGGTTTGTCCACATGACTTTTGGCATACTGCAGTCGACTCTTCTTATTCTTTGGAGACAGCAAGGGGGTGCGCCTGGGAGTTCTGGCATGGAGGCCTTCATTACGCAGTGTGCGCCGTATTGTCTGAGCTGAAACTTCAGTACCCACACCTGACAAATCTTTTCTCAGTTCCTCAGCAGTCACACGGGGACTTTTTTCCACTCTACGCTTCAGGTAGCGCACAGCAGTTGAAGTCAGCATCTTCTTTCTGCCATGACCAGGTAGCGTTTCAACAGTGCCCTTTGCCTTGAATTTGCGAATGATGCTTCCTATGGTCTCTCTTGGTATGTTTAACATCTTTGCAATCTTCCTATAGCCATTGCCCTTCCTGTGAAGAGTAATCACTTCTTCTCTTGTCTTCCTGGACCATTCTCTTGACTTCACCATGTTTGTAACCACACCAGTAAATGTCTAGAAGGAGCTGAGTATCACAGTAATTTTAAAGCTGCCTAATTGGTGCTTATTATGCTTTATTGCTGCTCCGTGACATCCACAGGTGTTTTCAATACCTGATTGAAAACACTTGAATGAACCTCTGTTCTTCAGAGTGATAGTCTTTAAGGGATTGAATAATTGTGTCAATGAAGAATTCACAAAAGAAACATTTACTACTGTATTACAAATCCAATTGATGTCATTTTAGTTGCATATGGTTCTTTAAAAAGTTCTTGTAGGATTTCATTCTGAATACAATTACAAATGTACACTAAATTCCCTAAAACCCTTTACAGCATTGGGGGTTGAATAATTTTGAACACAACTGTATATATATATATATATATACATACAAACGAGGAGAGGCTGCACTCAACCTTTAAAGGATACTCGATTAAAAAGAGAGTTCTCTTCTCTAGCCCTTAAATAACTGCTGACAGCCTCTGCCCAATTATTATTTATTTATTTTCTTTGTTTTGAGGTGATTTTACTCCTTACTACCTTTTCTCCCTCGCCGCTCGCGGCTCATCCTCAGTTCAGGGACTCTTGAACCCAGAATTTCCTCAAGCTTTTCTGTGCAATTTTCACTGCTTCATAACTTGTGTAGCATAGGAACTGCAAATTGCACACCACTACAGGACTTGCGCACTTTACGGAGGCAAGTTCAGTAGCCCCTGCTCTGAGTGATGGATCGGAGCTACGTACGTGTGCAGATCCGATCCATCGGCTGCCTCTTGAGAACGCTCGTTACAGCGGGTGGTCTCAGAAAGGATGATGTCAGCATGCTCTGTGCATGCTGACATCACAAGTGACCGATCTGGTGACCGGCAGCCAGGAAATTCAAAATCCCAACTGCTGGTGTCATTGGGTAGAGTAGAGGAATCTCCTTTACTTCACCCAGCTATTCTTCCAGATCGCTACAGCAGGGGAGAGAAGAAGGGGGGCACTCCTCACACCCTGAACACTTTAATACAATAAAGCGGTCATGGTGAGTAGAAAAAAAATTATATATATATATATATATATATATGAAAATTTCCATATATATGGAACAGCAATGGCCACTCACTCAATCTATATCTTTAACGGCAACTGGGGTTTATTGGTCTCCGGCATGTTGACCAGACCCGCACATTTTACAGCATCTGCCCCTCTCTCCAGTCATGCAGATCCGCAGCAGCTTTCATTCTCTCACAATCCTCAGCCAGAACGTCAGGGTACAGTAGCACCAACTGATGAAGCTTTTTATGCAAAACGCTTTTTGGTATACGGTATATTTTATTACTAATAAAATTCGCCTTATTTTACACCTGTCCCGGGTCCTGGATGTTTATATTCGCTGAGGAGGTGGCTGAGGCTGATAGGTGATCCGGTGCACCTTCTGAAGTCACCGGCTGCCTACAAATCTGGTGTCTGATCGATAAGACACCAGCAAATGTGAGTATGACAATCTTCTCCTTTGTTTGCACTCCATATTATACAATGTTGCTCTATGTGAGTCATTTTATGTTTTGAGGGACACGGAGGACGGTAACGCCAGTGGTGTATTTAGGTTTTGTGCTGCCCTAGGCCTGACTAAACTCGTGCACCCCCTAATTTAAATTTGAGGCACCCCTTCCTGTCAAGGGCACACCTCTTCCTGGTTAATCCCCACCCTTCCTCTTTAAGCTCCACCTTTTCCTCTTAGAGCTCCGCCTTTTCCTCTCTTTATATTAAAAGTGGATACCAAGTGCCTACTTGTATATTTTGTATACCATTTCAAATGTATCTATTGAGATAAATAAAATTATGAAATGTTTAAATTCAATCATTTTTACAAAGAACAGCCACGCATGTTAAGTATACTGGATCACAGCCGCTCTAATTGGTTGAACAATAAAATCCACAGAAACGTGCACTGCATATGAGCGTATCACAGAGCTGCACAGCAATAAAACCCACAGAAATGTGCACTGTGTATGAGCATATCACAGAACTGCACAGCAATAAAACTCACAGTAATGTGCAGTGTGTATGAGTGTATCCCAGAGCTCCAAGGCAATAAAACTCACAGTACTATGCAGTGTGTATCACAGAATCCACAGCAATAAAACTCCTAGCAATGCAATGTTTGGTGTATGTCAGCATATCAGAATCCACAGCAATAAAAATTCCAGCAATGCAATGTGCAGTGTGTATGAGTGTATCAGAATCCACAGCAATAAAACTCCCAGTAATGCAATGTGCGGGTCAGCGTATCTGAATCCACAGCAATAAAACGCCCAGCAATGCAATGTGCGGTGTGTATGAGTGCATCAGAATCCACTGCAATAAAACTCCCAGCAATGCAATGTGTGGTGTGTGTCAGCGTATCAGAATCCACGGCAATAAAACTCCCAGCAATGCAATGTGTGGTGTGTATGAGTGCATCAGAATCCACTGCAATAAAACTCCCAGCAAACCAAGTGTATATGAGCACAGAGCAATTATTTATTCTACATTTACCAGCCTCCGTCCGCGGTAGGGCTGTGTGCAGAGTCAGCAGGTACTGTGTACAGACTCAGCAGGAGGTCCCTCCAGGCCACGTTAGGATCGCGGCTGTGCCTGTGCGTGGAGCCATCTTGTCAGCAGTGGGGTGCCACTGCCAGAGGGTGCACCATGGCTTTGATTCCCTTCCTGGTGGGTGTTCAGTCCAGAATAGAGTGACAGTCCATGTTAACGAAAGGGTGGGCAGCTGCGTGCGTGTCACGTGGTTCAGCCAGTCAGGTGGTACTGAGACTCAGTACCACCTGACTGGCCGGACCGAGTGTGACCTGCACGCACGCAGCCTGACCAGGAGCCAGGCAGCTCAATGACAAATTTCTATCACTGCAGTGCTGGTTAAGGAAAGGTCCACTTTAAACAGCAGTAAGCAGACAGGGCTTCATATTCTGCTGATACCCCCCTTTACCTGCCGTTTACTGTCATCTTCTCTCTCTGGACACAAATCACATCCCCCTCCTAGAGCTGCTGCGGGGCAGGGGAGGAGCTATGGAGGGAGGAGAGGGGGATTTTTATTCTATTCGATTTTATTCCGTATGCAAACGCCATGCTCCGCTGCTCGTTGTTTGAGAACACAGCTCAAAGCTGACACACAGTGAGAGTGGCACCTCCTAGTACCCCCTAATGACACCCCAATAATCACTGGTACCTGGGGCGGCCCGCCCTCCGCCACTCCTCTAAGTACACCACTGCTCTGGTGATATGCTCACACACAAGTTTGGCGAACTGCCAGCAAGTACGGTGCTGTTTGAAGGCAGTGCAAATCCCCATAGAGAAGTAATGGTTAATCTATTCAGAGAACACCAAACAGCAGAGAAATGTCAGTGAAATACCCTGATGTTCGGTGGTTTCAATCAGCAGGTTCAGGTATTCAGGCGAACCCCATAGGTTTCAATGTTAAAAATATTCCCGTTTTTATGCAATATCTAATAAACCACTTATTATTTTAATCTGCAGTAAAAAGTCTTTATTTATTGATTTTTTTTTTTAGTACCATTCAGTAATTTTTCTGAATTTTTTTGGCAACATCCCCCCCCCTTTTTTTAATATCGGTTCTTCTTTTTCTGTAACAGAACTTTTTATTATCAATCATAGGATCTTATATGTAAATTCCAGACATTTTCGTTCAGTAGTTCTTTTGAAGACAGCAGGCCATGGGTTTGCGGTGGCAGCATACAGCGGCCGACTCCATACACTTTGGGGACCCTGCGGTGAATGATGAATTCACTGCAGGGTGGGGAAATTTTATTCCCCGAAGTGCAGGGGAACTACAGAACACCAAAATGTTGGCGTCATTTCGGTGCTCTGTGAGTAACCCAATTAGTGGTGAGGTTTTTTGTTGCCCCCTGGAAAGTGAAAGCCTAGGCGTTGCCTACCCAGGACATACTTGAAAATTAGTGACATCTCAATGTTTTCTTCCTGGTAAAATAGTTTGCAAAAGTAAAAAAAATATATATATATATATATATATATTTTTTTTTTAGGGGTGGGGCCACCCGGCGGGCTGCCGCCCCCTGGAGAGTGCCGCCCTAGGCCTAGGCCTTGTTGGCCTAGGCCAAAATACACCAGTGGGTAACGCTGTAAGGAAACCACACTTCTGAGCCACGGGGTGCAGCATAAGGAACCACTAACAGGACAAGAAGCGCCAACTCCAGCACATCTTTCTTATATATTAACCCTTATATGCCTATTGTCTGTTAGATTTGGCTTTGCCACATTGGTCCGCGGTCCCTTGGCAGGAGGCCAGCATCCACACTTCTCTAATAGACACAGAGGCCGTGTACAGTGTGGGCAAGGATGCCAAGGATTGTGAGGGCACAAGATGGAGAGAGCTTCGGTTACAATATCAACAACGGCTAATGCATGACCATTTAGTAGACCGTTCATCGTGTAAAACGTAGCAGCATAGCCCATGAAGGCCTGGAGAGAGGTCCATTTGCAGTCACTGACCCAATATGGTGAATTGGACAAATCAGTGATGCTTTTCTCCAAGTCAACATTTATTATCTGGCCCATAAAACGCAAGAATCGTATTGTCTCCCTACTAGTCCCCATTCCCTAGGAAATCTTTGAGTGCAGAATAAAAAAGAATTCTTGCTCTTGCGTTGAATTTTTCTATGGACATTCTTTTCTTGGACGCTACGGTTTAATCAGCATAAGTCTCCTCTGTCCAGTGATTGAGTCATGTCTGCAGGCAGCGGGTACAGAGCTGCATTGTGTCTTTTGACCAGATCTTAAGAACTAGATGCTAACATATTCACGGCGTTTAATTATCTTTTCAGGCACATAATGCTTCCAGAGCGCTGTGCCGATGACGCGTTTGGGCAGCGCTGATCCATTAACCCTTTTTTTTTTCTGCTTTCATTACTCACTGGCCGAGTGAATATTCTCAGTGGCAGATGCCAGAAACAGAGTTAAAATCTATACACGCTCATAATTACAATAACTCATCGCCGCCATCGTTTTCCAAGTGTCATTGCTTTAACCTATCAGAGGATAAATCTCCGGTATTACCCCTTTTTTTCAGAAATTCCTGATCGTTGAAATTGCAGACTTTCACATTTTTTTTTTACTTTTTTTTTTTTTACTCATTCCCGGCAAACCCATGCCGAGAGAAAGAAAGGTCTGCAGACTGTCGCTCGCTATGTATTAACTCATTCCGGCTAACCGAGCGTAGGCTAAAGCAGCCCTTAGCCACAGCAACGCATATCTTATCAGACTCACTCTTCTGTGGTCTCTCAGCTGCTTGGCTCGCCTTTTGATGGTCAGGAGTCAGTGATCCCCTGACTTCCTCACTGGAGAGGGTCACGCACTAATTGTTTGCATTTATTCACATTTTTTTCATTTTCCCACCTGACTGAACAATCAATCTCTGTTTCCGAAAAAAAAAAAGACCCAGCTGGTCTTCAATTTTTTTTTCTGTGTGCTTATCTCAAAATGTGCAGAGAAACTAACTTTGCAACATTTTAACTCTATTTGCGCTTTAAGGCTGGGGGCAGACGAGCGCATTATGTGCGCCCGTACTGGTGTGCCTTCTGGCGTCCATTGCAGGATTGAGACGCCGCGATGAGGCCAGGATGCGCGTTGACGGAGCTGCAAAGCGCGATTCTCCATAGTAGGATCGAACCTTGCAGCGCTGAGTGCACTAACTGCGCTCAGCGAGGTGGCCAGATGGGCGACGAGTGGAAGGAACGCCCACTCTCACGGACGTTCCTTCCCCTCTCCAATGACGCTCTCTGCCCCCAGCCTTAATGTATCAAGACGTTAAACGCGCACGTAGCTGCGGCAGGCGAAACGACTTTCTCGAGCCCTGACATCAAAGGAAGGGTTAAGTAGGCTCTCGATTACAGGCTGCTTGTCCTCATTGGAGTTGTGCCCTAAACGAAGATATATTGTCTGAGAGTGAAACACGCTGATTACCCCAATAGTCATTTTTCTTTTGGAGAGGACTGCGGAACATTGCATCTTTGACCCATCTCTAATGCAGGCCCTTTGAGATCACTTCTGGCACCACGACAAACTTTTCTTCGCACATGATCCTCATGCTGTATTTGCTGTCACTTCAACAAGAAAGACTCTTCTTAATCCTTTTTTTATCGGCCTTTTTTTTTCTTCTTCCTTTTAATCCGTCCTTTTTCCCCCCAAATAGTAACTGACAGCGCAAAGTTTTCTGCGTGAAAAAACCTTCAATGACCTTAAACCAAGAGACGCCGATTCCAGACACAGTTTTTTTTTTACATGCCGTGTAGTGCTTTGCTGTCACGCCATTCCAGTAGCATTTTCGTGGAAGCCCGCGTTGCTAAATTGGGCCCTTATTAAAGCTTGATGCGTGTCATTGAGCGCAGGTAGATAGACACAAATTGGTCGGCAAATATTTCTGTGACAAAAACAAACACGCAGTTCTATTGTGATTAAAGCAGACATGGATATAGAGGTAATTATCCTTCAATTATGCTATTTTGACAGGAGCTCTCTCTCCTAGGAACTGTAAAGTTAATTCATGGTTCACACGGTGGAGTTATGGTGTTTCAAGCAGATTTTACCAATGAGTATGCGCGTCGGATACCCTAACCAGCTTCCTGAACAAGATCTGGTTAGATGAAGGAATCTGGGGCAGGGATGTAAAAATGGAGCAATCAGCAGGTGCATTCTGCACATTTTCATGATGATTGCTTCACTTTTACGATTTTACCCTACGTTTGCCCTTAATAACCACAGCTGTGATTAAACTCTCTATATGTGAAATGCTATAGATTGCATAGCTAATCTACGGATGATCTCTCATTATTTATAGAGCCCTCCCCTGCTGGGGAATCTAATTTATTCCCAATGAATCAAAACATGTTGTTTACTTTTGACTTTTACTGGAATTCCAGATAATATCTACAAAGTAGCAAAAGCTGGCTCACTTTTCAACCAACGCTGTTACCGTGTATGGTCATGTCTACCCAACTCAGCTCAGATTCTACATGGAATGATTATAATAAGGTGATGGAAACATCTTTAAAGATTCGGGCCTACGCTGACTTAGGCTGGGGCCAAAAGGCCACACTAATTGCGCTCTTTGGGATTCCCCCTCCCAGCGTACTTCGTAGCACTTCGGATCGGCTGGGAGGGTCGCACAATGTAATGTGCGTACTTTTAACACACATTACAATGGCCATGGATCTTACCTCCCTGTCGAAGCACTACGACAGACATCAGACAGGTTGACAAAGAGTGAGCCTCCAGAGCAGCCTCTCTGGAAGTGCGCACAGTGAGGTCGCCACATGGATGTCCTCCATGTGGAAAGAATGTCCATTCTCATGGACATTCTTTCCAAGCTTGTGTGGCCTCAGCCTTAATGGTCTCATATTACAGCTAAAGGGCGGTGGTGCTCAACCTTTTGGGAGTTAAGCGTCACTTGGAAAACTTTAGTCATACAATAGACAACTCTTTACATTTCATCTCCCCATTTCATTGTATGCCCTCATTTCACACAGACCCCAGACTAAAGGTTTAAACCTCAGAATAGACGAGATGATAGGTTCCTTCACTTCATCACAAGATCCTCACAAGATCCTCATCACCACAAATGCTTCGACAAGCTCCACCTTAAATTGGGCACTTCTGAGCTCAAACGCTTCCATCACTTCTCCCCTCTGCTACCTCCAATCCAAGTGGAAATTTTGAGCCGTCACTATTTATTTGATTAAGTTCAAGGGCCACATTGAAAGGCCCAACGGGCAACAAGTGACCCACAGGATATGAATTGAGCACCCTTGGCTTAGGATTTGATGGCTGCAACCTTTACAGAAAAAAAATGCCTTTTCACCATCTCTCTTGGTCATTGTTTTCATGGTTGTGGAACTGGTTAGGGAAGGTATGTATTTGAAACAGACCATGATACTCCTGGTTGCAGCAGGTTGAGTATCCCTTGTCTGAAACTCAGGGCCAGAAGTGTTTTGCATTGTGTAATTAGATATTTTGAGTACGGGACGCGAAATTCATTTATGTTTCATATACATAAGGCGCTATTACGCTCTTAGCATTAAAACGCGGGCGCAAGGGAGGAAAAATTGTGCCCGCAGTTTTCCCCCTTGCGCCCTCGTTTTAACGCTGGATTACAATGCAGGCGCAAAAAATGCTGCCTGCATTGTTATCGAGCGTAAAAAGCCGGGATGCTCGCGGCAGCGCTGAGCGCAGCCGCGAACATCCACTCACTGGAGTCCATAGGACTCTATTGTTTTCCTCCCTGCCGGTCACGTGACCGACCGGATCAGGGATACGCAGGGAAAGACTGGGGGCACTTTTCCCCCCAGTCTTCCCCTGCTCCCGCCAGCCGCAGGAGGCGAACAGAGCCGCGGTCCTCGACGCGGGACAGAGGGTGAATATGTGCTTGTTTTTTTATTTTTTAAGGCTGGTGTTAACGGATTCTGCAGAAGCGGAATCTGTTAACACCAAGTCCTGGCTCTGGTTAACTTTGCGCTGACCAGAGCCAGGCGTTAATCAGCGCTGGCACATTGTAAAACCAGCGCTGATTAACACTTTGCGCTCCCCATGTTAAGTATAGGGAGCGCAAAGTACAGTAACCTCGTGCAGCGCTGCGCAAGGTACCAAGCGCAAAACGGGTTTTTTAACCCGTTTGCATTTGGATTGTAATATGCGGCAAACGTTAATGCTTACACAGGAGAGCGTTAACGTTTGCGTATAGAATGTAATAGTGCCCATAATGTTTAATAGTTTTGTCCACTGTCACATGAGGTCAGGTGTTTATATATATATATATAATTTTGATTGTTTCAACCGTAAAAATACATTAAAATAGGATTCACATTCTAACCAAAATGTCATTTTCATTAAAGTAGTAATATTAGTAATCCTGATCCTAATCTATATTTCTAAAGTCTCTCTCTAATTATAACACTATCAGGGTTATTCAAAGAGATCCGAATTGCTTGAGAAAGGTAACCGAACGCTGAAAATCAGCGTTCGGTTACCTTTCCTGACCATTCGGCTATCCAGAGAGCAGGCAATTCGCCAAATCCTGGCGAATTGCCTGCACATACGGTGCCTGTTCGAGGGCAGTGAAATCCCCATGAAAAAGCAATGCTTCGGCTATTCAGAGAACGAAAACCAGCAGTGAAAGGTTCCCCTAATGCCCTGCCATTCGGTGCTTTAATTTGGCAAGTTTATTCAGGAGAATCCCATAGGCTTCAATGTTAAAAATATTCCTGTTTTAATTCAATATCTAATAAACCGTTCATTATAGAATTCTGCAGTAAAGAGTCTCTTTATTTATAGATTTTTTAGGATATCTTAAGCATTTTTCTGGATTTTTTATTTTTTAAGTTAACTTATTTTTTCTGTAACAGCTCTCTTTATTATCATTCCCTGGATCTCATATGCAAATTTCAGACATTTTCGCTCAGTAGTTTCTTTGCAAACAGCGTTTCAGTTTTCAAACATTCATGCAAACTGTTTTTCTAATTTATTCACTGCCTCTTCTGCGGCCTCGGCTTTTTCCGGCGGCTGCGATCGGCTCCTGTTCGGGGTTTTCCGTGGTTTTCGGCAGGTTAATCCAGATGTTTTTGCGGGTTTTCGGCGTGCATTCGCTGGGTTTTGCGGTTAGTTTTCGTCAGGTTTGCGGCAGCTTTTCCCTGCAATTCGGGGACCCTGTGGTGTTTGCTGAATTCACCGCAGGGTCACCGAAATGGGATCGGCAAAAGGAACCGAATTGAAGAGAACGAAAAGTCACCGAACGTGCGGTGACTTTTCGAATCTCTTTTAATTACCCTGTATTATTTAAATTTTACGTTAAAGACCCTCCTAGTTATAACAACCCTAACCTTAACCTTTTACTTAAGGATAAATTCAGTCTTCTTTTTTGTTTTCTTACTATCTGATGACTGAAATTTTCTGCATCATAACAGACTGTTCAGCTTTACGATTGAGGTTCGAGCTGTCAGGGTTTCATATACATAAACATTTTCTATAACAGTATGATGACCTGTCTGCCTCACTAATACCCATGTGCCTCTGATCTAAATTAAAGGTGTCAGACGAGCCAAGCTACGAGATAATCCTAAATACACATGCTGGACTAAAAATGTGAAAGTGACATTCAGCAAGCTCAGCTCAGAAAGAGCCTCATAGGTAGGTGCAAAGTTACACATAGTTTCTCAAAGTATCTGACAAATATACAAAAAAATATCCTGTGTGTGTGCGTGTATATATATCTATTCTTCTAAAAAAGAGTGCCTAACTTTCCATCGGATGATTGTGTTCCTTTTTTAAAAACAGTCATGACTTAATTGACCAATGTCATTATCACTTTCCCTGCAATGACTCCTCACACACTTTTAAACTGATGATAAAGGATCAATTAAACCCCATCACTACCAAGTGATTTTTTTCCAAAAAATACCGTCAGGAGCCAGTGTTTTTTTTTTTTGGGGGGGGGGGTCATTTTAAATTAATTTACAGTAAGAAATATTTGAGCTTATTTCCACTGTAGTCCTTACTGTAATCATTTATTTGGCAGGCAGATTTTGCCATCTACTGGCCAAAAGGAGTTGCTGCAATACAGGGCTCTGTGTATTATCAGCTGGTGGAAGGTGAACGGAGACATTCCCCAACTGGTTTTAAAATGTGGTAGGACTTCAGGCATCAGGCATAGAACTTTAGGAACATGGGTCTAGAGCAGTGTTTCCCAAACCTGTCCTCAGGACCCTCCGCCTCGCCAGGTTTGCAGATATATGAAGCACAGCACAGGTGATATCATTTGCTTCTCAGTGATTGCAGGATTCAGACTGCATTTCCCCAAGGTGATTTGCAAAATCTGGCCTGGATGAGGGTCCCGAGGACAGGTTTGGGAAACACTGGTCTAATGCATAAATGCACATGAAATTAATTTGCAACAAACAAGTTTAATATTTGTTCTACTCAGCTGCTGACCAAGATAACGCGATATTGAGCACCCAATGCTGACTTTTGAAGACCCGACTTAACGTGTTCTAATGCTGAAGGGGATTAATATCTAATTTCTTGGTGAGATATTGCTAACTGCTGCCAACCCAGGTCCAGCATATGGCTTAGTAGGCTGCCGACCAGCCACTGAAAAAAGCCGGCAAGCCGCCAAAAAGGGATAAAAGAAACCAAACAAACAGAAAACAATTTTTAAAAGGCGGGATTTTTTTAAAAATTCTGCATGAAAATGCCTAGAAATAATATATAAGGTCCTATGAATAATAATAATAAAAACGGTCTGTTACAGCCAAAAATGCCATTTAAAAAAAAATCCCAAAAAATGCCTGAAAAATCCTAAAAAGTAAATTGACGTTTTGCTGCAAATAAAAAGAATAAACAGTTGAATAAATATTTAATTAAAAGAGAGATTTTTTTTTTACATTAAAACCTGTGGAATTTGTGTGGGACACGTCCTCATTGACGCACGTTACATGCTGAGGACGTGCCCCACACGTCATCAGCTTTGTGGGACCCCCGGCGGAAATACTTACCTCTCTGTCCGGAGTCCCGCAGTGTTCTGACTTCAACGTCCTCAGACGTTGAAGTCAAGCTCCTCCCAACGTAAATGATGTCATCTCGCTATGCGTGATGACGTCATTTCCAGGCGACCCCCAGCAATGTCGGAAGATAGCCTGGAAGGGAGGGGGGATCCATTCAGATCACTCTCCCTCCCGATCGGTAAGGAGCAGCGCCAAAAGCCAGGCACCACTTAAAAGGGGAGAGTCTCACCTTTTAAGCGGCGTCTGGCTTGAAGCCCTCAAGCGCCGGGTCGCACTTCAGCGCCTTGCGGCACCGAAGTGCGGCCTAGCTCCGGTGGGGGCCGCCATCTTGGATGGCGGCTCCACCCCCGGGTCCCCCCTCGCTGCCCGACATCATCACGCATAGCCGGGGAACTCGCAGATAGCCGGGAAACCCCTAGCTGCCCGGGGATTTCCCAAGTAAATCCCCTGGTGGAGATAGGGGGTTCCTTTGAACCCTGATATCTCCAGGCCTGAGCATGGCCTTTCGAATGATACCCAACATGACAGGTACAAAGCAAAAAAAATATACAAAAAAATAATAATAACAAATAAATTTAAGTTTATAAACATGTTTTTTTTGTTTGTTGTTTTTATTAATGCAGCAATATTGTTCACATTTCAATTATAATGTGAACAATGATGCTGCACTAATGATTTTTTTCTATGGGGTGAGTTTGCTAAAAATCACGAAAATTCCCCCCAAAAAATGTAACAAGTCCCCATTTCTAATTTTTGTACAAGCGCACCCCATAGAAAATATAACCGCAAACGTTCATGTGATAAAATGTGTAAAAAACACTTTACACGCTGCAGATGATTAAAAATTCAATTTTTATTGCATTTTTTGTCATAATATACAGGCAGGACATGACGTATACATATATAAATGATATATTATGAATCTGCCGAGTCTGCCGGAAAGAACGATATATAATATGTCTGGGCCATATAATAAAATGTGGCTTCAAATCGCTTTTAAACATGATGAGCGAAAGCGGTAAAAATGAGCTCAGCACACAGCGGTGAAATACCTCAGCAGTGAAGGGGTTAAACCTGTCGAATGAAACCACAAAAAATCAGGGTATTTCATTGACATTTCGGCGCTGTTCGGTATTCTCTGAATAGGTTAACCATTGCTTCTCTATGGGGGATCTCACTGCTGTCGAACAGGCACCGTATTTGTTGGCAATTCCGCAATATTTGATGAATTGGCAGCTTTTTGAATAGCCGAATGGCCACAAAATTGCACCATTTGGGGAAATTCAGTGGTCGGTGCAATTTTGTGGCCAAATCAGCTTCTTTGAATAACCCCTTTAGTAGTGAAGGGGTTATTGACCTTGGAAGGGAAAATCCATTTATTAAAGTAGAATGGGTACAGAGCAATAAACATCTAGTTGTGAGTTGACATCGCCATCTAGTTAGCAATTTTATCTATTTTTCCAGATGTGTTTCACATTTTGCATGATTTTATATGATTCCTTTTAATTCAGAGTCAGAACTGCATTTCAGAATTCTCAAACTGAACCATGTGTTATCAAAAACCATCTGTCCTTCTGCTCATGGCAGACCATGCCTGACAAGTCCATGTGAAGAGAATATGTGTAGCGGAATTGTGTTATGTGTAGGAATATACACGGTATTATGTACACTGTGCATGACTGTGAATGTGCAGACTATTAAATGAGGGCAAACAAGCCACGGTCCCCCACATTGAAAGGTTTCGGGCATAGTGGACTTGTTAGTAATGTTAAGTCTTAGATTTGTCTGCGACATGAACCACAAACTTCAAATTCAAATTAACAGATGAAACAAGACAAGGACATTATTCTGAACGTTTACTCAATTCTGAGACACAAGGTCATGGATACAAACACAAAACAGGAACGCACTATGCAATGCATTACACAAAGAAATATCGAATGACAGGGAGAATACTAAAAGCCTCTTGTAGTGAGTCATTAGTCTCAGGTTCTGAAGAGCAATCTCTAAAGATATTGAACCAGATATACTTTACCCTGACTAATACAAACAAAAAAATGAATCCAAATGTCCCCGATGTATGCTTCGCTGGATGCCATTCCCATGGTACATCTCACCGTATTTAGTGGACATGTCCATCTGCAAATCAAATTTAAAAACAAATGTTGAAAGGCCTGAAAATGTTTAATGCGTAATAAATATTTAACAGAATGAAACTGTGGTAAATAGCAACTTCCTCATCATCTTTGTCCAGGAGTATAAAAACTGGCTGGTGGCTGTGTCTCCGAAATGACTATTTACTTGCCGGGAATTCGCCTGAAGCTGCATCCATAAAACATGTTCCATGGAAAAAACGACTGGCAGCTAATTTATATGTATTGGCTGAATTAATAAAATTTGGATACATCTAAAATACAACCGGGGAGAGTCATTGGGATTCACTAGTTGTTACAGAAATGCTGTATCGCATCCGAACTGGAGGTCTACCTGGATTTCACAAAACGGCTTTTGATGTAAACTTGGGGGACATTGTTTATAGTAGACCACATGTATTTTATTTATTCATACAACATTATGAAAGGGAAACAAAATAAGATATGGGCCCAATTCTAGCTAAGGCTTTGACAAGTTTGACTAATGGTAAAATGCAGCGTGAGCTGCCACTGGCAATGTCTTCTGGAAACCAAAGAGGAGGCCCCGAGAGATTTATCTAAGTGATCTCGCAGGGCTGACAAATGGAAACTTTGAACTATTTCTTCCCAGTGTCCTTCTGCTTATGGTGGGAGGAGGCAGGAGATCATGCCATCACCTTCACCTAGAGACCAAAGGTTTGCATACATTTTTCAGTTTTTTTATAATGTTTCTTTCCAAATGCAAAATCACTTAACACTCGGACGGGGGAGGGCCGTTGTTTTTTTTTTAAAATCTTTTTATTGTTGGATCAGGCATAGAGTGAAAAAATTAAAAAATTGCTTCGTTATGTGACCGATAACCGAAAAGTCTAGTCAATCGGATATGAAACATACAAGATAAATAACATTTACAATTGTCGATCAAAAAACTCGGTCTATGATAGATATAAGGCCACAAAGAATAGGGCAGGGAACAGGGTCCCTTTGAATCAGGCCGTATCATCCATGTGTGGTATTCTAGTGCAGTGGTCCCCAACCCAGGCCCTCAGGGCCCACTAACAGGCCAGGTTTGCCAGATATCTGAAGCACAGCACAGGTGTTATGATTTGCTGCTCAGTGATTGCAGGATTCAGTCTGCATTTCCCCAAGGTGATCTGCAAAATCTGGCCTGTTAGTGGGCCCTGAGGGCCTGGGTTGGGGACCACTGTTCTAGTGTATCAACTCCTTGTACACTGATCTTGCAAAGCACTGTGGAATTTATGGCCCTATATAGTAATAATAATAATAATTGTACAGGAGCGATTTAATTTGCAGTTAGCCAATGTATAATGACTATTTCAACCCCCTCATTCTTCACAGTTCGAGATTTTATTCAGAAAGGAATAGTGGCTCTTAACACCATGCTTTCAGTAACGTTTGCATTTGCAAAATCTCTTAACGCTTCAATTTACCAACCGAAAAAAATCTCTTAATTACCCGCCTATCCTGTGTGGAGAGAGGCATGATCCGCCACTTACTATTTTTGCGAACTATGGAAGACTTAGAACAAATAGTTCCCAGTGTTCTTCTGTTGTATATGCACAGACACACTTATGCAAGCTCAGATGGACCTTACACAGACCTCACTCAGGTAGCATTGCACTTGGCACCATGGAGTCCAGGAGCTAACACTAGTGGCATACGGCGCCATGGATGTTATCGACTAGCAGCTCATAAATATTCTGTCCCAGGCCGCTAAACCAGCAGTGAAGTTGGAACAGAGACATTGATATCGAGCTGCAAATGGAAATCAGGGCTTGCAGGATTTCTTCAATTTCTGACCTGCTATTAACCTCCCTGGTGGTATTCCCGAGTGTGACTCGGGGTTAAATTTCACTACCGTGAATGGTAACCCTGAGCCACACTGGGCTGGATGCATAGTCAGCTCTTCCTGGCTCCCTCGCTGTCCCCCGCAGTGTGATCGCGGCGAGTTGCTTCCTGGTAAGGCTCCCTGCGAGTCACACGATGCAGGGGGCGAGACCAGGCAGCAAACTTAGAAAAAAATTATAATACACTGTATAATCCAATGTGCAATGTTTATGAGCGGCCACTAGGTGGCACTACAGGATAAGAAACAGACCATACATCGTCTCACCCTTGTTTTCAGACAGATTTCAGTGTTTTTTGTTGTATTTTATTGAATATCATTTATTTACATTATTTTGTATAATTATTTTTGGGATAATAAATTATTATGTCATGTTTCAAACTTTATCGGACTCCGTGTAATTACTATTTTTTATTTATTTTATTTATTTATAAAGGATTTTACCAGTAAGGACTCTTGATGGCACGGATTTCAGTGCGTGATTCCTAATTATTTCAGGCTAACTATGTACAAAAACACATTTCCTTTAAAAAAAAATTGAGACGCTTTTAGACACGAAATGTTGAAAAAACTAGACCGCCAGGGAGGTTAACAGCTCGGTTGGACTAGGGTCCTGAGTCTTGCTCCTAAATGTGATGATAATGTCCAGTGCCTGGAGCTTGGAGTCATATAAGTCCATCTTTATAACAATTGTTGAATAAATAAGAAAAAAAAGACCAGCCGTAACCAATATATAAAAGATCATTATTCTGTATTATTTGTTTCTGAACAAAAAATGGAATGCTACGAAACAGAAGATGAAAGCTTTTTGGAAAAGGTCACTTACACATAACCATCTGTTTTTTTTGGGGGGTGTTTAACCACTGACATTGTTTCCCAGTGATTGTGGTGGATAACGTTTCAGCTGGAGAGTTACCTTGCTGGTCGCCCACGGTTTCCACACATCGCATCGTAATTTTTATTTGCGGGGTTTGCTCCTCTGTCCACTCACAGTAATCCTTTGATTCTCTGTCAGGCTGTTATAAGTCTGATAGGTTTTCAGGTACCTTAAACGCAATTATTTTTATACATTAAATCCTGAACCAACCCCTATGGATTCAGGAAGCAGTTGTCTATCTCCGTATCTATTGCCGAGCTAAATTGCAAGGACAGCTACATTAGCTCTAGACTTCCATATGCCTCATCCACGTCAACGCTAATCTCATCCCATCTGTGATTGTTTGGAGTGAGATTAAATCTTATGGTATTGACGAGCAAAGGAAAACTCTGCAACTCTTCTGGTATTTAATTGGATATTGTTTTCAAGCTGAACGAGACTCCGTGAAGTTTTCACAATACAAGATGCACAGAAACAGAAGAAACGCAGAGGAGGCTCGATAACCTCCCAAGCCATTTTCTCAACAGCTCATTAAAAGGGCAGAAGATGTAATTACCCACCACAGCCCTTAGGTATACAAAACCAGGATAGTTTATTAGGGTTCATAAGGCTGATTATTGGAGTTTATAAGAAAACCTGCCCCTGTCTCGTAGGAGATTGTGTCTTTGAGAAAAAGTCACCAAAGTGAGTAGAAGTGTACTGCTCCCCTAAGAAATTTGCTTTGACTTTGGTGGTTGAGTTTACAGTTTAATGGCCAATACAGAGGTACTAAAAACTTTTTTTAGTTAATATATAATGGTATTTGGGATAAAGTATATAAGTGATTTTTTTGATTTGTTATTCTTTTTACATGAGGTGGAGCTAAATACTAATAGTTCGCTCAGGCAGCTGTCGAAACGAAGCAGAGGTTTGAGCGCGGAACGATTTTTTTTGCATTTCTAACAAGTATGATTATCATTGGAGAATAAATCAGCAGTGTGTTATGGAGTGGTAATTACCACAATGCAAAATACAGGATAAATTGTCAATACAAGAAAAACTGTGAATGGGATTTTTTATTTTTTTTACTTTTCTATTTTTGATGTTTTTATGTCTTGCATTATCCTACCATACTTAAATATTTATTTTTCAAATTCAAGCTCTTCGTGTTCCCTGTCCAGAGGATTTTGCAGATTGGTAGAGAATTATTGAATGGGAGGGTTTGACAAAGGTTGCTTACCAGCCGAAATGTTGCCTTGAGGCTCCATTAAAAAAAAATTAAACCCTAGACCTGTTTTCTATCTCGAAACTGACCACTCATGGTTTCGGTTTGCCCCCTGACTCTGACATTTTATAGTACTTTGTGGCTGAATGTTGTGGCTGAGTGTGTGGTCTTTTCAGGTCAGCCATCAGGGGGTAACAGCCCATGATATGGTCAAGGTCCCAGTGGCTCCAGGGTGCCCAACCAACCACTGTGCAGTTTGTCTAAGTGACACAGACATTAGGATACTCCTGTCACCCTGGTCTGGCCCACGAAGATATCAACAAATTTGCCAGTGGGCTGAGGTATCAGGGGTCGGTAAGAGCACTGTGACTCTTCACTGAGGGAGAAGTTAGTATGGTCTGTGCCAGGTTGAGGTGCAGACAAAAGTTCTTGCACAAGGGAACACATTTTATCCCCATTTTGGAGGGGAATAGTTTATTGAAATGGGCGGTTGATGGAAGACAGGCCCCGAGCAATGGTTTAGTATTTAGTAGTAAGCGTCTCCAAGGTTTCTGATGGCAGCCCTTGGTCGATTATATACTGTATATCTCTAAGCATAGCTGAATGGCAAAAGGTGGACACGAAAGGCCCTGTTCCAATGTTGTCTGCAACAGGGAGCCGATAAGGGAAATAAATTTGCATGAGCTAATATTCCTTTCTGGCTCCCTTTTACCATACCTATTTCGACCCTGTCACTGTATTATTGGCTTGAGTTAAATATTTGGGAGCCTTAGGTCGATACTGACCCACTGGTATCGCCTCCTAGAGTCCGGAAGACTCCATAGAGCCAAGTGCAACCCTGCTGCAAGCTTATCACAAGGTTGACCAAGCAGAAGTATACAGTAGCCATGGAGGAAGCGTAGAAGGACACCGTCTTCAGAGGTAAGTTTGGTATTTTTCTGGCTATTTATTTACTTTACGTAATTTTGCAAAAGCAACATAACTGTCGAGGTTGAGAAGGGGGGGAGCAGGAACCAGGTGCAGAAAAGTCCAAAGCAGGGTACGGATAAAGGATTATCCAAATACGATGTCGAGATGAAAGCCACCTCGAGGGAAGCAGCGAGCAATCAGTGACAATGAACAATCTGGGACTGGTACATAGTAAAGCAAAAATAGGAATAAGGCTGCAGGCACTGACCTGCACAGCCATTTATATTAGGGTGTGCACCCATGGAACATTTATTAATTTGTAACTTATGTTTAGAAGATTTTGCACAAAAATGCACATTTTTTATTAGAAATAACAAGCTGTATTCAGAGAATGAGTCAGATTTTATGGTATTCGTCAGGAACCAGATAAAAGGGTGTCTAAAATATCAATGTAAGAGGTGAAAGAGGACCTCTTCACCTAACATTAGGGTGTGCTTGGGCACACCAGGCACACCCCCTGCACACGCCTATTGCTGAAGGTACTAGCACTGAAGATGAAGCAAAGGTGTGGTACTGCTAGTATGACCAGTGGAGCATTTATGGGCAGGTGAGGTGGTCACACCAGCCCTGGATGGTGTTGTCTCGTCCTCCTATTGGCTCCCACCTGGGATGGGAGCCCTCCCCAGAGCCGATCCCAGCATCTGCCAGACAGGGCCTCCGCCATGCCCCCTGACACATCATATGGGATTCCCTGCCCCGGACGCCATCTTGGATCAGCCCCTGCAGGCAGTTCGAAGGCGAGCCATGTGCTGGGAGTCCCAAAGTAACAGGTCCAAACACTGTGGCAGGCTCCCACGACCATTGGGCGCTGGAGAAGAAAATCCTTCCTCCACAGAGACCGCTGCAGACGTCAGCTGAGACTGCGGGGCCACACCAGGTGGGTGGGACAAGAGAAGAGCTTAATACCTGGTTATTAGAGTAGGTGTTTCATTCAGAAATACCCGCTCCAGAGAAGAACGTTTTTTCTCATTGTGGCTAATTAACGACTCCTATACTTTATTAATGTACAGTTAGAAGCCACATTACCTGAGGCATGGTCTGAATAGGAAAAAAATACAAACTTATTCGTAAGGGAGCGCAAAGATGAAATTGATGTGGATTCTTTGGCAAAAATGATATCGCAGTTGTTCAATGGTCAGAGTATCTTCACTAAAAGAGAAGAATCACAAATTGCGTAGCACAGTAATGTGTAAATTTTGTGTTAAATCTAATAGAGTGTCACTCACAGACATAGAGCCTATAGGCTCTTGGTATACGCCTCTAAGCCTCTATGGGGGGCTTCTCCCATCAATCGGGGTCTTAATCGTCAGGATCAGTGTTGATGCTTCAAAACCTCAGTTAAAGGACAAGAAGACAGCTGTCTTCTGATGAAGCTTGCAGTTTGAGCAAACGAAACGCGTTTTGATAGCCTGTATTTTATTTTTTACTCTTTATTTTGTAATAAATCTTTTTACCAACTCTTGGATCACTGATTCTATCCACCCAGCGGGAACTCTGCACAAGAGGTGGGACCATCCTCAAATGGTCCAAAGCCCCAATACTGAGCCACTCATTGGGAGGCTCATAAATTCGTGAGTAGACTGAACCTTATATACATTGCCATCTTTCCTTTATTGGTACTGTGCCATGTGCTGTCTTCTTGTCCTTTAACTGAGGTTTTGAAGCATCAACACTGATCCTGACGATTAAGACCCCGATTGATGGGAGAAGCCCCCCATAGAGGCTTAGAGGCGTATACCAAGAGCCTATAGGCTCTATGTCTGTGAGTGACACTCTATTAGATTTAACACAAAATTTACACATTACTGTGCTACGCAATTTGTGATTCTTCTCTTTTAGTGAAGATACTCTGACCATTGAACAACTGCGATATCATTTTTGCCAAAGAATCCACATCAATTTCATCTTTGCGCTCCCTTACGAATAAGTTTGTATTTTTTTCTATTATTAAGGGTGGGTGACACACCTGTGGTGAGCTGCATATTTTTACCAATAAGCATTGTTTAATTTAACATAGCGCCAAGCACCATCAATTCCGGAAGGTGTTGATAACCAATTCATGGTCTGAATAGGAACCCCAGCAGTTATCTTAATGGCGGATCAGTGTTTCCCAAAACTGTCCTCGGGACCCTCTAACAGGCCAGATTTTGCAGATCACCTTGGGGAAAAGCAGACTGAATCCTGCAATCACTGAGCAGCAAATCATATCACCTGTGCTGTGCTTCAAATGTCTGTCAAACATGGCAAGGCAGAGGGTCCTGAGAACATGTTTGGGAGACACTGGTCTAGATGCTATAGCCTAGGTGGAGCAAAATCTACAAAGCAGGACCTCAAACTAAGTAAGATTGACAGACACCGCAGTGAGATTTGTTTCATCTGTTTTTCTCATCTGGACAATTTTTTTTGGTAATCTGACTTTCAAGAACGTAGAGAAAGGTGAGATTGCCGTGTTCCGGGCTTTGTTGGAATTATGTAAAATGTAACCTTTTAAAACTGCTTTTGTGCCGTGTTTACCAAAGGAGAATAAAAACTAGGAATGAAGGCAGCAACACTAATACTCTCAGAAACGAGCACCATCGTACGGAATCAATCATGCCCTCGCAAGTTTTAAACGCTCGCGTTGAAAATACATTGAGAGCACACAGCACATGCATTTATTAATGCACAAATCAGTCAATGCAAAGTAATACACGGAGAAGCGGTGACTCCGAACATACATCGCAGGGGGATGGGAAGCTCAAAGTCATGTAGCAATTACCGTGAGTATCAAGCTAAATGCATTCTTTCAGCCAGTGGTCTCAAGAAACAGATAAATTAATATAAAGAGGAACAATGTTTAGAAAAAAATAAATACATTGAGAGCGAATAAGAACGAGGGGGGCGGAATAAGCTATGCATGTGTATAAGCAATCATTTTGAGTACTCTTTCATCTGGGCAATTTCAGGTATTATGCAAAATTATACAATATAAATATGAGATGAATCAAAAATGATCTATTTTTTGTTTAATGCTGTAAACAAAAGAGTGACACCACTTATATTTCAGTATGTTCCTAGTGTTATTATGCTCTGAGTTGGAAGAATAGGATCTGCGCTGAAAGAGATTTTATTTTTCTAAAAGCCGCCTGTGCTAGTAAGAGGAGGAGGTATGTTATGTGCCAAGAAAAGAGAAATCGCTGAAACCTGCTTCAAACATCTTTTTCGCTTGGAACATCGCTATTATATTATGTATCAAAATATCCCAAGGCTATAAAGATACAAGGGCTCAAGCCAAAATCTTCCCTGCAATGATGATTATGAGGAGTACTGAGGATTTGGAAGAGGTTTCTGCACGCACTTCCTAAATAAGTTTTAGCCTGGCAGTGTTCATTCTATGTGGTATGCCCAGATTAGATTAATAAGGGCGCAGGATGCAGGGTGTCAGCTGGACCATCTGTATAATGACTTAAAAAAATATAAAAGTCTGAGAGAGAAAGTATAACAAGAAAAAAAGTGTCACCTGCGCTCATTTCTATATACTTAGCTCCATGTGAAACGAAACACAATCAGAGGTTTAGGTGTACTTGAATGGCCACTGAAGTGTAAGCTCACCTGCCGCGTCAAGGCACCTCTAGTTGGGGGGAGTCCTACCTAATGAATACAGAAGCCGCTCCTCTGAGCAACTGGACACTCTCTTCTCAGCTAAGATGCAAAATGTTGGGTTTTATTTATACCCTCGCCAAATACTTCCACTTTGGGATTAAAACCAAAAACATGGAAAAGGAACAACAGCAAAAATGACCTAACTGGTGTTACAACAAAATATACATACATACAGAAAAAGTGGTGTCATGCCCATGCCCGCCAGGGCGGCTGCAACGACCAAGAGTAGCAACCCATTTCATGTATAAAACATAACAAAAAAAAAGTGACTCTGCCCTCATTTCTATATAACTCTAAGTGAAACGAAACACAATCAGAGGTTTTGGTTTACGTTAATGGCCATTGAAGTGTAAGCTCACCTGCCACATCAAGGCACCTCTTGGTAAGGTGAATCCTACCTAATGAATCCATAGGTCGCTCCTCTGAGCAGCCACACGCTCTCTTGCCCACCAGAGAGGCTGAAACGACCAGGAGTAAGAACCCAGTTTATGTATAAAACATAACAAGAAAAAAGCATCATCTGCGCTCATTTCTATACAACTCCAGACAGAAAGTATGTTGAGCTTTTTTTACTGCCTTAAACATAGAACCAAAAACTCATTCGTAAAAGATAAGTAGTTATTATTTTTATACTTTATTTATATAGCACCACAGATTCCACAGCACTTTACAAGACCAATGTACAAGGGGTTGCACCACATGTCATGCGGTATGATTCAGGGGGACCATGTTACTTACAGTCTACTGTATATTAGAACTTTTTTACACATATTGTATTTGTGAGGTAGGTGCATCCATACCAAGGACACTAGCTGATGAGATCTGCTGAGTCTACTTTCCATGGGCCCTATTCCAGGTTTGGTGGCATCTTAGCCAGAGCTGTTGTAAACTTACCAGAGCCATTATAGTCTATGGAGTTAAGTTTACAACAGCTCTGGTTAAGTTAGCACCACCTTTGATACTGAGCTATGAAGTTAAAACTTCAACAACAAAAAAACTAAAAACAGCCATTTACAAAAGTCCACAAATAGACTACCAATAAACAAGTCTGCCCGGAGTAAGGCCCTAGTAAGGCTGAGAGCGTTCAGCCCTAAGTATGGCCCAGAGTAAGACTGAGAGCGCTCAGCCCTGACTAAGGCCCAGAGTAAGACTGAGACTACTCAGCCCTGAGTAAGGCCCAGAGTAAGGCTGAGACTGCTCAGCCCTAAGTAAGGCCCAGCCTAGGCTGAGAGCGCACAGCCCTGAGTAAAGCCCAGAGTAAGGCTGAGAGTGCTCAGCCCTGAGTAAAGCCCAGAGTAAGGCTGAGAGCGCTCAGCCATGAGTAAAGCCCAGAGTAAGGCTGATAGGGCTCAGAATTCAGCTTCCTTCTTACTCAGAAAATAGGGAAAATAAAATAGATTTTCTTGCCATCGGAAACTAAAGAGTCCATATGATCTTATACATCACTCATTGATCAACGCGTTTCTCTGTGAAGTTATGGCGTCCTCCAGAGTATAATAGGAGTGATTAGTATTTCATTGTGTAACAGAGCCTTACGCTGGGCAGACATTACTCTTATTGTGTTGATCCCCTTTATGTGTACTATCCACAGCCTGGTGACCTATTAGATTAGTATGGTATTACTCTCCTCCTTTCCTATTACTGTGAACCCTCAAAGGCTCACATTCCTACTACTTTGCTAGATTCTATCGAATCTTATACATAGGTGACACCGTCATGATTTTGCCATAATGATACTTTACTGTTAAGGTTTTTTTTGTCTTTTGTATGTTAATAGCATATTTGTGGACTTTTGTAAATGTCTATTTTTAGCTCAGCGCTTGAATAAATGTTAAGTTTTAACGGCATAGCCCAATATCCCATTTGTATCTTGTGTTTGGACCATAGGGTTACCCCCATTTTGCTAAGAAATTTGATGTGGGTGATCAGGTGATGTGAACATTCAGTTCTTCTTTGATCTACAGTCAGGTCCATAAATATTGGGACATCGACACAATTCTAACATCTTTGGCTCTATACACCACCACAATGGAATGAAACAAACACAATGTGCTTTAACTGCAGACTGTCAGCTTTAATTTGAGGGTATGTACATTCAACTCAGGTGAACGGCGTAGGACTTACAGCAGTTTGCAGATGTGCCTCCCACTTGTTAAGGGACCAAAAGTAATGGGACAGAATAATAATCATAAATCAAACTTTCCCTTCTTAATACTTGGTTGCAAATCCTTTGCAGTCAATCACAGCCTGAAGTCTGGAACGCATAGACATCACCAGATGCTGGGTTTCATCCCTGGTGATGCTCTGTCAGGCCTCTACTGCAACTGTCTTCAGTTCCTGCTTGTTCTTGGGGCATTTTCCCTTCAGTTTTGTCTTCAGCAAGTGAAATGCATGCTCAATGGGATTCAGGTCAGGTGATTGACTTGGCCATTGCATAGCATTCCACTTATGTCCCTTCAAATCTCTTTGGTTGCTTTTGCAGTATGCTTTGAGTCATTGTCCATCTGCACTGTGAAGCGCCGTCCAATGAGTTCTGCAGCATTTGGCTGAATGTGAGCAGATAATATTGCCCGAAACACTTCAGAATTCATTTTGCTGCTTTTGTCAGCAGTCACATTATAAATAAATACAAGAGAACCAGTTCCATTGGCAGCCATACATGCCCACGCCATGACACTACCACCACCATGCTTCACTGATGAGGTGGTATGCTTCGGATCATGAGCAGTTCCTTTCCTTCTCCATACTCTTCTCTTCCCATCACTCTGGTTGTAATGCAGGGTTTGAGTCCCCTGTGAAGAGTGAGTATGGAACCCAATGGCAAGCTGCGGGTAAGGAAATCAGGAGACGATGGAGAATAAAGCAATCTTTAGTGAATCATGAATAGTAACTGAAGTCCAGAAAATACTACAGTCAAAAGGTCGGAATGGAATTCGTAAAGCAAAGTCCCAGAAAAGAACAACGGGTAATAACGAGGATGATGGCGTAGTCGGTGGCACAATCCGGGTCGAAGGGTTGAAGAAGGCGGCGTAGTCGGTGGCAGAATCCGGGTCGAAGGGTTGAAGAAGGCGGCGTAGTCGGTGGCACAATCCGGGTCGAAGGGTTGAAGAAGGTGGCGTAGTCGGTGGCACAATCTGGGTCGAAGGGTTGATGAAGGAGGCGTAGTCAGTGGTACAATCCGGGTCAAGGGTTGAAGAAGGCGGCGTAGTTGGTGGCACAATCCGGGTTGAAGAAGGCGGCGTAGTCGGTGGCACAATCCGGGTCAAGGGTTGAAGGCAACGTGGTCAAGGAATACGAGGAGTACTAGGAAACTGAGGCGGAAGGCACAGTAGAACCTGGTTAATGTGCTGGGAAGGAAGGCGGATTTAAATAGGGTTCATAGGATCATGGAAATATCTTTCACCTGGGTATTGTAGGTGGAGTTGAGGTACCTGAATCTTTGGTAGGTCAATGGGAGGTATACGAGGATCTCCAGAACAGGTGTCAAGCAGTACCCTTAATCGGCCAGCCGAGGGCGCCAGAGTACCAGGTTTTGTATTACTTAGGAGAGTTTGTTCTCGCGCGTGCGCACTTTCCTCTTCAGTACTCGGATTCAGCCGGCGGCGTGGGGTATCTCCTGGCTCTCCCTCTCCATCCTGCGGACCAGGAACTTGGAGCAACGCGCCACGAGGGCTCTCAGGTGAGTAGTGCACCCCTCCCAGCATGGCGGTCCAGACCGGGAGTGGGCCGTGGAGCGGGGCATGACACTGGTACAAGTTGATCTTGGTCTCATCTGTCCATAGTATCTTGTTCCAGAACTGTGAAGGCTTTGTTAGGTGTTGTTTGGCAAACTCTAATCTGGCCTTCCTGTTTTTGAGGCTCACCAATGGTTTACATCTTGTGGTGAACCCTCTGTATTTACTCTGATGAAGTCTTCTCTTGATTGTTGACTTTGACACACATACACCTACCTCCTGGAGAGTGTTCTTGATCTGGCCAACTGTTGTGAAGTGTGTTTTCTTCACCAGGGAAATAAATCTTCATTCATCCACCACAGTTGTTTTCCGTGGTCTCCCGGGTCTTTTGGTGTTGCTGAGCTCACCGGTGCGTTCCTTCTTTTTGAGAATGTTCCAAACAGTTGTTTTGGCCACGCCTAATGTTCTTGCTTTCTCTCTGATGGGTTTGTTTTGTTTCTTCAGCCTAATGATGTCTTGCTTCACTGATAGTGAAGGCTCTTTGGATCTCATCTTGAGAGTTGACAGCAACAGATTCAAAATGCAAATAGCACACTTGAAATGAACTCTGGGCCCTTTATCTGCACATTGTAATTGGGGTAATGGGGGAATATCACACACCTGGCCATGGAACAGCTGAGAAGCCAGTTGTCCCATTACTTTTGGTCCCTTAACAAGTGTGAGGCACATCTGCAAACTGCTGTAAATCCTACACCGTTGACCTGAGTTGGTTGTACATACCCTCAAATTAAAGCTGACAGTCTGCAGTTAAAGCACATTGTGTTTGTTTCATTCCAACTCCATTGTGGTGGTGTATAGAGTCAAAGATGTTAGAATTGTGTCGATGTCCCAATATTTCTGGACCTGACTGTATCTATCCACACTTTTTGTTGTTTTTTGTATAGCGCCAACTTTGGGATATTTCCTCCTGATTGTAAAGCAGCGACATGTTGGCAAGGTTGACCCAGCTTCTCCACAGCTGTGGAAGTAGGATGTGCTGGCCAAACATTTAGATCAGGATTTGATCTCGCTTCTCCACAGTTGAAGAGCAGAGACATTGCCATTAGGTTACACAGCCAATATGGTGTGGTAAGCAAGTATATACGTGGCCTTATTCACTTACGGAAGAGGTTCTTTGACCAATATTTGAACCTGGGTCTCCACAGTGGTAGTGGTGTTACCCCTACTCTATCCATCCCCAAAACAACTGTTTTTCCGAGTGGTTTTCTTGCCAAACCACTTGATAGTGTAAGGGGTCATTGTTGTGCACATTCCAGTTTACTTTCTGGTAAGAGTTGGTAAATCCTATGGAATTCTAGGACCTCCTTGACTTTCGTCTTTTGATAAAAGCATTGAACATACTCCATATTATGTTATAGTAACTCTGAAAAAGAAAAATATCGTCTGAAATAAATAAAGTTTAGCAGACTTGCCTTGATTTGATGTTTTGATTTTTTGATTTGCTTCCTTCCAATGTGTCTTGGCAGAGAGATAATCCATGCCATTCCACGTCTCATCATGGAAAACATACAAATTGTTACTAAAATCACATTTGCTTTGCTGGACATACTCCTAATAATGTACATATGCAACATTAAGTACCATTTCTGTCCATATTTTGGGTTTTTACTAATGTGATAGCTTTTATTTGTCATCATGTGTGGTTACTCAAGTGTTAGTGTTGCCATTCTAATGTATGGAATGTGCATGTCCTGCAGGATTGAGGGTGCACACACAGCGATGCTGTAAAAATTCAATGTACCCAAAAATTAAATGGATAACACTCCACATTTATTCTCACCTTTTTATTATTTATTGATGGGCCATACCAGTATCTTTATGGAGGATCAAAACAAAGTGCAGCTACTCAAATCCCAGTACGATTGATTTAATTTCTCAGGTCACCGCTTAGGAACTTGACCCATCAATCTACTTGACTTACCAATTCTCTATTAATAACAGTATAAAACTAGAATAACGTTAATATCCCTTGGTTTTTATTCAAAGGTATTTTATGCGTTTACAGAGAACTCTAAAACCTCTATGTCTACTTATTCTGCAGAGAATGAAATAAATGAAATACACAAGCCAAAGATGACAAAGAAATTTAGGCAAATGGGAGGAAAGGTTACGCTCAAACACTCTTACAGTCGAGAAGGAAATGTGCGGTAATTACACAAAATGGAAAAGTGTAATGTATCCTTTAGGGAACAGAAATTACCAGGTGTATAATCTGTATCTAATTATGTGCATCATTTATATAAATTTTTAGATATAAATGCTAGATTTAGAGGAAGAAAGTTTAATAGGGTTAGAGCAGACAGTGGGAGGACAATATAAGTTAGGTGAGAAAAAAAAAGAAGAATACTCTTAAATAATAAAAAGCGTTTAATGAACACGCTTCCCTTCTTCCTTTAAGAACAAAGTGTTGTGAAGGTCTTTTGTGATGGACATTAAAGATAATTACGGAATAGGATGGGGAAGCCGCTAACAGGATAATGGGAGACATGTTTTAACAATATTGCAGCCAATCAAAAGTATGAGTTTTGAACGGACAAACAAAGATGACTGTCGTTGAAATGAATTTTCTGTGAAAAGGAAATAGTGTAGTGTGTGATGCAGATATTCAAGTGTTTCTAACAAAACAGCTCTTAAAAGGACAGCCTGGATTTGAACCTGGGTCTCCACACTTGTAGAGCAGTGATGTTACCTCTACTCTATCCCAAAAACAACTGTTTTTTCAAAGTGGTTTGCATGTCAAACCACCTGGTAGTTTAAGGGTTCATTGTTGTGCACATTCCAGTTGACGTTCTGATAAGAGATGGTAAATCTTATAGAATTCCAAGACTTCCATGACTTACGTCTCATGATAAAAGCATTGATTATACTCCATATTAAATTATAGTAACTGCAGATTTCTGAGTGTTTCGAACAAAATAGCTCTTAAAAGGACCGCCTGGGTCTAGACATTGTGACCAATCAATGCAAATTAGGGATGTGCATGGCTGAAAAGTTTGTTAAGTTTAGTTTTGTTTCGTTACGTTTTTTAAATCATTTCGTTTTCGGAATTTCGTTAACTAATTTAATTTCGTGTTTTGTTTTGGATCGATTTGAATTTCATATATCAATTCGATAGTTGATATCAATTCGAAATTTGGATCACCAGATAAAACCCCAGTTAATCAAATTTTGCTGTTAAAAGAAAATCTAGTGTTAAATTTTAAGCTGTGCCACAGATTTAGTATTTGAGTCAAATTAAACAGTGAAACAAAATTAATTTGTTTCATAAAGTCCTTTGCTGACTATTACTTGTATTGTAAGTTAAGATCAATTTGATAGTTCATATCATTTTAATAGTTCATTTAAAATTCAATAGTTGATATCAATTTGATAGTTCATTTCAAATTCAATAGTTGATATCAGTTATTCAAATTTTTCTTTTATGATGATGACACAGTGTAAAACAAAATAAATCCGTTATATACCGTTTCGTTTCGAATTCGTATCGTATCGATTCGTCATTTGGAAGTACTTCCGAATACGAATTATCAAATTTCGTTTCAAATTCCGAATTTTTCCGAAAACAAATGCACATCTCTAGTGCAAAATGAATGGTCACAGTGACCTGAGTGTGCTCCCCTCTCTTCGCTTCATGGGTGGGTCCCGAAGGACTGATTCTTGTTTCGGCCCCAAGAAAGCTCAGATCAGCGAACTCTGATTAATTGTTCCTTATCTGGCTTGCTGAAGAGGGCAGGAATCAACATCTTTTCATTCCTGTTCTCTAGCCAATGGCTCTCAATGCTCTCGCATTAAGAGTCATTGGATTGACTGGACACTCGCCATCAGGATTGATAAAGGTTACAGTTGCAACCAAAACATTGCCCGAGGAAACATCCTTCCTACTAGTTTTTGGTGTGCATGATTGCCTTTTCCAGATTTTTTTACGTTATTGTTGGTTTGGTTACCAAGGCAATAGTGTAACCGGAATCCACTTGGTTCACTCGGGATGAGGCCGGACCGACACGAGCAAGGATTGTCTAAACACGAGTCTCTTCAGGAAAGGCAAACTTTATTGTGATATCACAGATGCTCAGACAGGATTGAATCGCTAAGACTGAGCCCCGAACCCCCCTGTGACATGATGTTTTATACCCCGAATACATAATTAGGTACATCCCAATTAACCCACCTCCCGGTGACACTATCCCACCCCACGTGGGTCAGTATCTCCCTTGGTCAATTACAAAGACATTCCATACATTGATCGTAAATTGGCAAGCTTCATGTTGGTTTGACAGAAGATGATTTGCTACCACGCTCAATCCGGCCTGTGCCCACCTCCCTAGAGCTTGTTTGTTATTTGTTGTAGATAAGACCTGGTCTGTTTCTACGCTCTTCTTTGTCTCGCTACAGGCCTCTGTGACCTTGGTGTATCCATTCCTCATCCTGTCCCTGTGTGCCAGGAACGGCCCGGATGTTCCTTAATTTTAATTGCTTCTCTGCTAATCTAACACATTCCTAAAATTCTATGTAAGCTTCATTCTAATTCCAACTAAAATCTTCCTAGTTATATTCAAGTGAACCAATATTCTGAATAAGATGGCCGCCTGGCTCATAATGGCGACCATCTTCTGGCATGATTCTCCTTCAATAGGAACAGATTTTGTTTAGGTTTACAGATCTGGTTTTTTTTCCTCACTGGGTGCACTTTAACCCTTCCCTCTCTGATACCTAGTAACATTACGTCATGTAAATTATGCCTGGATTATCTGTTATTCAAAAGTCCATCACATCTCCTATAACTAAACAAAGGGCCCTATCACCTCCTTATGCTAGCACTCACATAAGTGAGCAATAGCGCTAGGTTAATTGAGGTGATAGCGTTATGGCCAGATCACCAACGGCTTAAAAAATCTGTTGGCGCATCGGTATTAGCACTGTTTAGCGCGAATCTTCTGTACTTTGCGCTATCCTGTAGCTAACTGATTCTGCGTCTCCAGAATCAGTTAGCAGCAGCTGGAAACCCTCCCCATAAAATTAGATACTCTCCTCTCATCCCTTGACGAAAACGACAGCCCGATGAGCAGAGTGAGACCGAGGAATAATAGTCCCCAGCCTCTCTTCGCGGTAACTCCTCAGATCTGCAGGATCTCGCAAGAGGCCTGATCCTGCAGGTCATGTGACCCGGCGGTAGAAGCCTCCAGATGGAGTCCTATGCACTCTAGGAGGGGATGCTAGCGACGGAGTGTTAGCACTGCCCTAAGTGTCCCGGAAGCTAAAGGACATTGCGGGGCAGTCTGCTGAATTCAGCCCCAGCCTCGCAATCTAGTTGTAAAATGGGGATGCTAAGGGGAAATTTGCGGCTGCAAATTTTTCCTCATTGCCGCCCGGTTTTATCTACAGGCACATGATAGTGCCCAAAGTGGGCTATGAGAAACTCAACATCTATAAAACATGTAAGTGGATTTTGCCACATGTAGAAAAAGCACAAATATATTTTTTGCTTTTTTATGGTTTATAACACTTATTGTAAAATAGGTTGTTTGCCTTTAGTAATTTTGAAGTGATGTTCTACTAGTTTCCACATATGGGTGACGGCATAATTTCATATTTGTCCTCTTGAGTCCATGATGTATCCATAATCGCTATAATCATATCCATTTAGGATGGACGGGATTGTAAATTACAGGATTCTAAGAACCATTTCACGGAATGCTCAAAGGTTCTGGACACACTCCATGCAGAATTGCTGATTTATCTCATTAATCTAATCGACTTGTCAATCTTTTCAACTGATAGCCGCAGAGTGGACATGAAGCTGGGTTTGCTCTCGATATTAGTAAAGCTGCCTGTTAATACTCATTGTGTTCCTGCATTGCAGCTCATTAAGTATTGAATTCTCTAGCTATTTTATTACCTCCCTGTGCAGTGATAAGGCCTAAGCCAAAAACTAGGTTATGGAGGAACCTGAAAAGCGAAGAGGAGACATGGATGCCCTTTTTACATTCCCCAAGATACCGCTTCCCATTGTTTGTTTGTTCAAATATAGATTCCATGTCAACTCACCTACGGTTGCAGAATATCCTTCAAGACGGTGTATACAACAACACTCTTCCCATAGGCATTGATACTGGAGTCATGCTGACAAACCTCCAAATATTCTGTGATAATGAAGCACGCGAAAAAGACAGTGATGTCCTTCAATAATCACCACTGAAAACCATTTGTTGCAAGGAAATGAATCACTGAAATGGTGTATACCTCCTGGAAAAAAATCTCTGTTAAACTATCAAAGCATAACGTGCCCGTCTAGGTATGTGAGACACACGAGCTGTAATGCTGTAATAGATGTTGGCTATTTGCACATATCCAATCGGGAGTGTGTTTTATTCCTTTAGGACCAACAACATGTCAGGACAACTACTTTGATGATAGAATAAAGAATGTGTCTCCTAGGAGTTGTAGAATCTGCTTCATTTATTTCTCTGCTAATTGGGACAAAATGAACACCGCGGCTTCAGCATCCACTCGTCTAGATCCATGTACACTTATACTGTGTTGGGATATTTGTCTGAATATCTCACTGAAATAAAAGGTTTAGTCAAAACCTGACAATGGGGGGCTTTGTTAAGCCAGAGTCTATGTTTGCTATAATGTATTCAAGAAATTAATAAACAATCACAGGTGTGGAGGCATGGAGCAACAGGTATGCGACTAGAAAAACTAAATATTATAGTGCTGCTCTCCTCTGACATCATATATGGTACCAAAGTACCAGGTTCATCAAACTATTTTTTCCTCCACAGTACTTATTCTGCTTCCCTAAGCAAAGCTTGGATGTGCTTATGTGCAATCCATAGTGAACCGCACCTCCTCTGCTGACCAGGCCTGTCCTCCATTGCGGCAACGGCATGGGCGACCATGTGCACAGGTTACCACCATCCTGGTGCCACAAAACCCCCGCCATACTGCACATGCGTCATCCTCCCAAACATCCTATGCTAGTATGATGCGCAGAGATGATGCAATTCCATTGGGCCCTGTCAGAATGATGCCGGTGGCATAGGTTGACGACATCATTATTCAAGGACAGTTCCCAGGCTCTGAACTGTGCCTGCACCTCACAATTGGTCACAATTATTGGTCACAATTATTCCGATACTCTCCTCTCCCTCAGATTCTCTGGCTTCCTAACTCCTGCTCTGCTCCTGATCCCGTCGCCCCTGTTCTGCACCTGTTTGTCCTTGTTTCTGAACTGACCATCTTGCTACCAACTCAAGCTTTGTCTCTGACCACACTTGCTGCTGGCTGCTCCCTTATTCCTGGACTGACCATCAGGCCATCAACTCCGGCTTTGTCTGTGACCACACTTGCCACCTGCTCCCTTGTTCCTGGACTGACCATCTGGCTGCCAACTCCGGTTTTGTCTCTTACCACACTTCCTGCCTGCTCCCCTGTTCCTGGACTAACCATCTAGCTACCAACTCTGGCTCTGTCTCCGACTACGTATCTGATTAAGAATTGTGAGAGGTCTCCTAGTAACTTGCCACTGGGTTCCTTTTCCCAAAAATACCACATCCCCCCTAACAGGACGCGACACTTGTCAAGCCAATAAAGGCTGGGGAAAGTAGTCGAACAATTGCTGTTCTCCAAATAAAATGACCCATCATAGGAATGCCAGGGCCGTGCACATGTGTGGTTGATGGACTCCTGTAGCCCACATCCTGAAATTCAACCTGTTGACCCAGGAAATAAGATGTAGATGTAGTCACTTTGTAAAAGTGACTACAGTAACTCGGGGAAAAAAAATAGCTATAATAAAAACAAGGTATTTTTTTACAAATCACTCACAGTGAGACATGTGACATTGTAGATCGTTATTGATAACAAAATGGTAAAATATAACAATTTAGAATTTTATTGTTTTTTAGGAAATAAATAAATAAGTAGAAAACCTCCTTCCTAATTTGTACATCTTGCTTTTTTCTAGAGACAAGTAGCAGCATTTCCCCCTGCCAAACAATCCTACGAGGAATGATGTTCTCCAGCAGTAATGAGCGATCTTACGGACGCTTTGTTCGTTGGTGTGTTCCATCCAGATACACGGCATATGCTTTGGTTTTACAATTACTCTGTATCTGGACATGCAACGCGAGATATATACGTGGCGTTCATCTCTTGGGTGCTTATTTCCCAGTCTCAGCTCCTGACGCCGTAGCCCTTAACCCTGCCATATAGCTCCTCCTACAGTCTTCCTCCATCCGCCAGGAGATCTTCCAGCGAAACCATAATATTGCAAAACTGCAGTTTCTGCGATATCTCCCCTCACTTTTCTCACACGCAGTTCTTCCAATTAACTCATATCATCCTGCACATCGCCCCGCTATTCCCACGGTGACACTGATCTCAGGGAATTAGACAATACAGTTCGTTTCCACTTTATAACACCCACTGCTATCTCAATAATCTCCAGTATGCATGCCGCTTCGAATATACCTCGAGCAGGCTGATTTAACAGCAGGAGCCTAACCCACATGCCGCGTCGCTGCCAATACACCGTGCAACCGCCCAGTAATGCAGGGCAACTGGAGTTTCACAGTGTGGGGTTTCGTTTTAAAGCCATAGCATACTGACGGCAAGTGGCAGGGAGGAGATCCTTATTAAGCCGGAAATCCAGCAATAAGCACTTTGTGTGCAGTAAGGAAGAAAATAAAACCCTAAGCAAATAGGCAGTCACTATTATTAATGTTATGTTTGCAATTTGTTAATTTTTGGAATTTCTAAAATCTTCTAAAAAATTGAAATTTTCAGTATAGAAATATATATATATATATATATATATATATATATACACCATTTATAAATGTACAGTACTATATATATTTTTATCTTGAGAAAAGTCCTCTTGTGGATTGAAATGTCTATCTGTAATAATATTTAACACTTTAATAAACTTTCTGATGTGCCCTCCTTTCTGGGATTATCCACTCAACCTGTACTATGCACACAGTGTCGGCGCATCTCAAGAAGACCACAAACAACAAACCAGGAGGAAGAGAGCACTCCAGTCAACACACTCAAAAGACAACAACAGCAGCTTTATACATTTAAACACTTAAGGATTTTACCAGATTTTAACCCTTCAAAGTGTCCAACAATTCTTACACCCTTCAGGATTACAACGGATTTTAACCCATTCAAGACTTTTTACAAGGTTTTTTAACCCTAAACTCTGTTGAAAATGATGGAAATTTGGTTCACAATAAGTGACCATGAATTGCTTCTTTCTGGGAATGTGTACATATATATGATGTGCGCTCCTCCCAGGGAATGTGTAATATATATATATATACAGTGGCAAGAAAAAGTATGTGAACCCTTTGGGATTATGTGGAGTTTTGCATGAATTGGTCATAAAATGTGCTCTGATCTTCATCTAAATCACAACAATTTGAAAAACACAGTTTGCTTAAAATAATACAACACAAACATTTATATGTTTTCATGTGTTTATTGAACATAACATGTAAACAATCACAGTGCAGGGTGGGAAAAGTATGTGAACGCCTAGCCTAATGACTTCTCCAAGAGCTAATTGGAGCCAGGAGTGAGCCAACCTTGAGTCCAATCAGTGTGATATTATTGGATGTGTTGCTGAAAGCTGTCCTGCCCTTTAAAAGCACACACCAGTTTTGGGTTTACTGGTTTCAAGAAGCACTGCCTGATGTGAACCATGCCCCGCAGAAAAGAGCTCTCAGAAGACCTACGATCAAGAATTGTTGACTTGCATGAAGCTGGAAAGGGTTACAAAAGTATCTCCAAAAGCCTTGATGTTCATGTGTCCACGGTAAGACAGACTGTCTACAAATGGAGAAAGTTCAGCACTGTTGCTACTCTCCCTAGGCGTGGTCGTCCTGTAAAGATGACTGCAAGAGCACAGCGCAGAATGCTTAATGAGGTAAAGACGAATCCTAGAGTGTCAGCTAAAGACTTACAGAAATCTCTGGCACATGCTAACATTTTTGTTGACACATCTACAATAAGGAAAACATTAAACAAGAATGGAGTACATTTGAGGACACCACGGAGGAAGCCATTGCTGTCCAAAAAGAATATTGCAGCACGTTTGAAGTTTTCAAAAGAGCACCTGGATGTTCCACAGCACTACTGGCAAAATATTCTGTGGACAGATGAAACCAAAATTGAGTTGTTTGGAAAAAACACACAACACAATGTGTGGAGAAAAAAAGGCACAGCGCACCAACATCAAAACCTCATCCCCACTGTAAAACATGGCGGAGGGAGCATCATGGTTTGGGGCTGCTTTGCTGCCTCAGGGCCTGGACGGATTGTTGTCATTGATGGAAAAATTAATTCCAGTGTCTATCAAGACATTTTGCAGGAAAACGTAAGACCATCTGTCCGCCAACTGAAGCTCCGCAGAGGATGGGTGATGCAACAGCACAATGACCCAAAGCATACAAGTAATTCAACAAAAGAATGGCTTCAACAAAACAAAATACGCCTTCTGGAGTGGCCCAGTCAGAGTCCTGACCTCAACCCGATTGAAATGCTGTGGCATGACCTTAAGAGAGTGATTCACACCAGACATCCCAAGAATATTGCTACACTGAAACAGTTTTGTGAAGAGGAGTGGTCCAAAATTACTCCAGATCGTTGTGCAGGTATGATCTGCAACTACAGGAAACGTTTGGTTGAGGTTATTGCTGCCAAAGGAGGGTCAACCAGTTATTAAGTCCAAAGGTTCACATAATTTTGCACCCTGCATTGTGAATGTTTACATGTTCTGTTCAATAAAAACATGAAAACATATAATGTTTGTGTTGTATTATTTTAAGCAGACTGTGTTTTTCAACTTGTTGTGACTTAGATGAATATCAGAGCACATTTTATGACCAATTCATGCAAAACTCCACCTAATCCCAAAGGGTTCACATACTTTTTCTTGCCACTGTATATATGTGCACTCCTTCCTGGCATTGTGTGTGTGTGTATATGTACAATATGTATATATATATAATATATATATACACACACACACACAATATGAAGGGTATTGTGTATTTATAATTTGTATCCTAATTTAAGTACATTTACTAAGATTTGCAAAAAAATCATAGAGTCATTACATTTCAATGACCTGGTATCATCAAAAGTTGTTGTGTAATACAGAAATAAACTTTATATCATTGTTAACTAGAATACGTTTTCCAAATCTGGTGCTCAGCTATCTGCAGTATACTGTTTCAAAAATAACCCTTTCAATACCAAGAACACATGTACTTGACTTTGCTTCATAAAGAAAACTGAAAATGTGCATATAAAACCCTCACTTGCATACCTTTTAATGTGTGCTCCCTGAGAAAAGAAAATTATCATTCCTTTCAAACTGTATCACTGTGAAGACGCTATAAAGGAGCAACCCTCAAACTCGTGGTACCAAAAAGTTAAACAAACTTTACTGCTGTATTTCAGCTGCCAGGGATTTGGCAGAATACAGGGAGAGCGCTGGGATCACTCACTGCTGTACAGGGATAAGATTCAGGGGGTTATAATGATTGAAAATCCCTGTACAGTACAGATACAAGGTGTTACTGTAATTTCCATACACGGGCATTATGACACATACAGATAATATTGTTATTCTATTGGTATTTTTTGGACGATAATGTGAATACATTATGATCAGTACAAATTCTCATATTCAAGTGAGCAGATGACAACCTGAAGTAATCGGAAGGATTGCGTGTCTACCGAGAACAGGAAATATGTCATCTCAACAAGTCGAATACACGGAAGAGAGTGATTGAAAGATGCCGAGAACTTTTTTTCTATTATGGCGCCAATTTCCAGACTTCTGGAGCACAAATACGGTCTGTATGAGATTATTACTCATGCACTTTGATAAAGACTTCGGTCGAAACGCGTTAGTGCGAGTTCTGTATATGTTTTATTAAACTTTTGTTTGTTGACCCGACGTGAGGTGATACTTTCTGTTGTCCTCTTTGGAGATCTTCACAAGCAGTTTATTGTCTCGGGTGGACCTGGCTGCATTTCTGATGGTAATAAGGAGGATCCCTAGCTGCCACCGAATGTATACTACATATGTGATCACAGCTTAGAGACGGTTTATATATGCTCAAGAAAAAGACACTCAAGGTAAAAGATTTACCTGTTTACATGTAAACAGTATGCGCGAGGACTCTTTTTGTTTTAACAAATCCCCATAAGCTGGAAATCTCACCATTTTATTATCAATCTGCATCACATTTTCTGCATTTGACACAAAGGCCATTTCTGCCTGTATGCTAATAAAGCAGACCTGATCTTAAATTGTGCAAGATAAAAGGTGCCATCTAGAATTTAGAACCTTTCCTCCCAGCAATATTTCAGTAAGGAGTAAACGAATGCATGAAAATGTAAATAAGAGAAAATCTTTATGCAAAAATTGCTATTTGTCACGGCGCCCCACTCACCGGGCTGCGTTGCGGGTGCCCGGCGTGGTCTCGTGGTCCCAGCCCGGGGTCGTGCTCCCTTGGGTCCTCCTCCTAGGTTTTGTTGGTTACCTCAGCGTCCTCTGGCGGTACGGGGGGCCCGGGGTGTTGGGAAGGCCGTGCGGGCTCAGCGACTCCGGCGCGGCCTGGCGTTCCTCTGCTCGCGGCGCGTCAGGGGGCAGTGCTTGGATGCAGGCACCCGTGCGTGATCTGGGTCTCCCCTTAAAGGGAAAGGCACCGGATCCATCCTGGGCACATTCGGAACACCTGCAATTAGGAGGTGGTTCCTAAACACTGACTTACCTATAAAGGCTCAGTCTGTACATACATTCCTTGCTGGATAGTTGAGTGTTCCCTTGCTGGAGACATATAGTCCTCTGCTGTGTTGTATCCCGTTATCGACCTTGGCTTCCCAACTACGCTGTCTTCTGTTATCCTGACCCCTGGCTTGTGCACTCGTCTTTTCTACCTTCTGATATCCCGACCTTTGGCATCCTCTCGACTGGCTTTCTATCTCTGCATCCTGAGGTCCTGTTCCCAGTACCCGTGACACTATTTTACCCAATATTTAAATGTTAATTATGCATTCCATCTTTCAAATATGATAAATGTTTAGTAATGAAAGGGTTTAAAAAGAAATCCAACACCAGCTTGCTCATTAACCGAAGAAATTTGAGGGGCATTGTAAAATGTAAACTGGAAATGAGGATCTGAGATATTATTTAAACAATATAGTGCAGTACAGCCAGGTTCCTGGACATTTTACCATTTAGTTAACATTCCTGTCCCATTTAGCAAATAAAAGGATTTCATGTATATTTATTATCTACAGGGTTATTCAAAGAGATCCGAATTGCCGAATTCGCTGGCGAAAGGGAACCTTTCCTGGCCATTCGGCTATTTAGAGAGCAGGCAGTTCGCCAAATGTTGGCGAATTGCCTGCACATACGGTGCCTGTTTGAGGGCAGTGAATTCCCCCACAGAGAAGCAATGCTTTGTCTATTCAGAGAACAAAAACCAGCAGTGAGAAGTTGCCGAAATGCCCTGCCATTCGGTGGTTTCATTCAACATGTTTATTCAGGGGAATCCCATAGGCTTCAATGTTAAAAATATTCCCATTAAACCGTTGATTATTATATTCTGCAGTAAAAAGTTTCTTTATCTTTAGATTTTTTTAGGATCTTTTAGGCATTTTTTGGGATTTTTTTGCGAATGTTTTTTTTTAAATCCTTGTTTCTTTTTTCTGTAACAGCTCTTTTTATTATCATTCATTGGATCTTATGTGTAAATTTCATTTTCGTTCTGTAGTTTATTTGCAAACAGTGTTTTACTTTTCCAACATTCAAGCGTACTGTTTTTTTTCACTCTATTCGTCTGCGTTGTCGGGTTTTTTCTGGCGGCTGCTCTGCGCTGTGATCGGCGGCTGCTCTGGTTTCTCTGGCGTGTTCGGCAGGGTTAATCCAGATGTTTTTATGGGTTTTTGGTGTGCATTCGCCTGGGTTTTGCGGTGAGTGTTCGTCGGGTTTTCTGCGGCTTTTCCCTGCACTACGACGACCCTGTGGTGCTTGCTGAATACACCGCAGGGTCGCCGAAATGGGATCGCCAAATCGCACCGAATTGAAGAGAACGAAAAGTCACCGAACGTGCCGTGACTTTTCAATTCTCTTTGAATAACCCTGCAAGTGTCACTAGCAGATTTTCTACGGTGTTGTATCAGATTATAGTTTCAGTACTCTAAACCAATCGATACAGTAGAAAAAAAACAAAATGTTATTTTTACAATTTACCTATATGTAGATTTTTTTTATTTTTATTTGTTGCACATTTTAATTTACATTATTCCATTTGATCGCCTGATTTTGAGGAAACCCCAATATAAAAAAAAAAAAAAACAATGAAGCTACTTCACTTACACATATTAACAAGGTCAGGACACAATGTGTAGATAATTAGGGTTGCAGTAACATGATATAACACAAAAGAAAATGCAAATGAACACTATGCTGAGAATGGATTTGTAAAATGTGACATTACAGAATACAAGCAGTGAATAATGGAGAGCAACGTGACGGAAGTCGTTTGTCATTGTTTAGGTCACAGTGTACCGTGATGCAGTGTCTTAAATGTCTCTATGAATTTATATTTCTTTTAATGTCCTTGGGTCTGAAGCTGCCATCTGTATAACCTTCCTAAGGTCTTTGATGCAATTGCCTTTTCCACTGATGTATCCCAGTGGTGCTTTTACCAGTATACAGACAGCGAAACTGCACCCATTATCTTCGCTTGTCTAAAACTAGAATAAATATTTATATATATATCAGAGTGCATTTCCCAACTAAAGAAAGGAAGACACGACTTTTTATTTAATTAAGTAAAAATACTTATTGGCTATTCTTTGTACATTATAGATCCACATCACCAGTTGAATTTAACAAAGTCGCTGCTTAGAGGAATACTACAGAGGTGTAGGAAACGGAGGGGTTAAACATTACCCCTCCTGACCTCCTTTTTTCTTCCTAACATCATTCATATGCAAGACAGCATCCGAGACACGTTACAACATATTACTGTGCATATACATTTCCCATCTGGGACTTCACGAACCCAGCCTCATGTGCAAATTGATTATCATCCAGTGCAATACGAAATGCATGGTGAAAGTGCTCTGCCGAACACCGACCTTTTATTAGACTTGTTCCAAAGACTATAACCGACAGGTTCACTTTAGAGGGACACTATTACTTACCTAAGCTGTAACTACTAGATTACGTGTGCACTACAAACAAAACCACTTTATAAAACACATTATAAAACACATGCTGCTGTTTTTTTTTCTTTGTTTGAAGCAAATGCATGGAAAAAGGAAAAACAAAATTAAGTATTTTATCTCCAGGTTACAATTTCTGGATTTTTTTTCCATGAAGCAACATTTACCAAAAGCTTTGATTTGTGGCTCTTGTTTATTTAATCTACAATATTTACCAGTTAATGAGTTGGAGGATGGAATTTATAGATAAGGCTTTTGTTCTCCAAGCTAACTGAAATAAGAGCTGGCAGCTGTAGGAGATAAAACAGGGAGCTTAAAAGACTTCTATTCGACCCAGATGATGTCCTTTGAATACATCCCACACCATACAATGATGTGAGCCGGCTGCCTGACCCATAGACTCCGTTCTGTGGCAAAAACCACAAAGCGAGGACCAAGTGAAGTATCAAGATACTGGGTGGGGGGGGGAGTTTACAACACAAAATTTCACACAATGGATGCACCCAGTGACACATATTGAGTAAAATATTTTCATAACTAAACATACAAGAGAAAAACAAATCACATGTAAGATATCAGCAACATCAAATAAACACAATAAGGACATTTAATTTTTTTGGTGGTAGTGCCCTGTTGTTTATATTAAATGCTTGACTGCACAAATTCATCTGAAATATATTAATACTTTTCCTTTACCCTTAACGTGACTGTCACAGTTATTTAGTCCATTATCCATGGTTTGTTCTGGGATTGTGCACATAAGGTGATCAAGTTGCTTCATTTTTTCTTTTGTTACATGTTGTCAGGGCTTTTGAGTTAAATAACATTTATTTTTTTACTCTATGTGCAACTACAAGACAAATTGCATATTTGTGGTCATTCTATCCTGAGAGTAAACCCCTAATACATATAGGGATCTATTACAAAATGTGCGCGTGCACAAAAACGCATTAACGCGAGGGGCAAAACCCTTTGCGCTGAACATCGTATTACGACGTTTGCGCACAAAATGCGCGTTAACATCTAACGCGAGTGACCCTGTGCAAACCCTGCGGGAGCGCAAGTTCGTGCGTGCATCCCATACTTAACATTGTGAGCGCAAATGCGTTTGTGCGCTGGAACGCAGATGGTATTACAATTGATGAGCAAATTTTTACGAACCACGTTTGCACGCATAATTTTAACGTCTTTTAAAAGCTGGTGTTAACGGCAAATCTGAACGTCCTGGCCGAAACCAAATACACCAGCACGAAAAGAAAAATACAGCACAGTATAGTTACACATTCTACACATACCCAAAAAATAAAATTGAGAGGTTGTGCATCTTTTTATTATTGCTGCAACATACAGTTGTGTTCAAAATTATTCAACCCCCAATGCTGTAAAGGGTTTTAGGGAATTTAGTGTACATTTGTAATTGTATTCAGAATGAAATCCTACAAGGACTTTTTAAAGAACCATATGCAACTAAAATGGCATCAATTGGTTTTGTAATACAGTAGTAAATGTTTCTTTTGTGAATTCTTCATTGACACAATTATTCAACCCCTTAAAGACTACCACTCTGAAGAACAGAGGTTCATTCAAGTGTTTTCAATCAGGTATTGAAAACACCTGTGGATGTCACGGAGCAACAATAAAGCATAATAAGCACCAATTAGGCAGCTTTAAAATGACTGTGATACTCAGCTCCTTCTAGACATTTACTGGTGTGGTTACAAACATGGTGAAGTCAAGAGAATGGTCCAGGAAGACAAGAGAAGAGGTGATTACTCTTCACAGGAAGGGCAATGGCTATAAGAAGATTGCAAAGATGTTAAACATACCAAGAGAGACCATAGGAAGCATCATTTGCAAATTCAAGGCAAAGGGCACTGTTGAAACGCTACCTGGTCGTGGCAGAAAGAAGATGCTGACTTTGACTGCTGTGCGCTACCTGAAGCGTAGAGTGGAGAAAAGTCCCCGTGTGACTGCTGAGGAACTGAGAAAAGATTTGTCAGATGTGGGTACTGAAGTTTCAACTCAGACAATACGGCGCACACTGCGTAATGAAGGCCTCCATGCCAGAACTCCCAGGCGCACCCCCTTGCTGTCTCCAAAGAATAAGAAGAGTCGACTGCAGTATGCCAAAAGTCATGTGGACAAACCACAGAAGTTTTGGGATAGTGTTCTGTGGACTGATGAAACAAAATTAGAACTGTTTGGACCCATGGATCAACGCTATGTTTGGAGGAGGAAGAACAAGGCCTATGAAGAAAAGAACACCTTGCCTACTGTGAAGCATGGCGGGGGTCAATCATGCTTTGGGGCTGTTTTGCTTCTGCAGGTACAGGGAAGCTTCAGTGTGTGCAAGGTACCATGAATTCTCTTCAGTACCAGGAGATATTGGATGACAATGTGATGCAGTCCGTCACAAACCTGAGGCTTGGGAGACGTTGGACCTTTCAACAGGACAATGATCCCAAGCATACCTCCAAGTCCACTAGAGCATGGTTGCAGATTAAAGGCTGGAACATTTTGGAGTTGCCATCGCAGTCACCTGACTTAAATCCGATTGAGAACCTCTTGTGGGACTTAAAGAAAGCAGTTGCAGTGCGCAAGCCTAAGAATGTGACTGAACTGGAGGCTTTTGCCCATGACGAATGGGCGAAGATACCCGTAGATCGCTGCAGGACACTTGTGTCAAGCTATGCTTCACGTTTAAAAGCTGTTATAACTGTAAAAGGATGTTGTACTAAGATTGAATGTCACTTGGGGGTTGAATAAAACTGATAATGATGTGAGCACAGAAAAGACATTTGTGGTTATTTCATTCTAAATGTTATATTTGTCTGACCTACACGTGCCTGTTTGATTTAGGCTAGGGTCAGACTGAGGCAGTGCGAACGCGCGTGCAGGCGCACTTAATCACGGCCGTAGTAGCAGCAAATGCCGGGCAATGACGGCCAATATACGAAGTACGGTCGCACAAAAGTCCGGCTGCGCAACGCAAGTGGCAAACGAACGCATTTTGTCGAGAACGTAAAACCGCTAGTACGGTTGTACAGAGTGCGCTGCGTCCACTAGCGGCGTGTGTGCGTGATTAGGAGACGTCAGACGCTGCTAATGTCCGGCCAACATAACGTCCAGATGCACAAAGTGTTTTATTGATGATCCGTACAAAATCCCGAACGCAAATGCGCATCGTATGACCGCTATCGCGTACTCCGTGAAAAAATGCGTCCATTCGTTCGAACGCACTTTTTCACAGACAACGTGAAAATGCGTTCGTCTGACCCTAGCCTTAATTGTAAGCAAGATGACTGAATGATCAAAATCTATGTCAAACTGGCCAAAACACTCAATTTCAGTGGGGGTTGAATAATTTTGAACACAACTGTATATACTCAGATTGGTTTTGACAGGCGCAGAAACTTAACAGGAGACAATTGTGGTTCTTAATTCTGATCGGCTGAATCGCGTGAAAAAACAGTGCGCGCACCGATTTCTGCGCAACGTTAATGCACGCGCGTTTTTGTGCATCTTTTTTACGCACGGTATTTTTTGATGGATGAAAAAATGCGTTCGGATCGCAATACCAGCGTTAATTTACACGCGTTAACGTTTAACGCTGCGCGTAAAAAAAATTGTGCTGTGCGTTCGAATTTGCGCAGAGAATGTAATAGAGCCCATAATATTGGCCAGTAAAATTTAAAATACCAAGCTGATTATCATCCTCTGGAAACCAGCAAACTTTATTAGCTGATTTGTTTTTCCCCAAAATCCTGTTAGCAGTTGAGAATGGTTTCTTATACACTAATTCTTGGGCAGGAAACATGTAGGGCCGGATTATATTGTTTGCGGTAAGATGGGGATGCTAACTGGGGAAGCCTGCCTAGTTGGCCTAATGGATGCACCGGCCCTGCATGCCTTTCTTTAAATGTTGAAGTCTTATGTATATCTTGCCCCTGATAGGCCATCAGTAAGATTTATTTATTTATAAAGGATTTTACCAGGAAGGATACATTGAGATTTCTCTCGTTTTCAAGTATGTCCTGGGTTCAAAAACATGGTTACAGAAATACAAAGTAGTAAAATGCAAGATATTAACACAAAACAAATACAGATTAACAGAAAATAAATATGTTGGAAATATAGTCACTATGTTACATGTTTACAGGTGCATTCCGTATTGAGGTATGTTAATAGGGAAGTCTTAAGGGACTTTAGACTGGGGGAAGATTTGATGGCGTCTGGGAGGTTATTCCATAATTGTGGTACTCTATAGGAAAATGAGGTTTGAGACACTTTCTTTTAGTATTGTGGTATTGCAAGTAAGGTGCCGGTCCTGGATCGGAGGTTATAGGATGGGGGAACTGCTGTGGGAAGCACTCTATTCAGGTAGGGTGGTAGCTTCCCAGAAAACCTCTTAAACACCAGGTTGGAAAGGTGAAGAGTGCTTCTAGATTCCAGCGATGGCCAGTTTAGTTCTTTTAACATGTCACAATGGTGGGTCATGTAGTTACATTGTAGCACAAAGCGACAGAATGAGTTATACAATGTAGTAAGTTTCTGGAGGTGTGTTTGCGGGACAGATGTATTGTTATGGTTTTTTCTAGATATTCTTTTATTATATATCCCGATATCACGTATCCATTATTGCTTTTTCTATCACTATCGAGTACTAATGACACCCTGTTCTGCAAGTACCGCTAACCTGTATCCAGGACATATTTTTTTCATTGCCTCCTCAGTAGTATTTTCTTTTGTGCAGAAATTCTAAAGACTTGTCCTGAATACAATACATTGTTCCGTCCCATTCTTCTTTTTTCATCATTCCTGTCTAGTACCGTAGATGTGACTTTTTTGTGAACAAAGCATTAAAAGTAACAGGAGTGACTTGATGCATTATACGCCCTTTGAGACAAGGTATCCTTGGATTTGGATTCTATCGTACATCGAGCACCATTTAAACTTTGCTTGAATACATTTCACAGGCATTCACTTTGACTCTAAAGGGTTTCAGTGAAATCTCAAGCAGAATTTAAAGTGTCTTGAGGTACATTTTTCTACAGCATTCGGCATGAATTTAAGATTGATGGATTAGTACCAGGGATACATTACATATTAGTAAATGAACAAGTGATCCATGTTTAAATGCAGGCTAGTTTTCAGATCTTTAAAGTTCCTTTAACCCCTTCACTGCCATTATTGTTTCTCAAAAGCACTTCCTAGTGCCTCAATATTGAGTATACTCGATCTGGTCTGATTCTGGAGTATTGCAAAGGAAATGTATTTATTGCAAATGGAATTCATATGCAAATGGGACCCAGAACGAGCCCCTAAAATTTCAAAACATTGTCACGCCAGTTAATGTCTTGAAATTATTTAGAAAGCTTTCATTTCCCTATTTCTTTTACGGAATCGTGTAGCGCAACCTGAAATGTTAATGTAGTAGTGCTTTTTGGCCATAGAGGAAGCCCTCCGGCTCTCAAATAGGGGTTACCTGTAGTGAACATACACAGTGGGAACCCTCGGTATATTTTTACTGTGTGGGTTATGGAAAATGATTTTCCATAAAACCACCACGACCTGTCAGTGGTTTTATGGAGAATCAGTAGGTAGTGAAGGAGTCAAAATATTTTGCAACATTGAGCCATTGAAGGGTCTCCTTGTTTGAAATTTCAATTAAATATAGACTTTGACAAACATGTAAGAACGGCAAATGTTATCTGCTAGTACCGACCAATGAAATTCAAGGCCTGTACAACCGTCATTTACAGCAAATGTCACAAATGAAAAGAGGAGTCATTTAATCCTTTCACTGCGAAAGACGTGTGGGGAATGTCCTGGTGCTTCACCGCTGTGTGCAGAGGACATTCCCCACACAACGTGGGGTCTCTGCTGCGAAACCTTACTCACCATTCACCTTTCCAGCCTGGGTCCCGCAGTGGTTTGACTTCCTTGCAGTCAACATTGTAATAGTAAGTTTATAGACATTGTTTGCCATATTCCAACCCAGCTTTTAACATTAACCATTGAGTACTTTAACTATAACAGTACCTCTCATTAATTATAATGGGCCGACTCTAGTTCCCACATGATTCCTACGTCTGCCTACTGTACATGTGTGTTTCCTATACTTTAAGTGAGCAAAAACAAGGTTTGTGAGGGTCATGAGTAGGGATGAGCCGAACACCCCCGAGTTCGATTCGCATTCGAACTCGAACTTTTCAAAGGTTCGAATTCGAACTTGAACACGAACACGAACTCAATACAAGTCAATGGGACTCAAAGTTCGATTTTTAGAGTGCCCTCCAAGAGGGCATATATGCTAGATATTTGCCATAAAAGGTGTATGGGGGTCTGGGTAGTGCCCTGGGGGACAGGAAACGAGGACAAAAAGTAAAAAAAAATGTTTTAAAGGGACAGTGAGTTTTCCATGAAATAAGGGTTAAAGATAAAAACGAAATGTATGGAAACATCACCATCACAGCACACACCCACACACGACACCTGGCACCTCCAGTCTGCATACAATGTATCAAATTCATGAGACGGACTAATTAGAAGCACATGTTATTTCCAAACACTAATTAAACAACTGTTGTTTACGTCGTTTGAGAGCACAGGTCATCTTTGCACCTAGACATTTAGACATTAGTTTTTAATTCAATATCTAATAAACCGTTGCTTATAATATTCTGCAGTAAAGAGTCTCTTTATTTCTCGATTTTTTTTTGTATTTTTTAAGCATTTTTTATACTTTTTTCCAAAAAAAAAAAATTCCGAACTCGAACCGAACATGCCAAAAAGTTCGAAGTTTGCGAACTTGCGAACAGCCAAAGTTCGAATCGAACTCCGAACTGATCGAACCGAACAGCTCATCCCTAGTCATGAGTAGGAGTAACGGCACTAGCGACCTGCCTTACGCTGATCTCACAAGGTTTTAGCTAAATGTTGACATTACAGGGAAGACTATACTATATGCAAATCAGACTGGTATCATCCAGAAAGGACGGCCACAGCTGAAATGCCAAGGAAGTCTCCTCTGCACGAGAGATACAGTAACCCCAGATGATCATTTTGGCATCATTAAGCCTCATCAGGACGGTATATCTGACACCCTTCTAGACACTTTCAGCATGGGATACACGTCTGGATCTGTTATAACTTGTATAGGACCCCATGGTGTGTATTTTAGAGATTACCGCGTTGGGGGCCATAACTGTGCAAACCGGTAAACAAAAAACTTCCTATACTACCGTATTAAGTATTGTAATAGAGGCTAGGCCAAAACCACAACTGGCAGCCAAATTACACATGGCAGATCAGCACATAGATCCCTGGGCAAAAAAACTCTCTGAGGCTCATTAGCTTCTCGAAGATGATAATCCATGATGTTTGATCATTGTTGTCATGCTGTGTTTGTGTCTCCTGTAGAACTGCTTTGCATAGTACGGAGCCGTTTTATGCAGTAAAATATATATTATTAATTGAAGAAGTACATATAACCAGCAATGCAATCGGGAAATCAGAATACGTGCTTGGAGCAGATGTCTATAAAAACAACCACTTGCTACCACCAACCACCAACTACCCTTGCTGGAGAATTTGCAGTGTAATCCCGTGCAGTACTTTGTGAGCTCGCCCAACACTTTACGCATGTTAGTTTTGCAACCATCTTATACTCTTCCTTCCTCCCTTTTAAGTCCCCTTGTACTTTCTCCCCCCCACCACCATCACTACCACCTCCACACCCCTCCTTTTGCCTCGTTAAGAGTTTCGCTCCCCTCTCCCCAGCTCGACTGAAAAAAGCACACTGAGCTGAGGGAGCATCTTGCAACTTCGCCACGTGGTAGAATGAAGGCCGTTTCCGTGGAAACGCAGAAGGTGGGTGCATCAAAGTAGCGAGTGAGCGCTGCAGTATGAGACAGCAGCAGGAGGAAGATTGCTGGAGGGGTCCTGGGACCCTCAGAAGGAGGGGCAGATGCATCCTAAATAAAGGGGAAAAAAATTAATTAAATAAAGGATATAGATTCTGAAGAAATACAGGACAGGGCCAAAAAAGAGGACCTGCACTTACCACAACTACCAAGGTCACTTGAAAGTCATCCAGACCAGAATTGGTTCTATAAGACAAGCCCCGAGTCTTCGGTTAACAGTATGGGAATTGACTGCTGAAATCTAATTCATCCTCTTTGACATGACAATGACATGCCACGTCCGCCCTGGAGCGGGCATTACATACATTTTGTTGCTCCTGGCCTAAAGAATAAGTTCGCCTGTGAATCCGAACATGAACAATTCCCTCTGAGCACTTTTTTGCACAAAAAACATTAAGAAATGACTTTGCGAGTAACACATCCTTGCGTTATTTATTCACTTCTTTTTTATTCACATCTAAACTAAAAGCTGTAATTCTTACAAATCAGGTTCTTAACAATTTCAGCACCAGAACACACATTACACTTATTTATAAAGCGCCAACATATTCTGCAATGCTGTACTATGGATGGGACAATAGGGTTGCCATCTTTTCATCAAGCCAAACCCGAACACTCTAGTGTTGGGTTCAGGCAGGGATTTTTTTTGTTTTTTTGTAGAGTATAAATTATGGCACGTGGTATGCATGGCATGTCAAACTGGTATTATGCATGGCAGACTGGTATTATGGCTGGCACACTGGTATGGCACACTGGTAGTATGGCTGGCAGACTGGTATTATGGCAGATTGGTATTATGCATGGCACACTGGTATTATGGCACACTGGTATTATGGCAGAGGCAGACTGGTATTATGGCTGGCAGAGGCAGACTGGTATTATGGCTAGCAGACGCAGACTGATATTATGGCTGGCAGAGGCAGACTGGTATTATGGCTGGCAGAGGCGGACTGGTATTATGGCTGGCAGACGCAGACTGGTATTATGGCTGGCAGATGCAGACTGGTATTTTGCACGGCAGAGGCAGACTGGTATTATGGCTGACAGAGGCAGACTGGTATTATGAATGGCAGAGGCAGACTGGTATTAAGGCTGGCAGACGTAGACTGGTATTATGGCTGGCAGAGGCAGACTGGTATTATGGATGGCAGAGGCAGACTGGTATTATGGCTGGCAGAGGCAGACTGGTATTTTATGGCACAAGACAATGGTATTTATATAGGAGAGAGGGGGTATTTTACAATCAATTGGTTTTCACCTTTAATACTTGATGACCGGTGGCTGAGGAATGAAAGGGTGATGCAGTTGGGCTGATAGGCTGATGCTGCGCTCACAGAGTCGGAGTGGAGACCACTTGATATGTCGGGACAGAGCTGGGAATGCCGCGTGAGTTGTTGCACCTGCGTCTAGTGATGACAGCGGCTTATGGGAGGAGGTGGGGAGGAAGAAACATCAGCGGCGGGCCCACCACACCACTCCCACACTGCCAGTGATTGGCAGAGTGGGCGGTGCAGAGCTGCGTCTCCAGGAAACCGTAACAGAGGAGAGGACCGCGGCGCCTTGGGGAAGGCATGATTTGTGAGTATGGGGCGGAGACTTGTGCCGGCACCTTGGAGTCATGTGTCCGGGTGGCAGAGGGTATCAAACCCGTACACATGACTCTAAAACCGGACAGTCCGGGTCAAAACCAGACAGGTGGGAACGCTATGGGACAAACACACACAAAAAATTGACAAACAACACAGAACAATAGGAAAAAGGAAACTGCTCAAGGGAGCTTGTAAATTAATCAACATTGCAGCAAGCCGCTTTTTAATATTTTTTTATAATTCTTTATTTATGCGAGTAAAACAAGACAACCGCAGTCACGACAGGAAAAGTAGTCACGCAGGACTAACAGGTAATATTATATACATTTTGCTTAAGGAAAATTTAAGGGAGGTGAATCTAAGAATTCGGACAACAATTTGCAGGAGGAATGAATCATTTAAAGGGTGCACAGGGACAAAAAACACTCGGGGGGAGAGAAAAAGTAGGGAACTGCCTGCAATTGTGAGACATTCCCAGCTCAAGCCAATGTCCAAGCGGATAACCAGAGGCTGTGGAAGGGGACACATGGTCAGGAGACCCAGGGCCAAGGTGAGTGGACAGAGCCATGGTAGCCACCCAAATGGTTCACCTGGGCCAACCCATGTTCCCACACAAACAAACACAGAAAAAGGGAAGAAGGATTGCCTACAATCCCAGAATTCTTTGAATGCAATAAATAGCCAGAGCATTATGAGAGGCAGTGGAGGCTCCTCCATAGGAGCACATGAGCAAGTGAACCCCCAATCCCCAGCACAAATAAATAAATTAATTAAAAAGGTGCAGAAGAAGATTTATTTTATCTTATGCTTTCTGGTGTGGGGGGTGTTGTCAGTTGGGGGAGCCTGGAGGTCATGTGATGTCCCCAGGCTCAGCAACAGGCCAGCCAACAACATTAAACACAACCCTTTTTCCTATCGTATGTGCGGTAGGAAACCAGAGAACCAGGGTAGACAGGAAGTTCTTTGCATGTGCAAAGCTCCACCTCCCATACACATCCCATACCAGCTCAATCGCACAGCTCTCACTGTGCTATTGACCCAGCTCTGTTCTCATGTCAGTCTGAGCGAGGCTCCTCCTCCCGCACTCCCACCAATGATGTCACGAGGGTGCGACCCGCCCCCTACACATGGGCACAAGTGTCAGGAGAACCAGGAACCCCGCCCTGCACAGCCCAGCTCCTGAATCCCTTCAGGAGTTGTAGGCTGCCCCCCCAGTGCCTTAATCATTCAGGGCACCAAGGGACAGCCTGCCTGCCTGTCTCCCAGCATCAACCAGCATGCTGGCCCCACCATCTCCAGCCCAGCAGCAGTAGGTCCTGGCAGACAGGTAAACAGACAGGATTCTCTGTCACAATCTCTCACAGAGATAATGGTGAATAATATAGAGTATTTCCATCTCTATTAGATTTTAGATTCTCTTCTCCTTTCTTCCCCCTTTCCCTCACTCTCTCCTTCACTTCTTCTCTCTCTCCCCTGTCCAACACATTGGTTTTCCCTCTTTTAGGTTGAATTGTGACTCCCATCACACACAGGCCCTCACAGACATCACACACAGGCATCACACAGACACAGGCAACTCCTACATACCGCACATTACTGTCAGGGTTATTCAGAGAGTGGTGAAAAAGCAGGAGATTGGAAAACTCTAGGTCAAAATAGCCGATTTGGAAAGTGAGATAAATGGGAGAATTTTTCTGGTTTGGCTAATTTGACTAGTGATGAGCCTCCGTGTTCAGTTCGCATTCGAACTCGAACAATTTCAAAAGTTCGAGTTCAAACGCGAACACGAACTGAAACCAATGCAAGTCAATGGGACTCGAAAGTTTGATTTTTAGAGTGCCCTCCAAGAGGGCATATATGCAAGATATTTGCCATAAAAGGTGTATGGGGGTCCGGGTAGTGCCCTGGGGGACAGGAAACAAGGACAAAAAGTTTTTTAAAAAAACTTTTTAAAGGAACAGTGAGTTTTCCATGAAATAAAGGTTAAGAATAAAAACGAAAAATTCCTTCAAATATCGTGCCTAGGAGGTCCCCATAACCTGCCTGTGAAGTGGCGGATTTGTAGGATGTATAGAAACATTTAAAAACAAAAAAATGACATTTCAAATGACGGTAAATGGTTTTCCTTTAATCTATTCATAAACAACTGCTTGGGGCGGCAGCCTGTATGAAAAGAGGAGACGTTTTAGGATACGCAGAACAAGTTTAGTGATTTTTTTTGGCTAAATAAGGCTAAGGTTAGACGAAAGCAGTTTTAACGTGCGTTTAGCCGCACGAAATCACAGCCGTGCTAGCAGCAAATGACGTCCAATGCCGGGGAACATACGACGAACGGCTGCACGAAAGTGCGGCCGCGCAACGCAAGTGGCAAACTAACGCATTTTTTCGAGAACGTCAAACCGCTACTACTGACGTACAGAGTGAGCTGCGTCCGCATAGCGGCGTGTGTGCGTGATTAGGAGAGGTCAGACGCTGCTAATGTCCGGCCAACATCACATCCAGACGCAAAAAGTGTTTTATTGATGATCCGTACAAAATCACGGACGAAAATGCGCATCGTATGACCGCTATCACGTATTCCGTGAAAAAATACGTCCATTCGTTCGAACGCACTTTTTCACGGACAACGCGAAAAATGCGTTCGTCTGACCCTAGCCTTATGGTGAAACTTATGCAGGCTTTGGATGAAAGTAACAATAGTAGGGATGTGCGTTTCGGGTTTCGGAATTTCGGAATTTTCACGAAATTTCCCGATTCGTGTTTTCGGATGCGGACGATTTTCCGAAAATTTTTAGATCCGAAAACGGCAGATCCGAAAAGTTTTCCAAGCCGAAACGAAATATTTTCGGAATTTTCGAATGGACTTGAAATGTGTCAAATCGAAATTTATTGCTTTGAAACGAGGAGAACAGACGTTCCGAAAAAATGAAAATTTACGAACTTATGAAAAGTCGATACAAAAAACGAGCAAAGTGACACGAAAATATGAAAAATGGTCGATATTCCGAAAAAAAAATGTACCTGAAAAACGAGTCGAATCGAAACAGAAATCGGTCGAAACGAGCCGAATCGAAAAGTTTAAACATCCGAAAAATCGAATCGAATCGAACCGGAAAAAAAATCGGTGCACAAGCCTAAACAATAGGTGCTTTAAAATTGTTCCTTTAGTGTCAGCAACAGTGCCGTCACACCGTAACCCCTCTGTGGTATTGTGGAAGAGTGCAGGGTTGGACCCTGCGGTCAAATATTAAAATGATATGAATCTGGTATAGGCATCAGTGGCAGTGCACCCAAATATTGTGCCTTTGGTGGCAGCAAGTGCCTTCACACCGTAACCCCTCTGAGGTATTTGGAAGAGTGCAGTGGTGGAGGTTTTGGTAATGCAAAAGAGATCCCCGATCTATTCCGTTACATCAGCAGCTATAACAAAACCGGGTCAGCAATGTTTAGGCACTTTTACTGCGCTACTGTATATGGTGAGAATCGGCGCACACCAGTAGCAACAAGAAGCAAACAGAACAGGCAGGGAATACACACAGAGAATAGTCAAATGGCAGGCAAAGTCGGCAACAGATCGGGTCCTCAGAACAAGCGGGGTCAGTAACAAGTATACAAATTGATTCGGTAAGCTAGCGATGCGGGAATAAAGGCTGAGACACATTGAGCGTGTAGCGTCGCACAGCGTAGCAAAGCGAAGAGAAGCAAATATTTTGCAGACTTGATTTCACTCCGCTCCGCCTCGCAGCATGTCTACACTGCATTACGTTTGCTTCTCACCGCACTGGACAGGAATCCACTAACTAAATTAAAATGTACACACAAAACCGTTTTAATTTCACAAAGCACATGTTATATAGGCAAAAAAAAGTTTCTACTGAATAAAATACATCAAAAATTACTGTTAATTTAATAGGAATAGTATAAAAATATAAAAAAAGGTAACTCCTGATCATATATTTTATAGGGACACGGAGCGCTGTGTATAGAGTAGGGATGCATTGATACCACACACAGACATATACGTATATATCAACATGCAGACCTATATATACGTATATATCAACACGCAGATATATATATATACACCCACCCACAGACCTCAGACCATATATACACATACGCACATGGGAGGGTGGCATGTGGACAATCTCAACTAAATGCGCCCCCCCATTTGGCTGATCCCTCCAGGAGAAATGTGAGAATATATATATTATTCTCGGCTCTATCGGGTTCAACATTTCTTCTGGAGGGATCAGCCAAATGGGGGGGGGGACAATTAGTTGCCAAAATGTGTGTATAATACAAGTCTAGATATATATTTATAAGAATATAGATATATATCTTATCTATATATATATGTATCATACCTGCCCTTACCTTCCCCTATAAATTTGCTAAAAATATACACACAAAAAAACCAAACCACTGCCTGAAACCCCGCGCAGCCCACATGCCACCCCCCTCTACCTGGCTGAATGTATCTAATATATATAATTAACCCTTTCGCTGCTGAGGCTTTTCCCGCCCCTATGCTGAGGTCATTTTTACCTGTTTTGCGCATCATGTTTAAACGTGTTTTGAAGGCTTATTTTAGAATATGACCCAGACATATTATATATCGTTCTTTCCGTCAGACTCAGTAGATTCATAATATGTCATTATTATATGTATACGTTATGTCATGTCTGTATATTATAACAAAAAATGCAATAAAATATGTATTTTCAATAATTTACAATGTGTAAAGTGTTTTTTTCCACATTTTAACATGCGAGCAATTGCGGTTATATTTTGTATGGGGTGCGCTTGTTAAAAAAATTAGAGATGGGGTCTCGTTACATTTTTTTTTGGGGAAAATGACACTATTTTTAACAAACGCACCGCATACAAAAATCGTTAGTGCAGCATCATTGTTCACATTATAATTGAAATGGGAACAATATTGCTGCATTAACAAACCAAAAAAAATTAAAAAAAAGTGTTTATTTTTTTTTTAATTTTTTTTTTTTTTATTATTTTTTTTTTTTTTTTTTTTACAAAATTTTTCACTTTCATGTTTGGTATCGTTGGAACGGCCATGCTCTGGCCGATCCAACCATAGCAAAATTTAACCCCTAGCTGCCACGGATCGGGAGATAGGGAGTTCATTGGAACTCCCTATCTCCACAGTTGGTGGCAGTTAGGGGTTAAGTCTAGGACTGGCGTCATCGTGCTACGCACGATGACGCCAGTCCTCTGGGGGAGTTCCCGGAGGCTTGGCCGACATCCAAGATGTCGGCCAGCTCCGGGAAAGGATCGCGAACCGGCGCTTTTCAGCGCCGATTCGCGATCCAGCTCCCCAGGGGTTAATGCCAGGCATCATTTGGAAGGGCAGGCTGTGCCCTTCCAAATGATGCCTGGGTTAACCCCCTGTGCACCGCCGATCGGGAGGGAGAGAGGTCCGAAGGACCTCCCCCCCCTCCCTTTCAGGCGCCTCCTCCGCACATGCGGGGGGGGGCGCCTGAATTAGGTGTCATCGCGCCCCCGCGATGACACCTAATTCTGGCGGCTGCTGGTCCGGATGCCGGGCTGACATCCAGGATGTCAGCCCGCACCGGAGGGGCCAGCGATCGGCCGGAACCCGGCCGAACGCTGACCCCGATGGGAGGACGCGCTCAGCGCGTCCTCCGCATACCAGCGGGACTGCTGAGGACGCGCTGAGCGCGTCCTCAGCAGCGAAGTGGTTAAATACATTCAGCAAGGTAGAGAAAAAAAAAGTTTTATTTTATGTTCCCGGGGACATTTATTACAAGAGATTACAGGATCAGAAACAACATGGGTTTACCTCAGGGAGATCATGCCAAACTAATCTTATTGATTTTTTTGATTGGGTAACAAAAATAATAGACACAGGTGGTGCAGTAGACATTGCTTATTTAGATTTCAGTAAGGCTTTTCATACTGTTCCGCATAGAAGGCTTATCAATAAATTGCAATCTTTGATCTTGGATTCCAATATTGTTGAATGGATTAGGTAGTGGCTGAGTGACAGACAACAGAGGGTTGTGGTAAATGGAGTTTATTCGGCACAAGGTCTTGTTACCAGTGGGGTACCTCAGGGGTCAGTACTTGGACCCATTCTCTTTAATATTTTTATTAGTGATATTGCAGAAGGTATTAATGGAAAAGTATGTCTTTTTGCTGATGACACAAAGATTTGCAACAGGGTTGACGTTCCTGGAGGGATCAGCCAAATGACAAGTGATTTAGGTAAATTAAAAAAATGGTCGGAGCTGTGGCAATTGAGTTTTAATGTGGATAAGTGCAAGATAATGCACCTGGGACGTAAAAACCCAAGGGCTGAATATAGAATATTTGATACAGTCCTAACCTCAACATCTGAGGGTCGGGATTTAGGGGTTATTATTGCAGAGGATCTAAGGGTAAGTAGTCAATGTAATAGAGCAGCAGGAAATGCTAGCAGAATGCTTGGTTGTGTAGGGAGAGGTATTAGCAGTAGGAAAAGGGAAGTGCTCATGCCACTGTACAGAGCACTGGTGAGACCTCACTTGGAGTACTGTGTGCAGTACTGGAGACCGTATCTCCAGAAGGATATAGACATCTTAGAGAGAGTTCAGAGAAGGGCTACTAAACTGGTGTACGGCTTGAAGGAGAAAAGTTACCAGGAAAGGCTTAATGATCTTAACATGTACAGCTTGGAAAAAAGACGAGACAGAGGAGATATGATAGAAACATTTAAATACGTAAAGGGAATCCACAAGGTAGAGGAAGGGAGTATATTTAAACGGAAACAAAGTAGCAAAACAAGAGGACATAGTCTTAGATTAGAGGGGCAAAGGTTTAAAGTAACATCAGGAAGCATTATTTTACTGAGAGGGTGGTGGATACATGGAACAGCCTTCCAGTTGAAGTGGTAGAGGCCAAAACAGTAATTGAATTTAAGCAAGCATGGGATAGGCATAAGGCTATCCTAAACAAAAGATAAATCCAGGTAAAGTATCCATGTAATTGGGCAGACTAGATGGGCCGAAAGGTTCTTATCTGCCAACATTTTTCTATGTTTCTATGTCCTCGGATTTTATTTTTTTTAGAAATGTGTCGCCTTACCTTAGCCTGGTGGTCAGTGTGGGCTCCCTGGATCCTGGTTGTGGGGGGGGGGTTTGCTGTGGCCGCAGGTGCAGTGGCTCCCTCCCTGCGCCGCCTGTCTCTGCCACATGCACCCAGGCGGCTAGCCCGCACAGTCGCAGCTCTGTCATCCGGCGGCCACATGCTCCTCAAGGGGATCCTTGGGAGGCCCCGTAAGGCTGCCCTCTACAGTGCCTGATTAGAGGGCCGTGTCTGCCTGATATTTTAGTAACAAGAATGTTTAATCCCATAGGCTTCAATGTTAAAAATATTCCCGTTTTAATTCAATATCTAATAAACCGTTGCTTATAATATTCTGCAGTAAAGAGTCTCTTTATTTCTAATTTTTTTTCTATTTTTATGCATTTTTTATACTTTTTTCAAAATATATATTTTTTTTCGAACTTTTGGCAAATGTCCCAAAAAGTTCGAAGTTCGCAAACTTTCGAATGGCCAATGTTCGAGTCGAACTCCGAACCGATCGAACTGAATAGCTCAGCCCTAATTTTGACCTAGAATTTTTCATTCTCCAGTCATTCTCCTGCTTTTCACTGCTTACTAAATAATCCTGTGTGAGTTTTATTGCTGTGGAGCTCTGTCATACACTCATATACAACGCACATTACAGTGAGTTTTATTGCTGTGGTGCTCTGTGATACGCTCATACTCACTGCACATTACAGAGAGTTTAATTGCTGTGGAGCTCTGTGATACGCTCATACACACCGCACATTCGAGTGAGTTTTATTGCTGTGAGGCTCTGTGATATGCTCATACACACTGCACATTACTGTGAGTTTTATTGCTGTGGAGCTCTGTGGTACACTCATACACTCTGCACATTACAGTGAGTTTTATTGCTGTGGGGCTCTGATACGTCGCAAATGTAAATTTAATTTTCACACTTTAGGTATTATGAACCCCCATTTGAATAACCCACGAGCCGCCACTGATGGGAGGTGTAGTTCAGAAACATCTGGGGGTCAGAGTTTGAGATCCCTGGTATAGATGAAATTCAAATCCATATCAGAAATGCCAAATTGAACCTGGGCAAGAAAGGTTCATTTTAACAGGTAAACATTTTCTAAACATATTTTGAGACACACAAATATACAGTGTTTAGAGAACAAACACACATGCAGTATACTGCTACCCCACACCTGCATTCACACATGACACAGCAACCAGGCGCACCACACACAGGGACACATTGCAGTTTTGTATAAACCGGTTCATGAACCGCTCATCTCAGCAACACAGAATCCGATCGCGTGTCTTGCTATGTTTATTATTTTTAATTAGCTTTACATTAATTCGTAAATTTAATGCTACATTTCCATGCTGCTACTTGTGCTATCAAATACATATTTGTTTCAATTTTTATAACCTATAATTTTATTACAACAGTTGCAGATCTAATTAAGCTCACAGCGTATGGGAGAAATGGGACACATTAAAAAAAAATGTAAGAAATGAAATGTTCCTTTCGCTAATTAATTCCATAGCATATAAACCATTCTGCAACACATTCCCACCATTTACTAGGTGGTATAAATCATACGATATAATGCTTGCATATTACACTGGATGTATGCATCAAACGGGATACCCTGCATGGTGTTGCACCCAAAGGTCTGTATGTCAATATATCACATTGGTCTTCATCACCATTTCACAAGAATCCTCTATGCAAAAACTAAGAGGGTAATTCAAAGAGAATCTAAAAGTCACCGCACGTTCGGTGACTTTTCGTTCTCTTCAATTCGGTTTGTTTTGCCGATCCCATTTCGGCGACCCTGTGGTGTATTCAGCAAGCACCACAGGGTCCCCGAATTGCAGGGAAAGGTCACCGCAAACCCGATGAAAACTAACCGTAAAACCCGGCGAATGCACACCGAAAACCCGCAAAAGCATCTGGATTAACCCACCGAAAACGTCGGAAAAACCCGAGCAGGAGCCGATCACAGGCAGCGAAGTCTCCAGAAAAAGCCGACACCGCAGACGAAGGCATTGAATAAATTATCAAAACAGTTTGTATGAATGTTTGAAAAGTGAAACGCTGTTTGCAAAGAAACTACTGAGCGAAAATGTCTGAAATTTACATATGATCCAATGAATGATAATAAAAAGGGCTGTTACAGAAAAAATAAGTAAACTTTAAAAAAAAAATCCATAAAAATGCTTAAAATATACTAAAAAAATCTATAAATGAGGCTAGGGTCAGACAAACGCATTTTTCACGTTGTCCGTGAAAAAGTGCGTTCGAACGAACGTGCGTATTTTTTCCCGGAATACGCGATAGCGGTCATACGATGCGCCTTTTCATCCGTGATTTTGTACGGATCATCAATAAAACACTTTTTGTGTCTGGACGTTATGTTAGCCGGACGTGTGCAGCGTCTGACGTCTCCCAATCACACACACACGCCGCTATGCGGACGCAGCGCACTCTGTACGTCCGTACTAGCGGTTTGACGTTCTAGAAAAAATGCGTTCGTTTGCCACTTGCGTTGCGCAGACGAACATTCGTGCGGCCGTACTTCGTGTGTTCCCCGGCATTGGACGTCATTTGCTGCTAGCACGGCCGTGATTTCGTGCGGCTAAACGCACGTTAAAAATGCTTTCGTCTGACCTTAGCCTAAAGAAACTTTTTGCTGCAGAATTTTATAATGAACGGTTTATTAGATATTGAATTAAAACGGGAATATTTTTAACATTGAAGCCTATGGGATTCGCCTGAATAAACCTGCCGAATTAAACCACTGAATGGCAGGGCATTTCGGGAACCTTTCACTGCTGTTTTTTGTTCTCTGAATAGTGAAAGCATTGCTTCTCTATGGGGATTTCACTGCCCTCGAACAGGCACCGTATGTGCAGGCAATTCGCCAGGATTTGGCAAATTGCCTGCTCTCTGGATAGACGAATAGCCAGGAAAGGCTGATTTTCAGTGTTCGGTTACCTTTCTCCAGCCATTCGGATCTCTTTGAATAACCCAGTAAAGAGCCTTTAAGGCCTTGCCCTCATCTATAAGTCAGACTTTTGGAAGTTGGGGATCACGAGGACTAGTGTCACATCCTCTGGCGGTTCTTGGGGGATTCAATAGAGATGCTAATGTCTTCCTTTAAGGTCTCCCATCCTTTAGCCCAACAGGGCTGCTTCTGTGTCACATCATTGTGACAGAGCACCAACACCAATGCTTTGTTCTAGCAATGCATCAGTGGTGCGATCTTCCTATGATTCTGCTATGGGCAAAACCCAGACGTTTCGCCTCTCTGGTTTCCTGCCAAATGCTATGAGTTTTCGCTTTTCCTCTGGTCTGGCCAAAGGGAAGGTACTTCATGGTTTATGAATCCTTTCACATACGTTTGTTCTCTGCCCTGTTGTGTTCCTCATTTCCCATCAGCGCACCTCTCTGTTAATTTTCCTGGTATTTTGACCTCTGTTTGGTTCCTAGTTATCCTGCTTTCTCCACTCATCGACCCTTAGCTAGTTATCCATTTGTGTGATTATTGTTATTAATTATTAAGTGCCAACACATTCTGCAGCGCTGTACAAAAAGGTACAATGAGTAGAGACAAGACAATTCTACAGTGCACCAAGGAGGCAATTCAATATTCCACCAACAGATACAGGAGGTAATGAGGGCCCTGTTCCCGTGGGAATTTACAATCTAGGGGCCCTATTACATTCCTAACGCAAAAATTGCTCGCGCTGTGCAGGATTTTTTGCGCACAACATTAAGCATTAAACAGGGGAAATTAACGGTGGGATTACAATCCTCGCGCATTTTTTCATCCGTCAAAAAATTAACGTTCGTAAAACCGACGCGCAAAAATGCGCACAAACTACTTTGCGTGCAGAAATCAGTGAGCGCAAGGTAATTTTTAACGTGAGTCCTTCATTTTTGACGCGAGTCCGTCATTTTTTGACGCGACCCCGTCATTTTCGTGCGGACTGCGCACAACAGACGTACGTTTTGACAGAAGACAAGGTAGTGGCTGTCATTTTTGACAGATCTAGTAATAAAAACGTGCGCATCGACTTTCTCCGTTGTGAATCCGCAGTTTGGTACGGTCAGTTTGTTACAATTTGCCGTTACCACCAGCTTTTCAAAGATGTTAAAATTATGCGCGCAAACGTTGTCCGTTAAATTTTGCGCTAAGATTGTAATACCATGCGCGCACAAACGCATTTGCACTCACGATGTTAAGTATAGGATGCGCACAGTTCATTATGCTCGCTCAGGTCCTTCCACGTTAAACGATAACGCACATTTTTTGCGTGGACGTTGTAATATGACGTTCAGCGCAAATGGTTTTGCCCCTCGCGTTAACGTGTTTTTGCGCCCAAGCAAAATTGGATTCAGAGAGATCTGGACAGCTATTGTGTCGGTCGGATGTTTTGCTACGAAGTTAGGTGGTAGGCCCAAAGAGTAGTGTCTTTATGGAGCTTTTAAACGGAGCCAGATTGGGGGACAGTCTGATCTCTACATTCCCTTGATCACGGCTTGTATATGACTTTTCTTAGCTGATCTGTTTTACTGGCCTTTATAAGGACTGGTAGTGTAACCATTTTTTCTAACTGCCGTTCTGTCTGCGTTTGTGGGACAGAATGTTCCATGACAAACAGGAATGAAGAAGCGGGGTTATCAATTGGACAATCTTAGAAAGCATTTTTTTATTGGCTTTATCCTTGCTCTGATTCATAGACTTGGAGGTTGGGGATGGTTATAATTAGTATTCGGCAAGACATAGGGGCTTATTCAATAATGAATTGCACCGAACGGTGAAATTCACTATATGGTTCAATTTCCTGGCAATTCAGCTATTCAAAAAGCTGTCATTTTGCCAAATATTGGCGAATTGCCAGCGAGATATGTTGCAATTCGCCTCAGATCGCTGCGTTTCCGTGACCCTCAGCAGTATAGAAGTGGCCCCATAGAGTAATAGAGTAGTAATGGTCAATCTATTCAGAGACCACGAACAGCACCGAAATGTTGGTGAAATGCCCAGATTTTCGGTGCTTCATGTTCCACATTGGCATTGCACAACATGTCCTATGCGTCATTGGAAGAGCGGCACACCGGAAGGAGCTGCAGGTGAGGATAGCCTATGCACAAATGACTGAAACATTTCCGTATCCGAAGTCTTCTGGATTTTAGCATTCCAGATTGTGGCTGCTCATTCTGTATAGTGTGCGATGGCACTCTACTGAACACTGGTAGAATGGTACCCTGCCGACTCTCTTTTGGTTTCTCTCGCTCAAAATAAAATTCTATTTTCAATGGCACTATGTTAAGAAGGGTTAAATGATTGGTGAAATAGCCTAGAGATTAAGGTCCAGGTACGTTTCTAATATATGTCAAAACTGTGTATTTCTTAGAGGGTCAACGCAGCCTTTCATTCTAACCAAGAATAATGACATGAGCACCATTCATTCAATCACCAATTACAAGACATTTTTTGGAGACTGGACATACACCTGCACAACTAAGATACTGCATCATTGAGCACGTACCTGTACCAAAACGAGGTGGAGACAGAATACAAATGTTGAAGAGGAGAGAGTTATTTTGGATCCATAGGTTACAGACCCCGTTCCCGCTAGGATTGAATGAAGATAGAGATTTAACTCCCTATTCTAATAATTGAAGAGAGATCCGAAAAGTCACCGCACGTTCGGTGACTTTTCGTTCCCCGCACTTCGGGGCGATTCCTAGTCCCACCTCCAGTATCTTTACAGCACTTGTTCCATACTGGGTGGCTTTGGGAATAGAATATAATCTATTGGTCAGAGGTCCAGAAAAACAACCTATTGCCTCGCATTGTGTGGAATGAATTTAACTGGCATCACCTGGGGGTACCATTCAGTGTTGAAAGCCCATTGTCAGATCTCATTCAGCTGCCATCTCTTATCTTGGGTAGCACAGACAACACAACAGATCCCCTGCAGCCTTGTGTAAATATCCACTCCACCACCCCAAACCTTCACTACTGTTTTATGCTATACCACAGCTGTAAAATGAGGCTTACCATAAGATTTTGATAAATGTTGAATCATTGGAAAAATACTCAAAATGGAAACAGGAAAATAAACACCTAAGTTTATTTTTCCTTTTTACATGCAATTGCTTCAAATAAAGTAGATAAACAACAGTATGTGTTTTAAATGTGTTTTTATTTGTAGTGCACAAGTAGTCTAGTTACAGCTTATAATTTTTCTTATTGGATGGACTCCACCCTCATTATAAATCAGGGTTATTTTATGTGTTGTTACATGCATGATTAAAGCCTATAAGGGCCGAAACATTGCTATTTTATCTGCTGATTTTGTACCTGTGCCGCACGCCGTTTATTTTCTTTTATTTCAGAGGCATAACTAGGAATCTCAGGGCCCAGATGCAGGAACCATGACACTCCCCCCCTCCCATCAACCTGCATTGGTCCCCCTCCAGGTCCACAATGTTGACACCAGACAATCAGTGTCCCATTTTTTCCAGGTCCACTATGACCTCTTCAATCCATCCCATTTTTAATGTAATGTGCACTTTGTGTATCTCACTGAGGTTTATTGCTGTGAAGCTTTATGTAATGTGCAGTGTATATGAGCATATCACAGAGCTCCACAGTAATGTGCAGTGTGTATGAAAGTATCACAGAGCTTCACAGCAATGAAACTCACATTAATGTGCAGTGTGTATGAGCGTATCACAGAGCTCCACAGCAATAAAACTCACAGTAATGTGCAGTGTGTATGAGCGTATCACAGAGCTGCACAGCAACAAAACTCACAATAATGTGCGGTGTGTATGAGCGTATCACAGAGTTGCACAGCAACAAAACTCACAGTAATGTGCGGTGTGTATGAGCGTATCACAGAGCTCCACAGTAATAAAACTCATATTAATATGTGGTGTGTATGAGCATATCACAGAGCTCCAAAGCAATTAACACTCATACACATCACATATTGCTGTGAGTTTATCACAGAGCTCCAAAGTAAAACTCACATTTAAGTATAAAATAAATCAAAAAAATAATTATATATAAAATATAGGCAAGCATCCAGGCAGGCGAGTGTGGGCCCCCCGGACTCAAGGGCCCGGGTGCGGTGGCACCCTCTGCACCCCTGGTAGATGCGCCTCTCCTTTAGTTACAGCTTATGTTAGTGGTAGTATTAAATAAAAAAATAAAAACATTTTACAATTTTTGTTGCATCCTGCCCTCTATGTTTTTCTGCTCCCACAAGACTTTTCTTTTACTTAATCTTTAGTTATTGGCTAAACTGAAAATGAAACGGTTTACACGTCTGTGTCCCTTTAAACGTTAAATTGAATATATACCAGCTAAATGCTTAGCGCGTTAACTCAACACTCCCCTATAAATCTTTGGCTTCATTCAAGTTGTCTAACACTTTCACATTACGCTTTCAGTGCTATATTTTAACTGACAAGCGCATACCAAATGCACTCGTAAGACAAGAAGACCATATTTACGTAAATCTTTGATATTGATCATTTGATTTTGCTGCCAAGTGCTCTTTTATGTAAATCTTATTAACGTGCTTTATAGCAGCAAATGGTAACAACATTCACCTCCCTCCTGCTATGTTATACAAACACGAGCGCCTACATGCAGCAGCTGCATACTAATACACTTTCTGAGTAAATCGGACCTGGCATTGCTTAATGTACTAAATACAGTGGGTGGACCCAATCCGGTGCATCATCCTTGCAGAATTCTAAGCCTTCTGTGTCTGATAATTTTTTAACACAAACATGATAAGGTGGGATAAGCCTAACAGCATGCAAGGGTTGATGTAGCCCTATGAGTCTATATAGTCTTTCTCTCATTAAAACAAAACAAATTACTAAAGGTGTTCATAAGTGATGCTTTATTAAATAATCATATTAAAATCATGCCCGTAAGCTTCTCCCAACGTTTCGGCCCTCTCAGGGGCTTTATCAAGGTATCACCTTGATAAAGGCCCATGAGAGGGTCGAAACGTCTGGAGAAGCTTACGGGCATGATTTTAATATGATTATTTAATAAAGCATTGCTTTTTATTTATAACTGAAGACCCTGAGTGCGTCCATCCAATCTCTTGGTTTCTACATTTTCTACAGACTTTTGCACCCGGGCAACCTTTTTTCTGTTGCATGCAGGTTCTAACTGGTTAGTAACATATAAGAATGAAGTAAAAGAGATGTATTCTTCATTCTTATATGAACGTTAATTTAGTATATACACATTTTTTTCTTAAGTCTTCAGTCTTTAATGTGCTTTACATTCACATTGATTTATTGAGGGTATCTCACCCATATTACCATATTCACTCACTCACATTTTTTGTATTTACCAACACTCTTATATATATATCTTTTTCATTTTTCACTTTTATATTTGTCAAATTTTTTTCACATTTTATAATACTTTTTTCAGATTTTTAACACATTTTTTACATTATACATCTGGGTTACCAGCCCCCTATCATGTTTAGAGTTTCTCAGCTCTTATATACATAACACTTTATGAACAATATGGTTAATAGTGCGTATATTTCTATAACACACACTGTTTTGTAAGTTTACAGTTAATATTTATATGATTTGAGATTGAAAGTATTCCATATGAGATGAGGTTATATCTGCAATTATCATCTCCATGTTATTCCAGCCCGAGTTCTTGTAGCCTTATTGTTTTTAGCCCATTCGGGGCTATCATGGTGTTTTCGCTGTCGATAGGTCTTCAAGGCAACGGAATTCACGTCGCACACCATGACGTGACGGCTTCTATGTCACACGCAAGGCGTCCAGAGTAGGCGTGCCGGCAATCGAATCCATTGACGTGGCCATGGACGCAGCGGCACACGATTGCGGGGTGAGTTGATATTTTTATTATTTATACTTTGCTATTATGTATCTTGGGACATACCTTAACAAAGGTTTTCAGGGGCCGAAACGTCGGTCCCTTTTTAATGTGACTTCTAAATAAACTTTTTCATTTTATCTAAGACCCAGAGTGCTTCCATCTCTCCGGTGATGTATCTATAATATTTTGGTAGCACCTGGGCATTATTGCAACGCAGACGGAGTGCTGTCTCCCCTTTGGATTCTCTCTCTCTCTCTCTATATATATATATATATATAAACACACAAAGATATGGACAGCGCTCCCAAGAAAAAGAGAAATCTTTTCAACAAGTAGCAGAGAAAAAAAATGTAACTGTTCCACTTATAGTCCTCCTTATGAACAAAGGAATAAAGTCACAGTAAGTCCTTCTGTGAGGAAAAAATATATATGTGTGGAGCAATGTATATACACAAAGTATATACCTCAAAGAGAAAATCACCAATAGGAGAAAATCTTTAAACAGATGTATATATAGGGGACCTCTTCCTTGGATTGAGTCAATTCCTGGAATCGTCTTTTTCTCCCAAAGATAAGGTGCCAAATATTAAATTCACCCTCCTGATGCGTCTCTATAAGCTGAGAGAGCTTTAGCACCAGAACCACGATTCATCCAGAAATTTTCAATGGTCACTTGTGGGCTTTTAGGCTAAGGTCAGACGAATGCAGTTTTAACGTGCGTTTAGCCGCACGAAATCACGGCCGAAATCACGGCCGTGCTAGCAGCAAATGACGTCCAATGCCGGGGAACATACGACGAACGGCCGCACGAAAGTTCGTCCGTGCAACGCAAGTGGCAAACGAACGTCAAACCGCTACTACTGATGTACAGAGTGCGCTGCGGCCGCATAGCGGCGTGTTTGCGTGACTGGGAGACGTCAGACGCTGCACACGTCCAGCCAACATAACGTCCAGACGCAAAAAGTGTTTTATTGATGATCCGTACAAAATCACGGACGAAAATGCGCATCGTATGACCGCTATCGCGTATTCCGTGAAAAAATACGTCCATTCGTTCGAACGCACTTTTTCACGGACGACGCGAAAAATGCGTTCGTCTGACCCTAGCCTAAGATAACATTAAACCGCTGCTTCGCTGTAAAGTTCTCCTCGAAGTGCCCACCAATAAAAGGAAACAAAAGAACAATAGCACAGCCGGTTTTAGCAGAGATACATGTAGAAATTTCCAGTGGTAATGCACTTACCCTTATTAGAGCCTAGCTTGGCTCGAGGGACACTCACGCTGGGTTGTAGAGAGTGGTACAGCCCTTAGAAAACCATCTCAGCTGGAATCATCAGTGTAGTCGGCAAATAAGGATGATAGAATATTTATTCAAATAAAAATGAACAACAGGAACCAGACGCGTTTCGCGCTTTGCAGCGCTTCATCAGTGGTAAAACAAACAAACAAGAGTGTACACTCACAGCGGTTCATTATATACTAAAAAACTTAGTGAGTAAGCAGGCAAACCAGGCGACCCGCCCACTTCCGGATTAAATATCGTAAAATTGACAGCATTTATACATAGATCTAAAAAGTATAAAACACTACTTGTATATATATAAAAGACCTCTTCAAGTCCCAACGTTAAATATATATATACGTTCTGTAGAAAATCCAGCACTCCAGGGACCAACTTCCATCACCCGGTGCTACGCCCGGCTGTATACAATTTTCACGTTGAGGTGGCACTCCCGGGATTTTTCAATACTAGCCTTTATTACGTAGATAAAAAGCGTCAATGTTTCAGCTTGCTACCCCCAAGCTTTCAAGCTAAAGCTAATGCTAAAGCGCCGTTCCGAGCATCCAATCCATGGAGTCATATGGACTCCATGGAGGCTTCTGCTGTCGAGTCACATGACCGGCAGAATCTCGCCTCTCACGAGATCCTGCAGGTCGGTGGAGTGATTGCGGAGGGTGTCTGGGGACTTGTTTCCCCCAGTCTCACTCTGCTCCCGGCGGCCAGAAGCGGCGGATCGAGCCGCCATTTTCACCACGGGATGAGAAGGTGAGTATTTGGTTTTTTGGGGTGTCTTTCAGCTGCTGTTAGCAGCAGTGGAATCGGTTAGCTACAGCTCTAAGGCTGGGGTCACACAAGTGTTTATGAGAGCGAAAGGAACGTCCATGAGAATAGACGTTCCTTCCACTCCTATGGAGGATTGTGCTTTGTAGCCCAGTCTTACGTCTGTCGTAGCTTTTTGACAGGTAGGCTGAAAGCACGTCCGGTGCTGATCGACGGCATAGAGAACAGTGGTGTATTTTGACCTAGGCCGACTAGGCCTATTGCCTAGGGCGGCACTTTCCAGGGGCGGCGGCCCGCACCAGGTGGCCCCACCCCTAAAAAAAAAAATATATATATATATATATTTTTTTTTTTACTTTTGCAAAGTATTTTAGTATTTTACCAGGAAGGATACATTGAGATTTCACTAATTTTCAAGTATGTCCTGGATAGGCAAGGCCTAGGCTTTCACTTTCCAGGGGGCAGCAAAAGACCTCACCACTAGATGAGCACCGAAATGACGCCACCTTTTTGGTGTTCTGTAGTTCCCTGCACTTCGGAGAATAAAATTTCCCCACCCTGCAGTGAATTCGCCATTCACCGCAGGGTCCCCAAAGTGCATGGAGTCGGCCGCTGAATGCTGCCACCGCAAACCCGTGGCCTGCTGTGTTCAATAGAACTACTGAACGAAAATGTCTGGAATTTACATATAAGATCCTATGATTGATAATAAAAAGTTCTGTTACAGAAAAAGAAAAACTGCTATTAAAAAAAAGGGGGGGAAATTTTGCCCACAAAAACCTGAAAAATGACTAAAGGGTACTAAAAAAAAATCAATAAATAAAGACTTTTTACTGCAGATTAAAATAATAAATGATTTATTAGATATTGCATAAAAATGGGAATATTTTTAACATTGAAATCTATGGGGTTCGCCTGAATAAACCTGCTGATTGAAACCACCGAACATCAGGGTATTTCACTGCCATTTCTCTGCTGTTTGGTGTTCTCTGAATAGATTAACCATTACTTCTCTATGGGGATTTGCACTGCCTTCAAACAGCAGCGTACTTGCTGGCAGTTCGCCAAACTTGTGTGTGAGCATATCACAGAGCAGTGGTGGTGTACTTAGGGGAGTGGCGAAGGGCGGGCCGCCCCAGGTACCAGTGATTATTGGGGTGTCATTAGGGGGTACTAGGAGGTGCCACTGTCACTGTGTATCAGCTTTGAGCTGTGTTCTCAAACAACGAGCAGTGGAGCAGGGAGTTTGCATACGGAATAAAATCGAATAGAATAAAAATCCCCCTCTCCTCCCGCCATAGCTCCTCCCCTGCCCCGCAGCAGCTCTAGGAGAGGGGAGGGGATGTAATTTGTGTGCAGAGAGAGAAGATGACAGTAAACGGCAGGTAAGGGGGGGTATCAGCAGAATATGAAGCCATGTCTGCTTACTGCTGTTTAAAGTGGACCTTTCCTTAACCAGCACTGCAGTGATCGAAATTTGTCATTGAGCTGCCTGGCTCCTGGTGAGGCTGCGTGCATGCAGGTCATGCGGTCCAGCCAGTCAGGTGGTACTGAGTCTCAGTACCACATGACTGGATGAACCACGCGAAACGCACACTCGCAGCTGCCCGCCCTTTCGTTAACACAGACTCTATTCTGGACTGAACACCCACCGGGAAGGGAATCAAAGCTACAGTGCACCCTCTGGCAGTGGTACCCTACTGCTGACAAGTTGGCTCCACGCACAGGCACAGCCGCGATCCTAACGTGGCCTGGAGGGACCTCCTGCTGAGTCCGTACACAGTCCCTGCTGACTCTGCACACAGCCCTACCGCGGACGGAGGCCGGTAAATATAGAATAAATAATTGCTGTGTGCTCATATACACTCGGTTTGCTGGGAGTTTTATTACAGTGGATTCTGATGCACTCATACACACCATACATTGCATTGCTGGGAGTTTTATTGCTGTGGATTCTGATACGCTGACACACACCAAACATTGCATTGCTGGGAGTTTTATTGCTGTGGATTCTGTGATACACACTGCATATTACTGTGAGTTTTATTGCCCTGGAGCTCTGGGATACGCTCAAACACACTGCACATTTCTGTGAGTTTTATTGCTGTGCAGTTCTGTGATATGCTCATACACAGTGCACATTTCTGTGGGTTTTATTGCTGTGCAGCTCTGATATGCTCATACACAGTGCCCATTTCTGTGGGTTTTATTGCTGTGCAGCTCTGTGATACGCTCATATGCAGTGCACGTTTCTGTGGATTTTATTGTTCAACCAATTAGAGCGGCTGTGATCCAGTATACTTGACATGCGTGGCTGTTGTTTGTAAAAATGCTTGAATTTAAACATTTCATAATTTTCTTTATCTCAAGAGATACATTTGAAATGGTATACAAAATATACAAGTAGGTACTTGTTATCCACTTTTAATATAAAGAGAGGAAAAGGCAGAGCTCTAAGAGGAAAAGGTGGAGCTTAAAAAGGAAGGGTGGGGATTAACCAGGAAGAGGTGTGCTCTTGACAGGAAGAGGTGGCTCAAATTTAAATTGGGGGGTGCACAAGTTTAGTCAGGCCTAGGGCAGCACAAAACCTAAATACATCACTGATAGAGAAGCAATGGTTAATCTATTCTATCCCGTTTTTATGACATATTTATTAAACCGTTTATTCTTTTAATCTACAGCAAAAAGTCTCTTTATTTATTAGGCATTTTCTGGGATTTTTTCTGCAATTTTATATATATATATATATATATGTCACGAGTATAGCAGTACGTAGTGATACCTTTTTTATTGGACTAACGTTACATTTAAAAGACAAGCTTTCTGCTTGTCTTTTAAATGTAACGTTAGTCCAATAAAAAAGGTATCACTACGTACTGCTATACGCGTGATTTTGGCATCTGGACTAATACGGCCTATCAAATTTATATATAGCGATTTGGGTTTTTTCTGTAACAGACCTTTTTATCATTATTCATACTACCTTATTTATTAATTCCAGGCATTTTCTTACAGTTGTTTTTTTGCAAACAGCTTTTAAAAGTTGCGGTGTGTGTGTGTTTTTTTTTTTATACCCTGTTCGTCGGATTGTCGGCCTTTTCCGGCAGCTGGTCGGTGCTCTGTTCGGCGGATCGTCGACTTTTTTCAGAGGTTTGGGGAACGAAAGAGCATTGAAATTCCAGTGGAATTACCCCTTTAGTGTGTGTATGTATGTATGTATGTATATATATATACTTAGGCTCCCATTGATACAATAATTATGTCACAAAGTCAACAAGCTTATGTTGTTTGCAGCCATGTTGACACTGAACATGTATCTATAAGCAGGATACATGATGGGGAAGTGTGTGTTATGGCATTGAGTCAGTATAAAAACATCATAAATCAGAATAGTGAAGGTCAAATGGTGCATGATTGTCTACAGAACGCGAAAGTGCATTATGTTCACCTAACATGCGCCTCGCTCTAAACCATTGTTATATAACCTCCACAAATAAATATTATTATTATATTATATGTTAAGCGCCAACATATTCTGCTGATATCTTCTTACTTACTTGAAGATAAGTTCTTTGAATTTGTTAGTTAGTCCTTCTGGTTTGTTATAAGAGTGGCTTTGACCTGTTGCATAAACCTTATGTCTGCTAGAAAACCACAGTGTGGCATAGCATTGATTTTAGTGTTCTGTGTAATAACAGACCCAGGATACATAAAAGCGAGTCCGATGTCATTTGCATATCCTACCCAGAATTCCTTGCTGCATATGGGGAATGTGGCACAGAAACATAGAAACATAGAAACATGTTTCTATGGCACAGGAGCTCTGGGATGCAATTCATTGTATTGCTGTGATGTGCAAGTGGCTTCTGCAATAATAAACACTACTCTCTCTATATATATAAGTCATCAAAAAGGCGTGCACTCCTGGAGTCTTGAAAAAAGTCCCCTGTGGGACTGAAACGTTGATTTTTGTACTACCACAATAAAAAAAACATATACAGGGTTATTCAAAGAGAGTCGATCTGGCCCCGGAATGTAACCGAACAGTCAAATTCAGCATACGGCTACCATTCCTGGCCACTCGGCTATTCAGAGAACAGGCAGTTCGCCAAATGTTGGCGAATTGCCTGCACGTACGGTGCCTGTTCGAGGGCAGTGAAATCTCCATAGAGAAACATTGCTTTGTCTACTCAGACAGGGAAAAGTTGCCGAATTGCCCGGCTTTATGGTGGTCTAATTCGACAGGTTTATTCAGGCGAATCCCATAGGCTTCAATGTTAAAAATATTCCAGATTTAACTCAATATCTAATAAACCGTTTATTATTTTATTCTGCTGTAGAGTCTCTTTATTTTTAGATTTTTTTAGGATCTTCAGACATTTTTCTGGATTTTTTTGTCAACATTTACTTATTTTAAATTTTTTCCTTTTTTTTTCTTTTTTCTGTAACAGCCCTTTTTATTATCATTCATTGGAACTTATATGTAAATTCCAGACATTTTCGTTCAGTAGTTTTTTTGCAAACAGCGGTTCAATTTTCAAACTTTCAGGCGTACTGGTTTTTTTTGGGTTTTTTCCACCTCGTTCGTCTGCGTGTCGGGTTTTTCCGGCAGCTGCTCTGCGCTGTGATCGGCGGCTAGTCGGGTTTCTCTGGCGTGTTTGGCGCCATTAATCCAGCTGTCTTCTGCAGCTTTCGGTGAGTGTTCGGTGGGTTTGCAGCGGGTTTTCCCTGCACTGCGGGGGCCCTGCGGTGCTTGCTGAATACACCGCAGGGTGGCCGAAATAGGATCGCCGAATCACCCCGAAGTGCAGGGAACGAAAAGACAGCGAACGTATGGTGACTTTTCAATTCTCTTTGAATAACCCTGATAGTTAAAAGACTCTAGGAGTGCACGCCTTTTTGATGAGTTGTATGCCCTTTGAGGTGGTCAGCACCGAAGCAATTAGAAGTGGATATCCTGTCTGTGGGTCCCCTCGTGAATCTTGGTATATATATATATATATTAATGTAAATTATTTTCTTTCATTAAAAAGTTTTGTTCAACATTATTGGAGTGTCAGAAAATATTTGTGTCATTACAGCTGGAATCCAATACTTTATATACATTAGTTAGAACAGCAGACATGACTATACATGGATGATATTGTATGATCAAGGGAACCTGTTCTTGAAGGATCTAACAATCAAAAGGGAGGTGTATATATTGTGAGGTTTTTTTTGTGAATTTAGCTGCTGTTTTGGTTTCTTCTGTACTGTTTGAACATGTTGTTTGGTGTGCGCTCTTTCTGGTTTATTGTGAGGTATTGATATACATATTGTTAGTTGTTTTACCTAAGGACACTTGCTGGTGAAGTGTTGTGACCAGGATCTAAGTCTTCTTCCAGCAGTTATAGTGTAGAGACATAGGGGGTTATTCCAAGAACACCGAAATGTTGCAGACATTTCAGTGCTCTCTCGTTCCCTGCACTTCCCTGAAGTTCAGGGAATCAAAGTTCCCCACCCTGCAGTGAATTCAGCATTGACCGCAGGGTCCCCGGTGAGGTCAGTGGCTGGTGAGGCACTGGCTATTATCAGAGCCAGATATACACAGGTTACAAAGGTTCAGTTTCAGTGCTCCCCAGGATCTGGCTGCCCTCAGTGCTCCCCATGAACTGGCTGTTCAGTGCGCCCCAGGATCTGGCTGCTCTCAGGGCTCCCCAGGATCTGGCTGCTCTCAGTGCTCCCCTGGATCTGGATGCTCTCACTGCTCCCCATGATCTTGCTGCTCTCAGTGCTCCCCATGATCTGGCTGCTCTCAGTGCTCCCCATGATCTGGCTGCTTTCAGTGCTTAAAATATTCTGGCTGCTCTCAGGGCTCCCCAGGATCTCTTGCTGCTCTCAGGGCTCCCCAGAATCTCTTGCTGCTCTCAGTGCTCTCCAGGATTTGCCTCCAAGCACACAGCCCCTCGGCACGCCCACATGACAGCAGGGGAACATGGAGCAGGTTTTATTTTACAGTCACTTATTAAAATATTATTAGCCATCACTTAATGGAATGGCCCTGCCTCACCTGCCGCCCCTGACAGCACGTCCCTGGTGCAAGCAATTCACCAAAATTTGGCAAACTGCTTTTTTCAGAATAGCCGAATGGCCCCAAAATGTCACCGTACAGGGAAATTCCCTGTTTGGTGACACTTCGGTGCCAGATCGTCTCTCTCTGAATAACCCTGATAGTGATGAGGTTGAATCTGCTTCTCCATGTTTGTAGAGTAGAGAGAGACATGCTGGTCAGATATTCTGAACGAGATTCAAACCTTTTTCTCCAGGGTTGTTGAGCAGAGACGTTACCGCCACTCTATGCAGCCAATATTCTCTTTTAGGCAAGTATATATTGTAATGTAATGTGTCTCTTGCTGAAGAGCTGTCCACATTGCAAGCAAATCAAAGGGCTTGAAGATGCTCTTACATTATTGTAGAGCAATGATGTTACATCTACTAAACATATGTGATGTAAATACAGACATGGGCATTAACATGCTCATAAATTATACACACACACACTTACTTAGAACCCCCCCTCCCCTCCAAAAAAAAAGAACTGTCAGTTTTCTACTGAAGGCTTGCTGGACCATTTTTAATGTGGTAAGTGTAAAACATTGACTTTATTCAGATTGCTTGTTACAATTATTGTTCTTTTCCATAAACTGTGACATTACAACTATGTGCTGCAATCAAAGTGTCAAACAAAGATAACAAAGAACCTTCAATCTCCAATTTATAGATACCACAAATATCACATATTATCTTCGCTAAGGTAAGTATTTACAGCGTGTATAAAGAAGGAGACGTGTAAGGACTGACATGAGCAAGTCAGCTGTTGTAGGCCCCTATTACAATCCTCGCGCAGCGCATTTGCGTGCGCATAAATGCGCTTTTATGTGAAGACAAAACCATTTGCGCGGAACGTCGTATTACGATGTTCGCGCAAATGATGTGCTTCAGCGTCTACCACGATTGACCCTGCGCGAACCCAATGTGAGTGCAAGTGCGTGCGTGCATCCCATACTTACCATTGTCAGCGTGAATGCGTCCGAGCGGATGGTATTACGATCTTCGCGCAACGTCGTACGAACGACGTTTGCGCGAATTATCATAACGTCTTTGAAAACCTGGTGTTAACTTACAATCTGAACGCTCTGGCCGAAACGAAATGAACCTGCACAAAAAAAAAAATACAACACAGTACAGTTACACATTCTACACATACCCAAACAATAAAATTAATAAATTGTTTAATTTTTTATTTTTGTTGCAGCACATATACGCAGATTTACAGGCGCAACCACCGAAACCTAGCAAATGGTGGTTCTTAATTCTGATTGGCTGAATCCCGTGAAAAAGCAGTCTGCCCACCGATTCCTGCACGCAACGGTCATTTGCGCCCAGCTTTGTACGTCGGATTTGCGCTTGAAAAAACATGAAGGCTGAAAAACTGCGCTTGGTACGTAATACCATGTTAATTTGCGCGTGCAAAAAAAATTGCTCTGCGCTAGCGCATTTGCGCGAAGATTGTAATAGGGGCCTTAGAGTTTGATTCTCATGGGTCCTACCGTATTACATCATCCGTACTACACTACACGGTAAAAATATACAGTAACATACAATATCTTTATGAATGCATTGGATATGATAAACTCCTTCCTAAAGAGTATTTAATATATTTCTTATCAAAGCGCAATCCAGTGGATGGACTGATGAACCTTTGTCATGGGAACTGCTTGAGGGTTTGAGAGATCTAGAATATATCCTGTGATATATGCAAGGGAATATAAAGTATCTGGACTGCAGATGCATATTCCAGTAAGGTGACATGTGGGGAAGTGAAACAATCCGTTTATGAATAATGTATTTGTCCGTTATGAATATACAAACACAGACATAGCTGTAGATGAACACACATATCTGTTATTAAGGACTAATGTAAAATTGAAAAGCGTTGTCTATTACAGCGTATCGGTAGTTTTCGCGTGTCCTCACGTATTGAGAGCATTAGCAGCACATTCCAGACAAGGTTTATAAGTTGGCAAAAACAAGGTTTATGAGAGTTCTGAGAACGAGCAACAGCACTAGTGGCCTGCCCGATGGTGGGTGCCCTCTCAGGTCTCTTAAGGTTTTAGCTCAATAGTGACCTTAGTTACAAAGTAGACAACTCCATATGCAAATCAGACTGCTATCACCCAGATAGGGTGGCCAGAACTGAAGTGTCAAGGACGTCCTCTCTGCACGAGGGGTGCAGCAACCCCAACAATTGTTTTGGCCTTTTTCAGTCTCATCAGGAGGGTATATCCTACACCCTTATACCCTTTTGGCACCATGAGCAAGAGGTCCACTTCTGAATTAGCCTGATGACTTCTAGTGACCAAAAACAAGGCTTATGAGGTTACTGAGAATAAGCAACAGCACTAGTGTCCTGCCCTACCTTGGGTTCCCGCTCTGGTCTCACAATGTCTTAGCTCGTTTATTCCATTACAGAGTACAGAGTAGACAACTTAATTTGCAATACAGACTGTCATCACCCAGAAAGGGTGGCCAGTAATGAAATGCCAAGGACGTTCTCTCTGCACGAGGTGCAGCAACACCAACAATTGTTTTGGCCTTGTTTGGCCATGTCAGGAGGGCATATCTGACACCCCTCTTAGCACCATGAGCAAGGGGTCCACATCTGGATTAGCCTGTAGACCTCTAGTAACCAAAAACAAGGTTTAGGAGGTTACTGAGAATGAGCAACAGCACTAGTGTCCTGCTCTACCTTGGGTCCCCACTCAGGGCTCATAAGGTTTTAGCTCGTTGGTTCCTTTACGGGGTAGACCACTTCATATGCAAACCAGATTGCTATCACCCAGAAAGGGTGGCCATTATTGAAATGCCAAGGAAGTCCTTTCTGCATAAGAGTTTCAGAAATCCCCAACGAAGGTTTATATGTTGGTATAGCTGTGTATACTACTGAGTAATAATACTAGCATAGGACTTTATGCAGACCAAGCCATTATGGTTATTGAGTGAGCCGTTAAGTATAGCATCCCCTCTAATCATTCCTGCACCATCCCATTCCAGCCGAGATGCAAACTTCCCTTGTGTCTTACCATAAATAACGAGGTGGTAAACGTCAATTCAGCAGTTTGCTGTTTGGTGGATAAGCCACTCGGTATCATAAAGACACTAATACCATTGAAGCCATTTTCCACTGAGTTTCCCTGCCAACAGATCACACAATGCGCTGCTCAATGCTTGGTTTACAGATCTATTGGAGAACCGCATTCTTTCAACATGCGCTGCTCATTACAGAACCGATACACTATACACAGCCTTGGACACACAAACATTCTATTCAAATTAAAAACAGGCTCAGGATTAACTCCTCGTAAGGCTTTTTAAATACACTTGTACTTATTTCCAGTAATGAACCCAAACTGCGCACATCCACAAAGGGGACGAGTAGTACCAGGATTCTTGTGCTAGATAAATAAATACAGCTATTATATTTTCCATAGCTTTTTTTCATACTTAAATAAATATATTTTCACTGTAACATCGCAACTGTATCCGAAATAGTTGGATCGAGATATTTAAAGCGAAAATGTTTGCTATCCCTAAGCTCACTAGCTCATTGCTGGTAAACTCCAAACTGACACGAGTCCTCATTAAAACCCTTACAATAAAACCTCCGGAATAGGAAATCTCCAGACAAACGTTCAAGTTGAATTCAAAGTAAACTAGAATTTAAAACTTCAAAACTTAATGCTGGCATGACCTGCATTTGTGACATAAAGGTGTCTACACGCACTTGTTTTATGCTTGGTTGAAGCAGTTGGTTTCCATGCAACTCCTCAAAGTGATTTTGTAAATGAGGGACTGAACCCAGCAAAAGAATACAAGAAAACTGTATTCTACTTCTATTCTCAGTTGGAAATGTATTTTCCTGATCACACAATGGCACGTTTAACTAAAGGATAGCTCCTACCACCGCGAAAACAAGTCATCAAAGCAGAAGTCTGAAAATCACCATAGGTGCAATAATGTCCTTCTTGGCCAATAGTAGCCGATAAATTGCGCTGAACTGGCTTTGGAACGGAAGTCTCATACTCTCCTAATAGGTGTCTGAACCAATAAAAATGTATCAAAATGTGTCTAAGTAATAAAAAAGGTCCTTTAAAAAATAATAAAAGATCTGTTACAGAATTTAAAAAACACCTTTTAAAAAATTGAGAAACAAAAATTTTGTCTAAATAAATACAAAAAGGTGTTATAAAAAATAAAAAGTTAGAAGGTTTTTGCTGAAAATCAAAAGAATAAACAATTTATAAAAACATTTTTTTTAAAAAGATATTACGTTTTTACCTTGAATCCTATGTCAGTCGCCTGTTGAAACATGTCGAACTGAAACACCGAAATTCAGGGTATTTCGGCAGAATTTCATTGCAGTTCACAGTCCAGTGAATAGAAGACCCAATAGTTTTCTATGAGGCAATTTTGATGCCTCAGAACGCAATCGAATTGGGGGAACTGCATTATATTTTGCTGTGCCTATTTGCCTGTATTTGGCAAATTGACAGCTTAGGCTAGCGTCAGACGAACGCAGTCATCACGTCCGTGTTGCTGCACAGTTTAACGTCCGTTGTAGCATTGATTTGTGAACAATGGAGACCAACACACGAAGTACGTGTGCACCGAAGTGTGCAGGCACCACGCAGGTGGCAAAGGACACCATTTAGGCCTCGACGTAAAAGAGCTACGACGGACGCCCAGAGTGCAACGTGTCCGCGTAGTGTCCTGTGTTCGTGATGACGAGACATCAGACGCAGCGCATTTGCGATGTCCATCACTTTGATGCTCAGAGGTTTTTTTGGTCTGGCTGACTGTACCTGTCTTTTAATTAATTTTATTTCCCATATTTCCCGGGTTTTTTTACATCCATCAAAAAAAAACTGACCGTGTGGTCAGTACATCCATTCGTTATGCACGCACGCAGAGTGCGCTCTGACACTGTTCGCCTGACATTAGCCTTAGTGAATAGACGGAATGGGGACTGAAATTGCACCGAATGGTGAAATTCACCGTCCGGTGCAACTGGGGGCCAATTCTGAGGTTAGTAAATAATCTAGTGTTACTTTTAGGGTAAGAGATAAGGTTTCTTTTATGATTAGGGTTAGCCGTAAGGAATAGATGCTGTCAAAAGAAGGAGCAGAATTTGCTGCCTAAAATTAAGTGAAAATGGAGCAGAATCTGTTGGTGTGGTTAGGGATAACCATACAGAGTTATTCAAAGAGATCCGAATTGCTTGAGAAAGGTAACCGAACGCTGAAAATCAGCGTTCGGTTACCTTTCTTGGCCATTCGGCTATCCAGAGAGCAGGCAATTCGCCAAATCCTGGCAAATTGCCTGCACATACATAGAAACCTAGAAAATGTCGGCAGATAAGAACCTTTCGGCCCATCTAGTCTGCCCAATTACATGGATAATTTACCTGGATTTATCTTTTGTTTCGGATAGCCTTATGTCTATCCCATGCCTGCTTAAATTCAATTACTGTTATGGCCTCTACCACTTCAACTGGAAGGCTGTTCTATGTATCCACCACCCTCTCAGTAAAATAATGCTTCCTGATGTTACTTTTAAACCTTTGCCCCTCTAATCTAAGACTATGTCCTCTAGACATGTGCAGAGCGAAAAATTTAGTTTTGAACTAATGGATTAGTCCTAAAATGCAATTTATTTAGTTGCTTAAGAAATTCGTTTTCAGTTCTTTAGTATGAAAACTAATTTATTTCATTCATCCGAAAACCAGTGGATACAATTACTATTGTAGTGGCTCCTCAGAGGGCTGAGATCGCTGCTTGTTAGAGTATCTCTCACTCTCAGCACAATGTGGGCCATATTACATAGTTGGTGCTAACTTAACCAGAGCTGTTGTAAACTTCCCAGAGCCATTATAGCCTATGGAGGTTTTCAGTTTACAACAGCTCTGGTTAAGTTAGCACCAACATTGTAATACTGCCCTGTGTCAGGCAAAGCTGTTACAGTAACTGACTGCTGCTCATCACAGCGCTCAGAGTTTCAGTAAAACTAGTAAATAATATTTTTATATATAAGAGGTTAGAACAATATTATTTCCTTGTTTTACTGAAACTCTCAGTGCTGTTACAGTCAGTTACTGTAACAGCTGAGCCTGATACATTCTACTGAGAGATAATGTAACAAGCAGCCGATCTCAGCGCTCACAGCCACTGGATTTAAAGGGCTAAAAAAAAAGGCTCTTTGTATAATGTTTAGAACATCCTCCTGAATTAATTAATGTCCCTCTCTGTATAGAACATCCTCCTCAATTTATACCTTTCTCTGTATAATGTATATAACATCCTCCTGCATTAATACCCCTCTCTGTATAATGTAAAAAACATCCTCCTGCATTAATTAATGTCCCTCTCTGTATAGAACATCCTACTGCATTGGCATGTGAAGGGTGCAGAACTTCGGATGTTGCGATGTTGCGCTCTTCATTGCTGGTCTCCTTCACTCATCAATGTAATATCACAAAAAGGACTGAAGCTAAAATGTAGTGCATTTTATTTTAGGTTCTTTCGTTTTTTGTACTGAGCAGTTTCGTTTCTCTTGAGTCATACAAAAACTAAATTATCCCAAAATTCGGACTAAATCGTTTTAGTACTAAAACGAATGCACATGTCTAATGTCCTCTTGTTTTGCTACTTTGTTTCCTTTTAAATATACTCCCTTCCTCTACCTTGTGGATTCCCTTTACGTATTTAAATGTTTCTATCATATCTCCTCTGTCTCGTCTTTTTTCCAAGCTGTACATGTTAAGATCATTAAGCCTTTCCTGGTAACTTTTCTCCTTCAAGCCGTACAGAATTTTAGTAGCCCTTCTCTGAACTCTCTCTAAGATGTCTATATCCTTCTGGAGATACGGTCTCCAGTACTGCACACAGTACTCCAAGTGAGGTCTCACCAGTGCTCTGTACAGTGGCATGAGCACTTCCCTTTTCCTACTGCTAATACCTCTCCCTACACAACCAAGCACTCTGCTAGCATTTCCTGCTGCTCTATTACATTGACTACTTACCCTTAGGTCCTCTGCAATAATAACCCCTAAATCCCAACCCTCAGATGTTGAGGTTAGGACTGTATCAAATATTCTATATTCAGCCCTTGGGTTTTTACGTCCCAGGTGCATTATCTTGCACTTTTCCACATTAAAACTCAATTGCCACAGCTCCGAACATTTATTTAATTTACCTAAATCATTTGTCATTTGGCTGATCCCTCCAGGAACGTCAACCCTGTTGCAAATCTTTGTGTCATCAGCAAAAAGACATACTTTACCATTAATACCTTCTGCAATATCACTATTAAAAATATTAAAGAGACTGGGTCCAAGTACTGACCCCTGAGGTACCCCACTGGTAACAAGACCTTGCGCCGAATAAACTCCATTTACCACAACCCTCTGTTGCCTGTCACTCAGCCACTGCCTAATCCATTCAACAATATTGGAATCCAAGCTCAAAGATTGCAATTTATTGATAAGCCTTCTATGCGGAACAGTATGAAAAGCCTTACTGAAATCTAAATAAGCAATGTCTACTGCACCACCTGTGCCTATTATTTTTGTTACCCAATCAAAAAAATCAATAAGATTAGTTTGGCATGATCTCCCTGAGGTAAACCCATGTTGTTTCTGATCCTGTAATCTATGTGTTTTTAGATGTTCAACAATCCTTTCCTTTAACATGGTTTCCATTAATTTCCCCACTACTGACGTAAGACTAACTGGCCTATAGTTCCCCGATTCCTCCCTACTACCCTTCTTGTAAATGGGCACAACATTTGCTAATTTCCAGTCTTCTGGAACGACTCCCATTAACAGATTTATTTAACCAATCCTTGTTAACAGTTTTTCTATTACACCACTGAGCTCTTTTAATAATTTAGGGTGGATCCCATCAGGCCCCATTGACTTATTTGTCTTTACTTTAGACAGCTGCTGTAGAACCTCCTCCTCTGTAAACTGATATGTAATTGTCTCGTTAGTGTTTCCTCCTAACTGAGGTCCTTTTCCTTTTCTTCTGCAAAGACTGAACAAAAATATTCATTGAGGCAGTCAGCGAGACTTTTATCCTCTTCTACATACCTTCCTTCCTTTGTTTTTATTCTAACTAATCCTTGTTTTACTTTTCTTTTCTCGTTTATGTATCTAAAAAATGTTTTGTCCCCCTTTTTTACTGACTGAGCTATTTTCTCTTCTGTGTGTGCTTTGGAAGCTCTTATAAATTGCTTTGCTTCTTTCTGCCTAATCTTATAGGTTTGCCTATCTTCTTCACTCTGAGTTTTTTTATAATTATTGAATGCTGTCTTTTTGTTCTTCACTATTTTGGCCACTTCTGCAGAGTACCACAGTGGTTTCTTCCATTTTTTGTTTTTGCTAACAAGCCGAATGCAATTGCCTGTGGCCTTCAATAATGCTTCCTTTAAATAATCCCATTTCTCCTGGACTCCCTTTAAACTCCTCCAGTCTGATAATGACTCCTTCACACAAAATCTCATTTTAGAAAAATCTGTTTTTTTAAAGTCTAAAACTTTTGTTGCCTGTTACGGTGCCTGTTCGAGGGCAGTGAAATCCCCATGAAAAGCACTGCTTCGGCTATTCAGAGAATAAACACCAGCAATGAAAGGTTCCCCTAATGCCCTGCCATTCGCTGGTTTCATGCGGCAGGTTTATTCAGGTGAATCCCATAGTCTTCAATGTTAAAAATATTCCCATTTTAATTCAATATCTAATAAACCGTTCATTATAAAATTCTGCAGTAAAGAGTCTCTTTATTTATAGATTTTTTAGGATATTTTAAGCATTTTTCTGTATTTTATTTTTAACCCCCTTCGCTGCGGAGGATGCGCTCAGCGCGTCCACCCGCAGGTAACGTTCCTTGCGGTGGACGCGCTGAGCGCGTCCTCCCTTTGGGGCCAGCGTTCGGCCGGGTTCCGGCCGATCGCTGGGCCCCCCGGTGCGGGCTGACATCCTCATCTTGGATGTCGGTCAAGCTTCCGGGAATGCCCCCTGAGGACTGGCGTCATCATGCATAGCACAATGACGCCAGTCCTGGAGTTAACCCCTAACTGCCACCAATGGTGGAGATAGGGGGTTCCAATGAACCCCCTATCTCCCGATCCGTGGCAGTTAGGGGTTAATGTTTGGTATTGTTGGATCGGCCAGAGCATGGCCGTTCCAACAATACCAAACTTGACTATGAAAAATTTTTTTTTTAAAAAAATATTTAAATAAAAATAAAAATTAAAAATATTTAAAAAATAAAATAAAAAAAAATAATTTTTTTTTTCTTTTTTTTGGTTCGTTAATGCAGCAATATTGTTTCCATTTCAATTATAATGTGAACAATGATGCTGCACTACCGATTTTTGCATGCGGTGCGTTTGTTAAAAATCGCGTAATTTTCCCCAAGAAAAAATGTAACGAGGCCTCATCATAATTTTTTTAACAAGCGCACCCCATACAAAATATAACCGCAATTGCTCGCATGTTAAAATGTGAAAAAAAAACACTTTACACGTTGTAAATTATTGAAAATTCATATTTTATTGCATTTTTTGTTATAATATACAGACAGGTCATGATGTATACATATAATAATGACATATTATGAATCTGCCGAGTCTGACGGAAAGAACGATATATAATATGTCTGGGTCATATACTAAAATAAGCCTTCAAAACACGTTTAGACATGATGAGCAAAACCGGTAAAAATGAGCTCAGCACAGAGGCGGGAAATGCCTCAGCAGCGAAAGGGTTAAAGTCCGATTATTATTTTTTTTAAACTTATTTTTTCTGTAACCGTCCATTTTATTATCATTCATTGGACCTCATATGTAAATTTCAGACATTTTCACTCAGTAGTTTCTTTGCAAACAGCGTTTCACTTTTCAAACATTCAAGCAAACTGTTTTCCTAAGGCTGGGGTCAGACCAGCGCACTTTTAACGTGCGTTCTGGCGCACATAATCACGGCCGCACTAGCAGCAAATGACGGGCAATGACGGCCAATATACGAAGTACGGTCGCACGAAAGTCCGGCCGCGCAACGCAAGTGGAAAATGAACGCATTTTTTCGAGAATGCAGAACCGCTAGTACGGACGTACAGAGTGCGCTGCAGCGGCATAGCGGTGTGTGTGTGTGATTTGGAGACGTCAGACCCTGCTCGTGTCTGGCCAACATAACGTCCAGACACAAAAAGTTTCCTGGTTTGGATCCGTAAAACATCACGCACGAAAATGCGCATCGTATGACCGTTTTCGCCTATTTCGTGAAAAAATACGTCAATGCGTTCGGACGCACTTTTTTACGTTCGCGTGTAAAAATGCTTTCGTTTGACCCTAGCCTAATTTATTCACTGCCTCTTCTGCGGTGTCGGCTTTTTCCAACGGCTTCGCTGCGTGTGATCGGCTCCTGCTCGGGTTTTTCCATGGTTTTCGGTGGGTTAATCAAGATGTTTTTGCTGGTTTTCGGCGTGCATTCGCTGGGTTTTGCGGTTCGTTTTCGTCGGGTTTGCGGCAGCTTTTCCCTGCAATTCGGGGACCCTGTGGTGTTTGCTGAAGACACCGCAGGGTCACCGAAATGGGATCGGCAAAACGAACCGAATTGGAGAGAACGAAAGTCACCGAACATGCGGTGACTTTTCGAATCTCTTTGAATTACCCTGTCAGTCTTAAAAGTAACCATAACTCTAATTAGTGCATTGCTTTTTACTTGTTAAAACCATTTTTTTCATAGTGTTTAAATGACCTCAACTTTTTTAACCCTTTCGCTGCTGAGGCTTTTCACACCTCTGTGCTGAGGTCATTTTTACCGGTTTTGCTCATCATGTTTAAACGTGTTTTGAAGGCTTATTTTAGTATATGACCCAGACATATTATATATCGTTCTTTCCGTCAGACTCGGTAGATTTATAATATGTCATTATTATATGTATACGTCATGACCTGTCTGTATATTATAACAAAAAATGCAATAAAATATGTATTTTCAATAATTTACAATGTGTAAAGTGTTTTTTTTTTCACATTTTAACATGCGAGCAATTGCGGTTATATTTTGTATGGGGTGCGCTTGTTAAAAAAATTAGAGATTGGGTCTCGTTACATTTTTTTTTGGGGAAAATTACACGATTTTTAACAAACGCACCGCAAACAAAAATCGTTAGTGCAGCATCATTGTTCACATTATAATTGAAATGGGAACAATATTGCTGCATTAACGAACCAAAAAAAAGAAAAAAAAATGTTTATTTTTATTTTTAATTTTTTTTTTTTTAAATATATTTTTATTTTTATTTTTAATTTTTATTTTTTTTAAAAAACTTTTTTCACAGTAGTGTTTGGTATCGTTGGAACGGCCATGCTCTGGCCGATCCAACCATACCAAACTTTAACCCCTAGCTGCCACGGATCGGGAGATAGGGAGTTCATTGGAACTCCCTATCTCCACCATTGGTGGCAGTTAGGGGTTAACTCCAGGACTGACGTCATCGTGCTATGCACGATGACGCCAGTCCTCAGGGGGAGTTCCCGGAGGCTTGGCCGACATCCAAGATGTCGGCCAGCTCCGGGAAAGGATCACGAACCGGCGCTTTTCAGCGCCGATTCGTGATCCGGCTCCCCAGGGGTTAATGCCAGGTACCATTTGGAAGGGCAGGCTGGACGGTTAACCCCCGCAATGTTGCCGATCGGGAGGGAGAGAGGTCCGAAGGACCTCCCCCCTCCCTTTCAGGCGCCTCCTCCGCACATGCGGGGTGGGCGCCTGAATTAGGTGTCATCGCGCTGCCGCGATGACACCTAATTTCATCAGCGGCGGTTCCGGATGCTGGGCTGACATCGAGGATGTCAGCCCGCACCGGGGGGGCCAGCGATCGGCCGGAACCCGGCCGAGCGCTGACCCCAAAGTGAGGACGCACTCAGCGCGTCCTCCGCACAGCAGGAGCCATGTGGAGGACACGCTGAGCGCGTCCTCCGCATGGAAGTAGTTCAATCAGCAACTGTTCAATGTGTGTCGATTTTAGTTGCATTCACAAGGGGTTGACTTAGTGACAGTAAACTGCCAAAAGTGACAGCAGAGAGAGGAAAAACAGAAGAAAAGATGATAAAAAAAAGTGTTTTCATCTTGAGGTTTGTTCATCTTTCTCGCTGGTCCTCCTGCTTATTACTGTGGGAAGTCACGACATCTAGTTATTGTACCCAGAGACGCATAGGTGCCATCTTAGTGTGGAGCTGTCCATTTTTTAGACCTTACTCTTTCCAGTACGCTTGCTTAGGCAGTTTTTCCACGCGCGGCATATGTGCTGATAGGTTTGAAGTTTCCCCTTGACATATTAAGTGATGGCAAAGTGTGGTCATTATAGGGGTTATTCAGAGAGCATCGAAATGTCGCCGACATTTTGGTGCTCTCTCGTTTCCAGCACTTTGGGGAATCAGATTCCCCCGACCCTGCGGTGAATTCCGCACTCCCCGGAGTGCACGGAACGGATCCAAAAATCAGCCACAAAACCGCTGAAAAATCTCTGGAAAAAAAGCCAAAAGTCCGCTGAAAAAACGCAGCTGATACGATCCGAAGTATAAGATCACTTCTAACCACCGCAAAAAACACGCCAAACACGTCCAGAAAAAGCCGACCACCGCAGCGCCGACCAGCCGCTGGAAAAAGCCAACAAGCTAACGAATGGGGGAATTGAAAAAAAAAAAACGATTGAAAGTTTCAAAATTCAAACGCTGTTTGCAAAAAAACTACAGAACGAAAATGTCTGGAATTAACATATAAGGTCGTATGAATAATAGAAAAAGGTCTGTTACAGAAAAAAAAATCGCTATTTTAAAAAAAGAATGGGAAAAAAAAATTGCCGAAAAAAATCTCCAAAAATGCCTAAAAGATCCTCAAAATAAATAAATAAATAAAGAGACTTTTTGCTGCAGATTAAAATAGTAAACGGTTTAGGCTGGGGTGAGACGAACGCAGTGTTCACGTGCGTTTAGCCGCACTTTAGTACGTCCGTGGTAGCAGCAAATAACGTCCAACGAAGGCCCACACACGAAGTACGGCCGCACGGAAGTGCGGTTGCACAACGCAAGCGGCAAAAGGACGCAGGTTAGCAAGAACATCGGCATAGCGGCGTGTGTGTGTGATTAGGAGACGTTAGATGCTGCACATGTTTGGCCTACATCACGTCCATTTTTTTTATAGCTCTGTCAAAAATCACGGCCGTAATTGTGCACCGTGTGACTGACCGCTACCGCGTCTTCCATCAAAAAGTGCGCCTGGATGCACAGTCCGTGAAAAATGCATTCGTCTGATCCTAGCCTTAATAGATATTGGATAAAAACGGGAATATTTTTAACATTGAAACCTATGGGATTCGCCTGGATTAAACCTGACGAATGAAAACACCGAACATCAAGGCACTTCACTGATTTTTCACTGCTGTTCGGTGTTCTCTGAATAGATTAACCATTGCTTCCCTATGGGGGATTTCACTGCCGACCAACAGGCACCGTATTTGCTGGCAATTCGCTAAAATTTGGCTAACCACCTGCTTTCTGAATATACGTATGGCCACGAAAGTGCACAGTATGGGGATATTCACTGTTCGGTGGAATTTCGGGACCGGATCGTCTCTCTCTGAATAACCCTTTAAATCTACCATGGGGATATTTTGGGATGTATAATGAATGGTAGGTGCTCCTCATGCTGTATGGCTGCTGGTCGCTATATAATAACGTCTGTTTTATTACTCACACACAAAATTAAACCTGTGTATGTCTTTCTTTTTCAAAAATAAAGAATTTTGTAGATTAATTTCAACATATTTGAAATATATTGCCAGACGACATTTTTAATTTCACCCCAAAACGCAACAAACAAAGGAGATTGACTACCAACCAGATAGACATCCATCACTGTGATCGCATTCTAATATTTCACCAGTGATTTATGAGAAGATTCGTAAAAACAACTTAGCTTAAAAAAAAAAAAAATTGATAACATTTACTTAAGGAAATGTGAATTGCTGTATAAATGTGGAATCATTATTCCATCTCCAAGTTTCCGTGCGAGCAGCAGCGGAGATTAATGATGACAATAGTGTTAAAGACATTGGCCAATATTCATTGTTCTGCCTAGTCATTTTTTTTTCCTATGAGGTTTCAATGGAGCGATTCAACATATGGATATGCGGGAAGGTCGGAGTTGTAGCTGAATGATGTATCCTTCTCCTGAATAAATATAGCGGATCGTTTTGTTCTGAGCTTTGTGGAAGAATTACGTAACGTGCATAAATTGAAGAAAAAGAAAATCGAGAGAGACAAGCAACATTTTCTTTTCCCTACTGTGACCACAAAAAAAAAAAAAAAAAAGAAGAACCTTTGGGTCTGGTGCTTTCATAAATCTGGTTAAAATGTGTTTGCGACTTCAGGGTTAATGCCGATAGAAGCACTCTAGTCACAGATAATTGTGCACGGAGAACTTGAATATACTTCAACAGGGTATATAGCTGGGTAATTTAGCTAGGACACATCCATGTAATGATATCGGAGATCAATTAGCTCTTCTTTACTAATAGACAATAAACATCAGCCCTGAGATTCTTCTTTCATAAATCACCTTTAAGCTACATGTACACCCACACACCCGCACGCTATTTTAACAAGGTCAAAATGCACTTAAAGTAAAGAGCTGAAGCTGTCCTTCACTACAGACGAACACAATGCTGTTTTAATTATTCTAATTGCCAGTATGGGAAGAATGAAATCAAAGCGATACTGGCGAACAGGGTTGCTTTGCCCTAAAAGGCCTAGAAGCGTTTTTTCTCATGGTCGGACTATTTGTCCAATTGTATTTTCAATTAAAAATTAGATTTATTTACTATACATATATTTTCGTGGCAGAGAAATGTGGTGACAGCTCTTTGTCTTTAAGCAGTTATAACACCCAAACAACTACAAATCACAATGGAAGGGTCCTATAGTACTAATATACAGTATGTATAACAAATCTTGCCTGAGCCCCACTGTGAGAAAGCAGATTGTACAACAAATGCTTATGCCGTGTATTGAATACGGAGATGTAGTGTATGCAGGTGGCCCGCAAACGCACCTTCATAAACTTACTACATTGAATAACTCATTCTGCCACTTTGTGCTACAATGTGACTACATGATCCACCATTCAACATGTTAAAAGAACTAAACTGGCCATCGCTGGGATCCAGCGATAAGAGATCATTCTCTATTAATATACCTCAATACAGAATGCACCTGTAAACCCTGTAACAGTGACTATATACAGAATGCACCTGTAAACATGTAACATAGTGACTATATACAGAATGCACCTGTAAACATGTAACGTAGTGACTATATTTCCTACATATTTATTTTTCTGTTTATCTGGATATTTGTGTTGTTTTTCATATTTCTGTAACAATTCAATGTTCTTGAACCCCGGACATACTTGAAAACGAGAGAAATCTCAATGTTTCCTACCTGGTAAAATACTTTATAAATAAATAAATTATATATATATATATTTGTACACACACACACACACACCAGGAGGGCAGCACTCAACCTTTACTAAACATAATGGGCAAGTGCTTCTCAAGACATAAAAATACAACAATCCAGAAGGAGAGCACTCAAATTCATACATGTAAAAATTTTAACAGAAGCTCATACATTAAAGTTTTCAACACATTTTAACCCTTTACAGGTTCTAACAACTCTTAACCCTTTCAAGATTACAAAAGCTAGTAACCCATTGCTGATTTTATACAGGGATTTTAACCCTAAGCTCTGATAAAAAAAATAATAGGAGTTTTAGCTCACAATATATGGCTACAAATTTCTTAAGCCTGTCACAAAGGTCAATGTGTCCCATTGCGACAGGTCCTATCCTGTCACAGGTCTTTCATCAACAGGATCTATTGAACCTTGAATCGCAGGGAGCTCGAGAAAGGAGTCTGTCCTCAGTAAGTTAGATCTTTAGGGAAGTTAGGTAAGTTAGTAGGTCATTAAGTGATAAGTATGGATAGGACCTGGTGCGATGGGATACATTGACGTTTGTGACAGGCTTAAGCAATGTATTGCCACATATTGTGAACTAAACTCCCATAATTTTTTTACCAGAGCTTAGGGTTAAAAACCTTGTATAAAATTAATCATAATATTAATATTTTGTCACGGAGGATATACAGTATATATATATTTGATGATATCAACATGCCCAAGTGATCCTGGAGGATGGGTGCCGTAGGATGATACCCTCCTGCCCGCTTGATTTTGTTTGCCCATGTGCACAGTGATAATGAAGTACCATGTAAAAAGTGTTACACTTTTTAATGGGGGGTTTCCTGTGCTTTTTAAGATTCAATAGAAAAAAGACATTAAAAAATTGACCAAATTCCAAATCCAGCACTGTTTACAAGCATGTAGAGGAAGGGCGGCGGGGGGACTGCGGACACTCTACATCAATGTCTTCTGTTCAATAAAAAATACACAGAGATATAATGTACAATTCATTACTATGACTTTGCTATAACCATAGTATAATATGATCTATTGCTGGAGGTCGGCCGGCATTTCTTGGTGGAAATAGCAAAGACTTAGATCACAATGCAATTTATTCCACCTCTGGCGACAATTATTTACTAAGATCATGTGATGACAGTAGCATGAAATTCAAAAAGATGAGATGATTACCCTCTCGGCGTTCCACTGGGTAGAGACTGGGAAATGGTTGTGCTACCTGCAGGATGCAAGAAAAATGTCATCAGATCCAAATGGAAATTGGTGATTGCTACAAAAGTTTTAATTAAATCTTTATTAAAAAAAATAGAACCTGATGAACAGATAGAACATATCTACAATAGGAATAGTGTATGGGCAGGTTATGATCTTTTTCCCAAAGAATATAAGAATAGTAATTGATATATTTATATTACTGTGACTTGAATTTGAAGGGTCATTATATAGGAAGAAACATATGAACATGTCAGAAAGGTTTGTCATTTTGGTTCGAATGGTTTTAGTAAACAGTTGTGTACCCATCCCTGGGGATAAAAAAATAAGAAAAAGAAGGCGCAGAATCTGTTGCCTAAAAATGAAGTGAATATGAAGCAGAACCTGTTGATTAGGGTTAGAGGTTAACCCTAACCCAAAAATTAATCCTAACCCCAGAATACATTTTTCATCGTACAGGTGCCAGTAAAAATCACACCAATATGGCAGGAAGGGACCGAAATAACAGCACAGGTATGCCATTTAATTGCATCAAATATGACTTTTTCTTTGGTAAGGTCCTAGTTTTAGGAAATGTTTAGGAAATTTGGCAAGCAAGAGGTGGTAACTTTGTCATGGGACACCGTCTAAATCAAGCCAATCCAAAAGGAAATAAAAACGTCCAGTGCTTCCTCCTCCAATGAAAAGGCAATTCATGTTGGTTTCGGCTATATTTTTAATCCTAAATCTAACTGTCACGGATAGCGTGTAACCCAACATGCAAACAAAACCCAGCACTCAGACAAAACCCAGCTAAGCAAGGAAACCCCTAATCTGACAGGCTGGTCCTTAGAATGGCCAGTTCTAAGCTGAATAAAGAATATGAACAATGACAATACATAGACGTACTGAACCCACAGGGACAGGAGAAAGATCTCAGTACATATATAAAGCCAGAGGTCGATACACAGAAACCGTATAATAAATAACTAAACAGGAAATAAAGAGCAAAATCAAAGTCCAGATACTAACCACAGGGTATACAGAATCAAAATAAACCATACAGGAACATGAGCAGAAATCAGAACAGAGAATACTTAACTAGAGGTCAAACCAACGGATCACAGATAAACAGGAACGCACTGCGGGGTCTACTGGAAACCACGACAAGGCACAGAGCTCTGTCAGTTGCTGCTATTTAAAGGCCTCCTAGCTCTATGACCAGGTGCAGATGGCACAGAGGATATGTGTCCAGAACTGCACACTCTCTGCCCAGGAGGCCTAACTGGGGCACGGGCAGGTCCAGCACCACCAACAGGCCTGACACTAACCAATGGTCAACAGCAAGTATGGTACAAAGAATCAAAATATCCAGGCTACGCTGGGAGTCCTAAAGATCGATCAGTAGATAAACCTGGGTCATGGTTTGAGAAATGAGGGAAAGTAAAGAAAAAGCTGGTTTGATCAAAAACAAGTCAAGAGTAGAGAGCACACTTGCTGCAAAGATCGCAAGAGGACCTTGGTTAACTGGTCCAACTGGAATGTGAAAGACAATTTGGTGATCATTCTAATCACCTAGCATAATCAGAACTTCCAGATGTGTTGATGAAAGTTGACCGAGCTACACATTATGACATTTGAGATACATTAAATGTACATTGAGATCGGAGTATAGTTTGGGCACCTTTAACCCAGAGTGTTTGGGATCCCGAGCCTTCCGGATTTTAGATTTTTCAGGAGTTTAGAATCCAAGAGAATCTGATGTTTCAGAGGAAGTAGATCGTGGCAGAAGACCTGCGATCTCCTTCCTGCTGCAGCTCCAGTGTATACACACTTTGAGTGGGCTCTGCAGCATTTTTTTTACGGACATGCTGCCCAGAGTCAGCAAGACGTTGGGGCAGCATGTCACACACTCAGGCTGCCCTGAAGAGCATAGAGTGTGCCGCAGTCTACTGCAACTCTCGGGAGTCGTGTACCCAAGCAACGACTGTACGGATTGCCCCAGGTCTAAAATCTAGGGGCCCTATTACATTCCTCGCGCACAATTTTGCACGTGCGCAAAAATGGATTAACGCGAGAGGTAAAACCCTTTGCGCTGAACGTCGTATTACGACGTTTGCGCACAAAATGCGCGTTAACGTCTAACGCGAGTGACCCCGCGCGAACCCTATGCGAGCGCAATTTAGTGCGCACATTCTATACTTAACATTATGAGCGCAAATGCGTTTGTGCGCTATTACGCGTATGGTATTGCAATCTTAGCGCAAAATTTAACGGACAACGTTTGCGCGCATAATTTTAACGTCTGTGAAAAGCTGGTGGTAACAGCAAATTGTAACAACCTGACCGTACCAAACTGCGGATTCACAACAGAGAACGTCAATGCGCAGGTATTTTTTACTAGAGCCGTCAAAAATTACTGCCACTACCTTGTCTTCCGTCAGAACGTATGTCTGTTGTGCGCAGTCCGCACGAAAATGCGTTCGTCTGACGGACCCGCGTTAAAAATTACATTGCGCTCACTGATTTCTGCGCGCTCCGATACTTTGCACGCATTTTTGCACATCGGTTTTACGAGCGCAATTTCCAGACGGATGAAAAACGCGCGAGGAATGTAATTTTTCGTGCGTTAACGTTTAACGCTTCGCGCAAAAAAACACGCGTTTTGCATGCGTTTTTGCATTAAGTATGTAATATGGCCCTAGATGTCTCAGAAAATTCTGGTTTTCAGAGTCTACAAGATTTTAAAATTCGGGATAAGCGGTCCCCGACCTGTACAGCATCCAACCACAGAACTCTCTCCTAAGCATGCCAGCATTTGCGATAAACAGGCAATGGATAAATAAAATGATTGTAATAAAATGCCACAAGATAATGTATAGAGAATACCTTTAAAATTACAGGCCTTTTTTTTTTTAAAAAGTCCCCCAAAAATATGTAGTTCGAGTTTTCTAAAAACACTGGCTCTTATGATCTGTCATGGAATTAGTTGGGAATCCAGTTGTCTGTTTGACAAAGTGTCTGCCTTCTTTATCCAAAATAAAGTATTATTTCAGTACTGGTTGGGAAAAGGTTAACAAAAGGACAATTTGCTGTCGATACTCATCCTAGACGCTTATCAATAATGCTTTTGTGTCTCAAAAAAATCTCATTGTGTTCATAGAGATCTCCGTCTCTGTGTTTACCACCCGAGCAACGCTCTAAAGACAAGGTCATTGTCATTGCTTTTTCAATGGTGCGTCTGGTAACAGAAATAAAAAAAAAGTCCAGTTTTTGAAGACCGTAATTTATCTTTAAGTAGAATTTAGGAAAGTATGAGAAAACATGTGTTTTTATATTTCTTTTCCACACATTGTATGTACTAGATGTTTTTCTTACATAAAATGAAATGGAAAAGAGCTGTATAAAGAGATTCAGCATTCCTGACAATGCATCATGAATTGTATCTAGGTATTTAATTTGTGCTTCTAAACCATCTATTTCCAGGCGGCATTTCCATGCCCCCGTACCTCCGTGATAACAGATGCATCTCTTATTTTGTAAAATCATCTTGGTATTTCAACCCCCTAACAGCATTATTTCCCCACATCAACACCCTTAACGGATCATGCAACACTCAAGTACTTTCAAAATTCCATTACCTGTTCTGCATCCGAGGAGGAGAAAGGGACAAACATATCATTTTGATAGGCACAGACAGGCTAGGACGAGGAAAAATAACTAATAGAGCAGCATCTCTGGGTCCATTTAGCTAAAATGGACCCATTGTTCGCTTTAGGCAGTTTGGTTTGTGGCCCTCTGCAGTGCTGTTACACCAGACCATCATTAGAGCTAGTGCACATCCATGAAAATACAGTGGTTTTAAAAAAGAAAGCTAGCGAAAAGAACAACAAAACAGTAACAACAAAAGATTGTCTGAATCAACGGCAAACGCAGAGGCATATATCAGGATTGACTAATATAAGTCCAAACTGATGTACTTTTGCAGCTTGTGCTTGCTCTCCACCACAACAATAAAATACAGATTATGTTTTAAAATGAGGTTCTCCTATGTAATTGCATAATATTATGTATTATGATACACCTTACTAGTACCGGGTTGGACCCCCTTTTGCCTTCAGAACTGCCTTAATTCTTCGTGGCATAGATTCAACAAGGTGTTGGAAAGATTCCTCAGAGATTTTGGTCCATATTGACATGATAGCATCACACAGCTGCTGCAGATTTCTTGGCGGCAAATCCATGATGCAAATCTTCCATTCCACTACATCCCAAAGGTGCTCTATTGGATTGAGATCTGGGGACTGTAAAGGTCATCGGAGTGCAGTGAACTCATGTCATGTTCAAGAAACCAGTTTGAGATTATTTGAGCTTTGTGACATGGTGCCTTATCCTGCTGGAAGTAGCCATCAGAAGATACAGGGTGCACTGTGGTCATAAAGGGATGGACATGGTCAGCAACAATACTCAGGTAGACCGTGGTGTTTAAACAATGTTCAACTGGTACTAAGGGGCCCAAAGTGTGCCAAGAAAATATTCCCACACCAATACACCACTAACCTGAACCGTTGATACAAGGCAGGATGGATCCATGCTTTCATGTTGTTTATGCTAAATTCTGGCCCATCTGAATGTCGCAGCTGAAATCGAGACTCCTCAGACCAGGCTACGTTTTTCCAATTTTCCATTGTCCAATTTTGGTGAGCCTGTGTGAATTGTAGCTTCAGTTTCCTGTTCTTAGCTGACAGGAGTGGCACCCGGTGTGGTCTTCTGCTGTAGTCCTTCTGCTTCAAGGTTGGACATGTCGTGAGTTCAGAGATGGTATTCTGCATATCTTGGTTGTAACGAGTGGTTATTTGAATTACTGTTGCCTTTCTATCATCACGAACCAGTCTGCCCAATCATCTCTGACCTCTGACAACAAAAGGGGGGCATTTTCGTCCACACAGCTGCCGGTCACTGGATATTTTCTCTTTTTTGGACCATTTTCTGTAGACCCTAGAGATGTTGAGCATGATAATCCCAGTAGATCAGCAGTTTTTTAAATACTCAGACCAACCCATCTGGCACCAACAAACTTGTCACGTTCAAAGTCACTTAAATTCCCTTTTTTCCCCCATTCTAATGCTCAGTTTGAATTTCAGCAAGTCGCCTTCTCCACATCTAGATGTCTAGATGCCTAAATAATGCATTGATTTTCTGCCATGTGATCGACTGATTAGCAATTTGTGTAAATAAGCAATTGAACAGGTGTACCTAATAAAGAGGCCGGTGAGTGTGTATATATATATATGTATATATATATATATATATATAGTGTATATATATATACTACATACAGTATATAAAAACTCGGCAAAAAAAAGTCCTCTCAATTTCAGCAGCTTTCAATTTCAGCAAATGTAGCATATCTAAATATTTGTGTGACTGTAAAAAGATTTACCAACTCAGAAATAACCTGTATATGTTTCACTGACATGTGACAAACTGAACCTGAATAATGAGTCCATGAACAAAGGGGGGGGGTCCAATATCAAAAGTAAGTATCAGATGTGGCCTATAAATCCTCAACCCAGCCTTTCTCAGTCTGTTGCAGACAGTATTAGCACTGACGGGTGTATTGTGTTTTCCTAGTCTAGCTTGGGCAGTTTTTGTTGCCATCCTGTATCTGTCTGCGGGTGTGATCGTTGGATGTACTGATACTCTGCAGGTGTCATTATATGTGCTCTGTAACTGTGAGGATGATCAGCTGTCCTGTAAAAACATGGATTTCTCCTCCTTCTACCCATAGTGCATTTGATATTAATAACCTCTTTTTGTTTGTGCACCCTCCCATCATCAGTCCAGGCCCTTTCTACCCTTCCAGACATCATGTATCTCCATCAACAGGTTTGGACCATCTGGTAGTACCTTTCTTTTTTCCTTTTCATGTCAAAAGATTTCCACTCTCCAGATCTCATGTCATTGACTCTAAAAACTTAAACCCCATAGACAACCCCAAGCTCATCTCAGTCCCTTTCTACCACCCAACTCTGGGTCTGTCCTCTTCCACCCCATAGACCCTATTTAATTCCCCTATCCTCCTTTTACCCAACATCAGTCTCTTTTTTTTTTTTTTTTTTTTTTTTTTTTTAAATTTAAAGTTTTTTATTTTGAAATAAGTCAGCATTACATCATACTGTAAAATAGGGCCAAACAAGAAGACATAACAAGCAACGGAAACCACACATGGCCAAAAAAGTGTCATCGTAAAAACAGCGAATCGAAAAAATCTAAGGATAGCAATATGTTAGCAGAAAACATCCCCTAGACGGGGGGTCTCATCAAGGTGGGAAATCAAACATATATAAATGCAGCCACTTAAGGCCGGCCAAGGTAACTACGGTCAGCTGGTCAAAAAACATGCGTCGCAAAGAAGGACAGGGCGGTAAAAATAAGTAAAAAGGCAGAAAGTACCATGTGCAGGCAAAAAAGCAAAAGCCCTATGCAATGCAGGCTGGGACTGATCAAAACAAATTACGAACCGTCCTGAAAGTCCAGGCACTAGGCCAAGCTAGAGACCAGGGACACGTAAGCATATAAGAGAAATGCAGGGGAGGGGGTGTAATTCAGTAAAGCTCAGACCTGGAGAGGTAGAGGGCATAGAAACCAGCCTTCAATCCGGTCGAGGGTCCAGAGGATCTGGTGAGAGGCCCACAGCCGCAAGGTCAATCCAAGCCACCGCGGGATCCGTGATGGTATAGGGGACATTTGCGTGGGTCACCACCAAAGCTCCTGCCAGACCCCAGCGATATCGGACACCCTGTCGGCGAAGAACTGATGTCACTTCACGAAAATGCCTGCGAGCCATCAGGGTCTGGAATGGGAGATCATGATACAGGGCCAGAGTGGAGCCCTCAAAGCGTACGGGATCCCTCGCGCCCGGAGCAGACATAACCTTGACCTTGAAAGCCACTTCACGGAAGGCCACTACGATGTCTCGAGGAGCCCCAGGTGGGTTCGTCGCAGGTCTCCTGACCCGAAACACCGACCCAAGCATGTCAGGTGTGTCAGGGGGAAGCCCCGTGACCTGAAGCACAAGACGAGTCACGTAGGACGGCAGAGCGTCGGAGGTAATAGAGTCCGGGACACCCCTGACCCTGATGTTTCGGCGTCTGTGTCTCGTTTCAAGCATCTCCACAGAGCGTGTCAGAAGTTCGACTTGGTATCGCAAACCAGCAACCTGACCAGACAGGTGAGTTTGTTCCGTTGTCACAGCAGAAGTCGTCTCCTGTACCACCTTCACCTGAGCACGCATCGCCGCTATCTCCGTGCGGACCGCCGCCACCTCAGGCTGCCACACCTCACGTATCACCCGAAGCTCCTCCAAGATCCTGCGGAGATCCCCCTTCGTGGAGGGGAGATGGTCGTCCTCCTCCTGCACCTGTTGCTGTCGAAGTCCCGTCCCCACTGCAGACCGATGATCCGAGGTCACACTATTACTGGCGGAGGTAAGGGGAATCTCAGTCGGGTCCCCATCAAAAATATCCTCTGTGTCCGGCGTTGCCCCGGACGATGTCCGCATTGCTGATTTTCTCTTCTTCTGTGCCCGTTTCCTAGCAGCCGCCGAGAGGGGTCGGGAGTCAGACGCCGGTGACTGCGGGGCAAGCCAGGGCATCCCAGTAATACCCCCCTGAGGTTCATAGTCGCTGTCAGCCTCCGAGGAGCCATAGCCCGGGGGGAGGGAGGAAGAAGCAGTCAGTCCCGTAAAAGTGGACCCACCTCGCAAAACATCCCGAATGTCCCTCTGTCGGGGGGCCCGTCGCTGGGAACGACCGGTAGGCATGGTTCCGGAGATGCTGGGCTGGCACGAGGTCGCAGGGCGGTGAGGGAATCTCAATACGCCTCGAGTAGGCTTCCAAGATGGCCGCTGTGACTAGGCCCAAATCGCGCTGCCGGCAGCAATCTGTCCCCGGGCACGAAACTCAGGGCTAAATCAGGTACCTCAACTCTCCAGGATCCCTCTAGCCAACCGGGAAGCTCACAGGGCAGTGCAAACGGCGAAAAAAGCAATAAAATCCGTGGTAGACACAGAGCTCCTCCAAAATGCTGCTGCTCGCTTCCACAGCTAGCTCCGCCTCCCAACATCAGTCTCTTTTAACCCACAAACTCCACATTGATAGCCTTATCACCCACCCGCAAATATTATACAAGACTCCTCTGAAAGGAACTGCAACTGTAGACCATCCCTTTGCTTCAAACATCTAAAGAGGATGATTGTACAACATCCTTTGTGCATTTAAATGGTTGATTAAGGCTACATACCTCGGCCGTTACAATTAGTTATATAGTGCAAACACTGTTAAATTGGTAACACGAAACAAACTAGTATTTGCTACGGAACTACTTGGTCAAAACATAAACTTGAGTTATGGGAGCCTGTTCAAACAAGCGCGCTTACTGCCAAAGAGAGAGGTGCCAAAACCCGAGCCACCGGCTGTGCACAACCAGTGGTCATATGTGCTAGATTGTGAGTAAGCTGATAGTAGCTGCTGTCAATATATTTACTCATAGCATCTGATGAATGACACTGGTATTGATGGATTTTATAAACATGAACATCCTCTATAGACCAAGGAGAGAGGTTCATAAGTGACGGGACCATATCCTAAACTATCAGGGTTATTCAGAGAGCGGTGAAAAGCAGGAGAATAACTGGAGAATGGAAAATTCTAGGTCAAAATAGCCGATTTGGAAAGTGAGACAAATGGGAGAATTTTTCTGGTTTAGCTATTTTAACCTAGAATTTTCACTTCTCCAGCCATTCTCTTGCTTTTCACCTCTCTCTGAATAACCCTGTATGAAGAGCTCCCAACAGGTACTGTGAGTGTTAAGTCTGGAGAGCACCAGTAGCCTGCCTGAATGTATTTCAGTATTTTGCTCAATGGCTTTGTGCAATTTGCACATTTATTATCAGTATCAGAGCCTTATAAATATATAAATAGGGGTTTACTGAATTGTATAATTATTCGCTATGTATAGTATATACAATTCATTTTTAGAATCACAATTGCTACAATGTGTAAGATATCTGTTGGTAGCTTCATTTCCATTATCAACATCTATTACAAGTGATCATTCTTTTTGAGTTCATCACATCTTTTTACACTTGACTACAAATTTATTGACATGGAAGATTAAGCGTGATCTACATAGACATCTCCTGTGAGTTATTGTGGCCTGCGCTTGTAATTCTTCCCATGAATCTAGCAATTCAATTATTTACGCATGGAATTTTTTGTAAAAATAACACTCAACATTGTAAATTGGATTGTGATCAAACCCATTGAATCAAAGAAGGAGGCGGTGTTTGGTAAATATGTTTATGCAAAGAGGTAGAATGTGGAAAAGGAAATCGAAATTCCAAAAAGTGTTTCTAGAAAGAAATGGCTATGATTCGCTTTTCACAAAATAAGTTGTTTGTTTTTTTTGTCTCTTTTTTTTCTCCTTTGAAGCTATTTTTCACGCTCCGTCAGGTCTCTGTACATTCGGGCCAAAAGGTTCAACTATTTCCCACTACCTGTCTTTTACTTGCCATCAATGTATATGTGAGTCTCAAAGAGGCACTGCAGACCTGGCAGCTTTCCAGACACAGTATCCATTCTCTTTGTTCTGATGATTCCTCCAAATTTCTCCAGTTGTCCCCTATCACCTTGCATGTAATTACTGCATCTCCTACCATCACAAGCATCTCTGTCAAAGAGTTCCTTTTGCAAAGTGCTGCATGGCTTTATAAAATGTACGGTAGATTCAAAAGCTTTCACACTTTAAGATTTCATCTCATGTAAACATTAATATTCTAGTTTCTTATGTAAACTTTTTAGCTAGTCATTTCATATTTCAAAATCAAAAATATAATTACCAGGTTTACCTTCTTTTTAGGATTTAAGGATGATGTGTCAGCATGATACTCACCTCATATTAGAGATGTGCACGCATTTTTCATTCGTTTCGTTTCGGCTCGTTTGGTTTTTTTTACTTTTTTTTTTCGGATCATTTCAACCGATTTTCATTTTGGCTCGTTTTGGGTCGTTGTTTCGTATCGACTTTCATTTTGTGATATCGCAAATTTTCAGTCTTTCGGATCGTCTGTTCTCGTCATTTCAAAGGGTCTATTTCGTTTTGACTTAGACGAATGGTATTTCGGATGCTCCGTTATTTCGGTCAATACGGTAATTCTGCCGAATCGTTTCTTCGGACTTATCGTTTTTTGTGAAAGATCCTTTTTTTCTTATGAATATGCATTGCACAACTTTATTTTATATTAAAATGGTATGAAAGGGAAAAAATGAACAAAACGATTTACCTCTACAGAATAATGCAGCATATGAATCCGCACACTGCCGTGCAACACCTCTACAGTATAATTACTGCAGCATATGAGTCCGCACACTGCCGGGCAGCACCTCTACAGTATAATAATGCAGCATATAAATCCGCACACTGCCGGGCAGCACCTCTACAGTATAATTAATGCAGCATATGAATCCTCACACTGCCGGGCAGCACCTCTACAGTATAATAATGCAGCAAATGAATCCGCACACTGCCGGGCAGCACCTCTACAGTATAATTAATGCAGCATATGAATCCGCACACTGCCGGGCAGCACCTCTACAGTATAATAATGAAGCATAAAACGAAAAACCAACTGAACCGAATCACCAAAATGATCCAAACGTCGAAATGACCCAAATCATCGAATCGACCCGAAATTTCGAATCATCCGAAATATCGAATCGAATGACTCTAAATTTCGAATCGATCCAAAAATTTTGTATGGTCGACATTTTGGATACAGGATGCCCTCAGAAGCACAAAAATGGTAATTTTCGTACGAAAATCAATTCGGTACGAAACGAATTGCACATCCCTACCTCGTATCCCTCTATCAGGGTAATTCAAAGAGATCCGAATTGCTTGAGAAAGGTAACCGAACGCTGAAAATCAGTGTACAGTTACCTTTCCTGGCCATTCGGCTATCCAGAGAGCAGGCAATTCGCCAAATCCTAGCGAATTGCCTGAACATACGGTACCTGTTCGGTGCCTGTTCGGTGCCTGTTCGAGGGCAGTGAAAACCCCATGAAAAGCACTGCTTCAGCTATTCAGAGAACACAGTTCAGCAGTGAAAGGTTCCCGAAATGCCCTGCCATTCGGTGGCTTAATTCGGCAAATTTATTCAGGAGAATCCCATAGGCTTCAATGTAAAAAATATTCCCGTTTTAATTCAATATCTAATAAACCGTTCTTTATAAAATTATGCGGTAAAGAGTCTCTTTATTTATAGATTTTTTATGATATTTTAAGCATTTTTCTGAATTATTTTTTTTAAAAAAAAATCTGTTTTTTTTTTTTTTAAGTTTTCTTCTTTTTTCTGTAACAGCCCTCTTTATTATCATTCCCTGGACCTCATATGTAAATTTCAGACATTTTTGCTCTGTAGTTTCTTTGCAAACAGCGTTTGACTTTCACACATTCATACAAACTGTTTTGCTAATTTATTCACTGCCTCTTCTGCTGTGTGGAAGGCTGCGATCGGCTCCTGTTCGGGTTTTTCTGTGGTTTTCGTCAGGTTAATCCAGATGTTTTTTAGGGTTTTCGGCGTGCCTTCGCTGGGTTTTGCGGTTCGTTTTCGTCGGGTATGCAGCAGCTTTTCCCTGCAATTCGGGGACCCTGTGGTGTTTGCTGAATACACCGCAGGGTCACCGAAATGGGATCGGCAAAAGGAACCGAACTGAAGAGAACGAAAAGTCACCGAACGTGCGGTGACTTTTCGAATCTCTTTGAATAACCCTGTATGTCTTTTTCTATCACTATGGCATAATAAATGTTGTTTTTTTCCAAACAAGGAAATTATGAACATATAAGAAGAATAATAAAATAAAGTACTGCTAAATATATAGGATCATGATTTGGTGCTAGTAACAATTTTATGAAATGCTCACTGGTTTTCCAAATATAATATTACACATGGACGACCTATATATTATTTCTATGACAGAATAGGCCAAACCTATTTGTCTATATTTAAACTTACACCTGAACATAAATATACAGCACACAGTATGCTTTTATTCTGGGAAGCTGTCAATTTGTTTATCAGTTTACTATTATATATTAATATAGAATTTGTAGCTTGTATTTATGTTGGAAAATTAATACAAACCCCAGGTTGGCTATGGACGGGATCAACTAATCGGCGATTATCGAGGATTTAGAATCTTCCAAAATCTCACAGTGGTCTCGTTGCAAGAAATTAGGAAATTTCACTAAACTGAATGTCACTGAATCAGCGATATTTATTATGATGCACGCAAGTCCCGAAACCCAGCGGTCAAGATTAGTGCCAGACAGTGACACCCCCCCCCCACACACACACACACAATAAAAAGCTTTGTGCAGGGGAAATTAGGTTAAAATGTCCAGCTCAACGCATTTCGTCCTGATAGGGACTTCCTCAGGAGCAGCAATGATATAATCTTATCTTAAAAAGTGTTGAGCTGGACATTTTAACCTGTTATGATCCCAGTGCATGCTGTGCTGTTTTAACGATTCTGAGGAGCAAGTCAATGAATACCTTGTTATTCTATCCATCTGATGATCTGCACTACTATTTGTTTTATGTCATTTACATTAAGATCCTTCTGTCTGACTGGGTCGTTGTCAGTCACAGTGAATCATTGGAGGATGATGGGCACATTTACTACCATGCTCTTGTGAGTGGCAAATTTTATTTGCGCACTATTTGATTCATGTGGGATATCACCCTATACCTTTTTCTGCATTTTCTTTTTCAGATATATCCCTATTTTTTTTTGAGAAAGGATTTTACCAGGAAGGATACATTGAGATTTCTCTCGTTTTCAAGTATGTTTCTCATATGTTAAAATCCCACCACAACTTATTTAATATACATCTCATTTTAAAAAAAAAAAACAGTATATGTACATTCATTTGCATTTGCTTGGCTATTTTAGAGAGTGCTGGACATTGGGATATATATATCTACTGTATATATAAAGTTCCACTAGGCAGCAGTTTTATATGCAACCAGGGCTGGCGCTGCCGCTAGGCGAGCTAGGCGGACGCCTAGAGCGCAGTGCCCGCCTAGGGCGCAGCGCCGGGCCCGACCAGTGACTAGTGCAGACCTCCACCACTTTAGAAAAGAATATTGTGAGTGTCCGCTGCCGCCGCCCGCGGGAGCGACCGGAGGCGCCGCAATCTACTCGCAGGCCGTGGGCCGTGCGACTGACACGCGACGCACCCAGGCTTCGCCTCCACAACACGTCAGCGGCTGACGCGGCGCCGCCGCCTGCACGTGTTGGGGCTGGCGGCAGCACGCGCGCCCCAACACGTCAGGTGCCGCTGGAAGGAGGAGGCGGAGACTAGTTGAGGCGGAGAGTTGCATCGGCGTGAGACAGACAAAGGAAGCTGCTCTGTCTCCTCGGCTCCTGGAGTCTTGCTGCCTGTCACTGACTGGGTCGACTGTCTGTCTCTGACATCTTCAAGTTTCGACTAACAACAACTCAACGATAACACGATTCGAGCAGCAGGTATGGGGGCGGAATTTCAAATTGCAATATGGGCAATATATATACGCATGATGAGGGCTGGCCTGTGCAATATATATATATACGCATGACGTGAGCTGAGAGGCCTGGGCAATATATATATACGTATGATGTGGGCTGGCCTGGGCAATATATATATACACATGATGTGAGCTGGCAGGTCTGGGCAATATATATATATATATACATGATGTGAGCTGGCCTGGGCAATATATATATATATACATGATGTGAGCTGGCCTGGGCAATAAATATATACGCATTATGTGAGCTGGCAGGCCTGTGCAATATATATATACGCATGATGTGGGCTGGCCTGGGCAATATATATATACGCATGATGTGAGCTGGCAGGCCTGGGCAATATATATATATATATACATGATGTGAGCTGGCCTGGGCAATATATATATATATACATGATGTGAGCTGGCCTGGGCAATATATATATATATATACATGATGTGAGCTGGCCTGGGCAATATATATATACGCATGATGTGAGCTGGCAGGCCTGGGCAATATATATATACACATGATGTGGGCTGGCCTGGGCAATATATATATACGCATGATGTGAGCTGGCAGGCCTGGGCAATATATATATATATATATATACACATGATGTGAGCTGGCCTGGGCAATATATATATACGCATGATGTGGGCAGGCCTGGGCATATACGCATGATGTGAGCTGGCAGGCCTGGGCAATATATATATACGCATGATGTGGGCTGGCCTGGGCAATATATATATATATATACGCATGATGTGAGCTGGCCTTTACTATTGGTGCTTTTCAAACATTATTCTTGAAAATAAAACGAAATTTAGCAGTTTCATGTTGTGTCGCTTTTTTTTTTTTGGGGGGGGTGCAAGTAGCTGGTCTTGCCTAGGGCGCAAAATAGTCTAGCACTGGCCCTGCACGCAACATGTACTTTGCATAAATATTAAACACTCTCCACTCGAAGATACTAAATATTATATGAAAAATAGCCATGGACAAATATCTAAAAACAACCTGTTTCCCTGCTGTGCCAATTTGGTGGCTTTGAAAAGTTCACCTGCTGGCTCTACTCACCTATTGCATAGACCCGACCTATACACACTGCAAAAATATTGATTTTGGTTTTATTATTTTCAGCTTATATTGATTTTTTTTTTTGGAAGCATAAGTAAATAAATAAGTGCATTCTATTTTTCAGTTATTCACTGTTTGGGAAATAAAAATTCTCCCCATAATTGGGAAAATTTGGCGACGCTGAGTGGAGAGCGACAGCGATTCTGCCTAAGAGGTGTTTCAGCAGCTGTAGGACTTGCTAAATTAGCAGCTGCAGTGTTATTTTCCGAAGCAGACTAAATCATTAAAATCGCGCCAGCCAAGGGAGTAATTATCCCCTGCCACCTATCCTAGCCGGCTCCTGCCTGTCTTATAGTGACTGTCCTGCGTAACAATGTCACCGAAGCATCAGATAATCTACTGAGACACAATACATCAATAATAGTGCTTTGGCGCGCGCACAGAGGCCAAACCATGGAAAATCAGTCCGAATTATCTCTAAAAAATTATTAGGACAGAGACTGTGCTGCAATTCCAGTTATATTACTGCCAAGAAAAGCGATAACAATGAAAATAAATACATTCAGGAGGTAGCCACATGCGCGGCGAGATCCCACGGATCCTAAAAGAAAGCAATATGCTTTCCGTCGCCAAGTTTTTTGAGTTGATAAGGCACCTCCTCGCGTGTTTTCCAAATCTTTCACTTTTGTACATGTTTTTTTTTATTCATTGTTGGAATGATTTGATTTGTATGCCGTGATTAGTGGCTCGTAGAGTCTGTCAATCCATCTGTTTCTTTAGGTTTCTGTTCTGGTTTTTTTTCTCTCTCTCTCGAGTGAAATAAAGCACCTCCCCGGGAACCTGTTCTCTCGTTCTCGCTCAGAAAATAACAACATTCTTCACAAAGAAATAAAAGTCAACCTAAAATGAGTGAATTAATATGTAACATCTCCGTGTTCTGCATTATCTCCATCTAATTAAATTGTCATTATGAAAATGTTTACATACTCTGAGTTATTCAGAGAGAGGTAAAAACTCTGGAGAACTTTTGGTGAAGTGAAAAAAAATAGCCAAAAAAATAGGTCAAAATAGCCAAAACAGAAAAATTCTCCCTTTTATCTCACTTTCCAAATCAGCTATTTTGACCTAGAATTTTCACTTCTTCAAAAGTTCTCCAGAGTTTCATCTTTCTCTGAATAACCCTGATTGTCTATATACAATATATATATATATATAGTACTTAAAACGGTTGTGGTGGAGGACAAGAAGTGAGATAAAAAGCCTCCACGTTATAATGGTTAAGTTTATTATTGCAGAAGCCATCTGCACATCACAGCAATTCCCTAACCTACAGGTCCAAGCATCCACTGCAACTGATCATCATGCCTAGCTCCTGCTGATGAGGGTCCAATGAACCCGAAACAGCGCTGTCCTAGGAGTGGCTTTGACCAGTTGCATAAACCTGATTTCTGCAAAAAAAAAAAAAAAAGAGGCCATAGTATGGCATAGCATTGATTTTAGGGTTCTGTGTAAAAACAGACACAGGATGCAATAAAAGTGAGACAGATGACATTTGCATATGCTACCCAGAGTTCCTTGCTGCATATGTAGAATGTAGCACAGGGGCTCTGGGATGCAATTCTTTGAATTGCTGTGATGTGCAGATGGCTTCTGCAATAATAAATGTATATATATATATATATTATCAAAAAGGTGTGCTCTTGTGGAGTCTTTTACCTATATGTTTTATTATTGTTGTAGTACAAAAATCGACGTTTCAGTCCCAAAGAGGACCTTTTTCAAACTGAAATGTCGATTTGTATATGTCACGCTCATTCAAGGGGTGGCTGGAACCCGGTGTGCAAGTGGTCACAGGAGTTGTAAATATATATCGCAGTACAAGAGGATAATCCGTAGGCAGTGGTCAATGAAAGCAAAAGGTCGGGGCCAGCAGCAGACTTCGAAAACGTGGCGGAGAGCAAAGGGTCAAAACACAGATAAGGGAGAATAGAAATAAGCACTTGTTCAATGGACTAACAGCACAATACTGAAGCAATGCCAGAGAGCAGTCTCTGGTCTTTTATAGGAGGTGGACACGCCTCCAGCTCAGCATCCACCCCTCCTTCCTTCATTGGGTTGGAGGTCGGTAACTCCGCCCTGGGCCATGCCGGGTTTGGGCCTGCTCTGGTCCCGTCCATCAGACCTATCAAAAGGTCATCCAGCCCCCGGGCGCCATCTTGGCCAGATCCCCGTGTGCAGCGTCCTGCACGGCAGCGGACCGCGGCACCAGCCGCCGGTCGCCGCACCAGACAGGAGACCATATGTCGCCGGGAGGGTCGGCCACCCAGGATGCGGGGTTCAGAGGATCGGAGGCCCTGACGGTGCAGAGCGAGAGGACCCCGACGACCCGGCAGCACCAGGGGGAGAGCCGGTAAGGGACGAGGACGGACGCGGCCGGGGGTAAGGCGTGACAGTATACTACCACAATAAAAAATATATAATTAAATTACTCCAAGAGCTCATGCCTTCTTGATGAGTTGTATGCCGACGGTGCTGGTCAGCACTGGAGCAATTAGAAATGGATATCCTGGTTTCGGGTCCCCTGGTGAATCGTTATATATAAGACCACCGTGAACGCAAAACATATGAAATGAAAATTATCACATATTTTAACACTATCAGGGTTATCCAAAGAGATTCGAAAAGTCACCGCACGTTCGGTGACTTTTCGTTCTCTTCAATTCGGTTCCTTTTGCCGATCCCATTTCGGTGACACTGCGGTGTATTCAGCAAACACCACAGGGTCCCCGAATTGCAGGGAAAAGCTGCCGCAAACCTGACGAAAACTAACCGAATGCACGCTGAAAACAAGCAAAAACATCTGGATTAACCTTCGAAAAACCCGAAAAGGAGCCGAACAGGAGCCGACTCACACAGAGCCGAAGCAGCTGTGAGGTAGAGGAGGCAGTGAATAAATTAGCAAAACCATTTGTATGAATCTGTGAAAATGAAACGCTGTTTGCAAAGAAACTACTGAGCGAAAATGTCTGACATTTTCGCAGGAGGTCCAGGGAATGATAATAAAGAGGGCTGTTACAAAAAAAATAAGTAAACTGAAAAAAAAAAAGAAAAAAAATCGGACTTTTAACCACTTCTATGCGGAGGACGCGCTCAGTGCGTCCTCCGCATGGCTGCTGGTGTGCGGAGGACGCGCTGAGCGCGTCCTCCCTTTGGGGTCAGCGTTCGGCCGGGTTCCGGCCGATCGCTGGCCCCCCCGGTGCTGGGCTGACATCCTCGATGTCAGCCCAGCATCCGGAACCGCCGCCGATGAAATTAGGTGTCATCGCGGCAGCGCGATGACACCTAATTCAGGCGCCCCCCCGCATGTGCGGAGGAGGCGCCTGAAAGGGAGGGGGGGAGGTCCTTCGGACCTCTCTCCCTCCCGATCGGCGGCGTTGTGGGGGATAACCCAGGCACCATTTGGAAGGGCACAGCCTGCCCTTCCAAATGGTGCCTGGCATTAACCCCTGGGGAGCTGGTTCGCAAATCGGTGCTGAAAAGCGCCGGTTCGTGATCCTTTCCCGAAGCTGGCCAACATCTTGGATGTCGGCCAAGCCTCCGGGAACTCCCCCTGAGGACTGGCGTCATCGTGCATAGCACAATGACGCCAGTCCTAGAGTTAACCCCTAACTGCCACCAACGGTGGAGATAGGGAGTTCATTGGAACTCCCTATCTCCCGATCCGTGGCAGCTAGGGGTTAAAGTTTGGTATGGTTGGATCGGCCAGAGCATGGCCGTTCCAACGATACCAAACACTACTGTGAAAAAAGTTTTTTAAAAAAAATTAAAATTAAAAATAAAAATATATTTTAAAAAAAATTATAAAAAAAAATAAACATTTTTTTTTTCTTTTTTTTGGTTTGTTAATGCAGCAATATTGTTCCCATTTCAATTATAATGTGAACAATGATGCTGCACTAACGATTTTTGTATGCGGTGCGTTTGTTAAAAATCGTGTAATTTTCCCCAAAAAAAATGTAACGAGACCCCATCTCTAATTTTTTTAACAAGCGCACCCCATACAAAATATAACCGCAATTGCTCGCATGTTAAAATGTGAAAAAAAACACTTTACACGTTGTAAATTATTGAAAATACATATTTTATTGCATTTTTTGTTATAATATACAGACATGACATAACGTATACATATAATAATGACATATTATGAATCTACCGAGTCTGACGGAAAGAACGATATATAATATGTCTGTGTCATATACTAAAATAAGCCTTCAAAACACGTTTAAACATGATGAGCAAAACTGGTAAAAATGACCTCAGCACAGAGGTGTGAAAAGCCTCAGCAGCGAAAGGGTTAAAAAAAAAAAAAAAGGAAAAATGCTTAAAGTATCCTACAAAATCTATAAATAAAGAGACTTTTGCTGCAGAATTTTATAATGAACGGTTTATTAGATATAGAATTAAAACGGGAATATTTTTAACATTGAAGTCTATGGGATTCTCCTGAATTAACTTGCCGAATTAAACCACCGAATGGCAGGGCATTAGGGAAACCTTTCACTGCTGGTTTGTGTTCTCTGAATAGCCGAAGCAGTGCTTTTTTATGGGGATTTCACTGCCCTCGAACAGGCACCGTATGTGCAGGCAATTCGCCAGGATTTGGCGTATTGCCTGCTCTCTGGATAGCCGAATGGTCAGGAAAGGTAACCGAACGCTGATTTTCAGCGTTCGGTTACCTTTCACAAGCAATTCGGATCTCTTTGAATAACCCTGTATATAGTAAATGCTGGGCTCAACGTGAACCCATTATCATAACGTCACATAACATTCAAAATAGTTTTTTTGGGGGGGGGGTTTCGTGTCTCTTTCAGCCTTCACTGTTTTGTTTTTTCTTTTTTTCTTTTTCATTCAAGTTGTATGATCTTATCTCTGTTGTTTTATTATGGACCCAAGATCCCAAGGGTTTTCGAATCTATTCGGCGGGTTTTCTGGATCGATTCAGTTTTTTTTTTGTGTTTTTCAGATGTTTTCAGGGGTTTTGCAGCAGTTTTTCCGATTGATTTTTGCGGCGGTTTTTCGGAAGCGATTGGCGACTTTTTCCTGCTCTTCGGGGACCTGTGGTGAATGCTGAATTTGATTCCCCGAAGTGCAGGGAACCAAAAAGCACTGAATAGCCTTTATGTTTATTCTATCCATAACATTATTATCTTTTGATGCCTCATTGCCTTCTATAACACCTACACCTCAGACCCTCATTAGGTTCCGCAAACCGCTGAGTATTTCTAGTCAATCTAGTGCTCCTGTCTGTCATCCCTCTGTCTCATTTGTGGTCATGTTTCTTTACGTAACTTGCCTCCCACATACTACAGAAAAAAATAATCAAGAAAATAAGTGTTGAAAGAATATTTAAACATAAATAAGGCTCCCAGAGGTCATTTTCACCATTTTCTTCAACAGGTTATCACTGAAGGATAATGTCAAGGGAAATTTCCAGCCTAATAGGAAACAAGGAGAAAATTGACATTTTTCACTTTATGCTGCGTTTCATATCAAAAACACTTGATATAATATTCACTGCAGGGAGGATTACTCTTAATTGTAATTGCAACTTGCTAAATTTAGACAAAATGAGTTTGGATTCTTCAAACTTATCTCTTTTTACACAGATTCAAACTTCAGTTCTCTCTGTTACGCACTCATTATGGACACACCATTATTTAAATTTTTTTAAATTCATTTTTATGCCTTTTATTTTTTTTAAATGAGTTGGAAATTCAGCTGCATTAAGATAAACCAACGAAATTCTGCGCTGAGACGAGTCAGACGATTATGCACAGTAGAGTTTTGCATGTGTTACAAACCATCCCATGCAAGTTACAGAGAATTTAATTAATGGGAAACTACCACTAACATAAGCTGTAAATAAATAGAATTATTATATCATTATTATTTATTTTTTTAGCGCCAGCATATTCCGCAGCGCTGAACAATTGGCACAATATAGACAGGGTTACAATACATTGAGACTGAACAACATTTGATAATCCAGTACAGGAGGAAACGAGGGCCCTATTCCCATGGAATCTCACAATCTAGAAGGGTTTGCGGCGTAGAAACAGGAGGAGAGGCCTGCAAGGTGACAGTGATGGACTGCAAGGGGAGAGTGATGGACTGCAAGTTGAGAGTGATGGTCTGCAAGGTGAGAGTGATGGACTGCAAGTTGAGAGTGATGGTCTGCAAGGTGAGAGTGATGGGCTGCAAGGTGAGAGTGATGGACTGCAAGTTGAGAGTGATGGGCTGCAAGGTGAGAGTGATGGGCTGCAAGGTGAGAGTGTTGGGCTGCAAGGTGAGAGTGATGGGCTACAAGGTGAGAGTGATGGACTGCAAGTTGAGAGTGATGGGCTGCAAGGTGAGAGTGATGGACTGCAAGGTGAGAGGGATGGACTGCAAGGGGAGAATGATGGACTGCAAGGTGAGAGGGATGGACTGCAAGGTGACAGTGATGGACAGGTTGGGGCAGTGTGTCATGCCCGGATACTAGGGTGGCACCGGGATGTAGGGAATATGAACCCAGTATGCAGTTTCCTGTAGAGATGACCAAATGGGTAAGGTTAGGAAGGGGATGACAGATGGAAACTGACTGGATGAATTCTGCAGGATGGTGGGAAGCGTGGTGGAAACAAATGCAGGAACCAGGAAAACAAGATGAACAAATAGTTTTTTTGCAGAGCAGCAGGTAACAGAACTTCTCTCATTGAACACAAGAGCTGTAATGAACCAGCAATTGATCAGTGTGGGGCAGAGTACTTTATTTCGTGTGTGTGGTGTGACGTGCTTTGGTGTTAACTGTTTAACTGCTGGTTGCTGGATGTAGGATGCAGGTTACAGGGCAGGAATAATGCAGGGAATGCACCACCAGGGTGGGTGTCAGGATGGTTGCAGCCATGGGCATGACACAGTGAGGTGTATTAGTGATTTGGGTGGTAGGCTTGCCTTAATAGGAATGTCTTAAGAAATATATAATTTTGTGTAATTTAAATCTAAAAAAACGTGTGCACTACAAACAAAACCACCTTATAAAACATATGTTGCTGGTTCTTTTCTTTTGAAGATACTGCATGTTAAAAGGAAAAATAAAGTTAGGTTTGTATCTCCTTTTTCCAATTTGGTGGATTTTTCCCATGATGCAACATTTACCAAAATCCGTGCAAACATTTTACTGCTGTAGTGTAGCTTCTGCAGTATTTAACAATCAATGAGGTGGATGAGGGAATGTTTAGATAAGGCTGCAGGGGGTTCTGTTGTCTATGCTACCCGAGATAAGAGATGGCAGCTGAATAAAATAAAACAGGGATCTTAAAAGTCTTCTAATCTTCCCCCCTGGTGATGTCCTTTGAATACATCCCACACAATACAATGATTTGAGTCAGTGATCATCCCACAGACTCCATTATATGGCCAATGGTAGTCAGTAGGGAGCAAGTGATGTAAATATACAGTGGGGGGGCAGTTTACAACACAAAATATCACACAATGGATGCAAGTAGTGATACATATAGAGTAAAATATTTTCTTAACTAAACAAACAAGAGAAAACAAAACACATGTAAGATATCAGCAACATCAAATAGGCAAAATGAGAACATTTCAGTTTTGGTGCCATAGGCCCTTTAACCCTTTCCCGTCATATGGCGTACTATGCCGTCCATGCAGCGGATGGGCCTTGAAGATGTGGGGCATAATAGTAAGCCCCGCTGAATTCAATGAACCGCCTCAGCCCCTCCCTGCAACCAGCACACACTGAGCGTCGTTGACTGCTGTGGTTCAGACCGTCCACCTGCAGTCAATGACACGCGTAATGTGTCGGCTGTGGGGAGGGCTGAATCAGAGGTCTACAGCAGCACCTGGCGGCAGGGTGTACTAGGGTGTTAACCCCCTCCCAACTGGCTTCACCCACCCATTGTTAAGGGGTTAAATAAATAAAAAATAATAATAATAAAAAAAGCTGCAGTTAAGGGCATCATAGAACGTCAGTAAGAGTTAGTTGTGTAGATAGAAGAGCTAACGTACAAAGATCAGGATGAAATAATGAAATTGAATTATCTTTCATCATTCCCATTTTAAGAAGAATTGCAATCCGACTGCACAGGAAATGCAAACAGACTTTTAGCAAAGTGACGGAATCCAAAATATAGCTAAGGAGTACCGAAATCTACCTATAATTCCTTAAAATTTATATTTATTTTAGAATTAAACATCCCTTACTGTATTGTACAACAGTTCCGCAAAATATAATAATTATAACCCTTATGTACCTAAAGTAGTTGATAATTAGAACATGAGATATTTCCTTATTCCTGGACTGAGTGGCTCCATTTCATCTTAGGGGCGAGTGTCAGAAGACAAGTCACCCAGACGACCTCATATGTTAACTATAATTGTATCGAAACCAGTAATAATGAGCGTGGGTTGAAAAATAACTGAAGGAATTTATGTTTTTTGTGAAGTGCTTCTGAAAAGTCTTTCGTTTTTACAGAAAAGACACATAAAGATGCCTGCGTTTATTGGAAACCTTGTGATGAATTTGTTGAGCAGCAAATCTCTAACATGGAAAGGTTCCTCCACCAAGTCATGCGATGTTCCAATATGTGCCAAACACTGCATTGTCAACTTGCTGAATTCAAATTGACTTTTACATAGATTAAACTGATCTTGGTAAGTGTAGATTTGTATTCTGTTCAGCTTTTGACATGGTTTCCAGGTGACCGAAGATGCAGAACACTGGGAAAAGGAGGGAAAACCTGCCTAAAATACCGGTTCTTGGATGGTCACACTAAACAGTGGAAGGCTGAATCTGATAATAAGCTGAGGTCCAGTGCAGGAGAAAAGCACAAAGTGATAATTATTATTATTATTCTTTATTTATGAAGAACAGCATATTCCACTGTACAATGGGCATCCAAGAACTGGTATTTTAGGCAGGTTTTCCCTCCTTTTCCGAGGAGGAAACGAGGGCCCTATTCCCGTGGGAACTTACAAGCTAGAAGAATTGGGGATGGAAACAGGAGGAGAGGACTGCAAGGTGAGAGTGATGGACTGCAAGGTGAGAGTGATGGACTGCAAGGTGAGAGTGATGGACTGGTGAGAGTGATGGACTGGTTGCGTCAGTGAGTCGGGTGGTAGGCTTTCCTGAATAGGAGTGTTTTAAGGGAGCGTTTGATGGAGGGGAAACTAGGGGAAAGTCTGACCGTATTAGGAAGAGCATTCCAGAGGATGGGGGCTGCGCGTGAGAAATCCTGCAGTCTATCATGGGAAGAGGTGATACGGGGAGAAACTAGGCGCAGGTCACGGTTTGATCTTAGGGAGCGGGCTGGGTTGTATTTGGTAATAATCAAAGTCAGGGTCCAGGATAGGAGACAAATGGATAATCAGAAGCCAAGCCAGAGGTCAAAACAAAAGAATGATAATATAACGTGATGCAGGGAATACCACAAATGGGCAATGGCAAAGGGAATCTGAAGTCCCTATAAAAACCGGGGGTACCCTACTGGCATGGAGACAAAGAGGTGAACTAGGATCACTGCTGACCAGTGGACGAGAGGGATTGATCTTCTGGGTACCATCCTCAGCTGGCAATACAGTAAGAAAGAATGCAGCATGGTGTAGCTCTAGAGATGTTCTACCAGGATTGATGCCACATTGGAGCATCCTTGGCCCCTGGAGAAATCGGAGACCTGACAGTGCAGAGAGCTCTGCAAATGACCAGAGGATGTGACAGCTGACCCCGTAGCTCTGTGCAAAATCACCACTTGTAAGTAGAAGCAGAGTAGCCCTTATCTGAAATGCATGGGATCAAATGTGTTTATAGATTTTGGAATATTTCTACATAACAATGAGGTTTCTTAGGAATATGGGACCCAAGTCTTAACAAGAAATGCAGTTATGAATCATTGACACTTGATACACAGAGCCTGCAGGGAATGTTATGCAATAATTCTCCCCCATCACCTGAGTTGCAGAATTTTCCACTTGTGTCGTCATGTCAGCGCTCTGAAAGGTTTTTTGTATTTTTGAACATTTTGGAATTTCTGATAAGACATACTCAATCTGTATGAACATATATACTTTTCAAAGGTAGAGCATGTATTTATCTGGCTTTTCTGGAAACACAACTTCTATTGTGCTTTGACAAGTCGGCTCTGCCTCTTTAGTATCAACCTGATTCTCTCTATATTTTCATTCGTGAACGAAAGAGATTCAGTCTTTTCATTTTGTCTCCTGTCGGGTATATTACAGAAAGGAAAAATTAAAATGGATGCCTGTAGCCATTTTGTTTTTAAAGACAGTTTTTCTTTCAATTTTCTCTAGGTTTAGAAATGAACGAGATTTTTTTTTTACAGAGTTCATTCCTGGGTGAAGTCTTTTATATTTTTTTAAGAAGTGCCAGACATGAAGGAACCTAGAATGTTTTTGTGTGATAATGCTAGAGTTAAGTGCTAAGACGTGTCATAATTAAATTTATTGGTCTGTCTTAAGTTTTTAAAACAAAAGATATTTTGTCTTTTGGGTATAGGAATAAGAGTTAATATCTCTGTAATATAGATTCATATTCACAAAATATATGTTTATAATCAAGGTATATTTTATTATATTTACAGTAGGAAATATATACTCCAATAAATATTGTAGAAAGTATATAATTGGTAAATAATAAAAATTACTAAAGAATAGATTCTGTTGAGTTAACCAGAAAAGAATTCAGCTGATAGTAAGTAATTTCAAAAGGGAGTGAGGATATAAATTAGGTATGACAGATAGAGACACCGTGTCTAGTTGGGAGAAGAGAAGGTCTTTGTGTAGATTGACCTTTTGACCCGAGATAAGAATATTAAAAAGAAATGGTGGAATTAATTAAGAAGTGCAATACTGCCCTCTAGAGGATAGTAAATATTATATTTGATATACCAATAATATTGCCAGTGACGTCAAATTTACTATAATTGAAGTGGCAGTGTTGGTTGCAAGTTAGTCAGAGATTCCAGCATTCAGACTCACACCGCAATGCATTCAGACGTCCAGTACACATGACACTCTGAGAGTCGGAGATTCCAGCATTCAGACTCACACCGCAATGCATTCAGATGTCCAGTACACATAGCAGATCCCAGGACATGAGGCAATCAAGATTCTCACCAAATCTCTAACTCACATGCATTGATTATCTGATATCGAAAATCTTCACATATTCCAAAACAAAGCATCACATAGAAAATTCCAAGACTTATCAACATCCAAATTGGACAGGTAATGTATGAAATTAAGGAATTAATGTAATTATATATATTTGTAGATATTCTTGCAACGTAGACTGAGACTTCTCAGATACTGGCTAACTCCAAAAATTCTAAGTATTTCTATTCTGCAGATAGAAATATGAAGAAGTGGACATAATGATTTATTCCTAAAAAGAAATGTTGTAAGATTGATACCAATATATATATTGAATTTGGAAATTACTGTGATTAAAATTAATAAGCAAGGAATTATATAACTACAAAATAAAAAGCAAAAGATTAGAAGTTTAATTCTCGAGATTAGGGGAGGATTCACTAAATAAGTTTTTATTACTTATCATTAAATTAGCTCATCTTTTGTTGATCCATGTGCATAGAGATATATATATATCTATAAGAGCTGGCTGGTTAAACATTGTTTGCTGGGAAATGCATGTTGTATTAAGCAGAAATGTTTATTAACCATTTGTGTATTAGTTACTAACTGATAAGGTAAATGATATTAATCATATATGCAGTTACTAACCGGAGATACATATATTGTGAAGCTAGTTTTTATATGCTGATGGATTGTGGTTTATAAATTTTTGTTTATGATATGAGATTTGAAACTTTTTTGTATACGTAATAAATATATATATGTTTTTATCCGATTATTGATTATTGTATTTTTCAAAGCAAGACACAGACAATTAAAAGAATTCAGGAGAATTTATAGGAAATATAAACGATTGATATTTGTGTCTCGTATAAGTTTCTTATGAAATAATAGTCCCTGATATATTGGAGGCTTGGCTGATAAGTCCAATATATATAACGTGTTGTATTCACGTGCAGAGATTATATCCGACACTCCCCCTCACATTCCTCAACGTATACCCCCCCTTGCAAAGATAATTAATATTAATGCTATTGTTATTTTCCCTCTCAATCACCTACTGGCCATTACATTGATTCAGCTAGGGAAGCAAATGATCTTTCGTCTGCTGATCTGGCAATTCATGAAGGGCTCGATGCGAACGAGAATTAAAATCTAGGGAAATTTCAGAATTTAGCTACTGCCATTTGGGTTTTAATAAAAGCAATTTATATGTACACTCTGTGATTTGTTGCAAGTGTGCTAATTTGATTCAGGGCAATTCCGCATCTGGTAAAAAGGTCAGCAAACAATGTCTTCAATTTCCATAGGATGCACAGCTATTCCGACATTTATCATGTGCCAAATTGACCCCAAAGTGTCCATCTGCAGGGAACTTCAGAGGAAAAAGTCAACAATAAAGGCGGAAAGGAACAAAAAAATCTCTGCCGGCTACAGATCCGGTAGTAACTAAAGTAAATAATATATAAGCATTCACAAATCCTACTTTTTAATAATGTTATTCACGAAGAACCATCTTATTCCAATGTGCCGTACACCGGGTAATAACACACAGCTGGTGACACTGATTGCCTGTTATAGGATGAGGTATCACAGTGGTTCAAACAATAAGCAAAACATAGAACCATTATGTTAAAATATATCTTTAAATTCCTACAAAACACACAACAGACTAAACAAAAAGTGCAGTATGTATCATTCTGTATTAAAATAATGGCTGTAATAGCTGATGGTTTTTATCCAAAAGATTTTTTACAGAATTTGAAAAAGAACTAGAGAATAAAAGGAAAATCATATGAGATGTGTGATGATTATTCTACAGGTTTGAGCGCTCTAAATAACTCCTCTGTTCAAATGTGAAGAAGTTTAGTAAGGAAAATAATATAATAATTAGATTAAATTGTACCGGCTGGGAGGAGTAGAGGAAACATCACTGCTCTATAACCGTGGAGACACAGATTCAAATCCTGGCAAGAGCACTGCTCCAGTAAGTGTCCTTGGGCAAGACACCTAACGGTACATACTCGCCACCCAGGACATACTTGAAAACAAGAGAAATCTCAATGTATCCTTCCTGGTAAAATACTTTCTCAAAAAATAATAATAATTTGTCAGTTACATGACGGCTCCTCCAAGTTGACTGGAAGCATCCTTACTTTGTATCTAGCAAACTTAAAATGAGAATAAAATGTTAAATTGTATGCAGGCTGCGAATCCCTTGCTTTTTTTTTGAGCGATGACATGACACTAACCGGGTTTATTCAAAGAGAATCGAAAAGTCGATGCACGTTCGGGAGCTTTTCATTCGCTTCAATTCTGCGCGACTTGGCGATCCTATTTCAGCGACCCTGCGGTGTATTCAGCAAGCACCACAGGGTCCCCGGAGTGCAGGAAAAACCCGCCGCAAACCAGCCGAACACTCACCGCAAACCCCGCCGAACACTCACTAAAACCCGCAAAACAGCTGGATTAACCCTGCCAAACACGCCGGAGAAACCCGAGCAGCCGCCAAACACAGTGCAGAGCAGCCGCTGGAAAAGCCGACACTGCAGACGAATGGAGCGAGAGAAAAAAAACAGTTTGCTTGAATATTTGAAAAGTGAAACGCTGTTTGCAAAGAAACTACTGAACGAAAATGTCTGAAATTTACATATAAGATCCAATGAATGATAATAAATAGGGCTGTTACAAAAAAGAAAAAAAGATTTAAAAAAAAAAAAAAAGAATTTTCGCAAAAGAAATCCTGAAAATGCCTAAAAGATCCTAAAAAAAATCTATATGTGAAGAGACTTTTTACTGCAGAATATAATAATAAATGGTTTATTAGATATTGAATTAAAATGGGAATATTTTTAACATTGAAGCCTATGGGATTCTCCTGAATAAACCTGCCGAATGAAACCACCGAATAGCAGGGCAATTCGGCAACTTTTCACTGCTGGTTTTTGTTCTCTGAATAGCCGAAGCATTGCTTCTCTATGGGGATTTCACTGCCCTCGAACAGGCAATGAACTGGCACCGTATGTGCAGGCAATTCTCCAACATTTGGCGAACTGCCTGCTCACTTGATAGCCCAATGGCTAGGAAAGTTAACCGAACGCTCAATTTTAGCGTTCGGTTACCTTTCGCAAGCAATTCTATTCTCTTTGAATAACCCTGTATAAGTGGGAAATTCCAGTAGTAACCTCATGTGATAGGGACAGAGTTATTAAAATTATTGTATGAAATGACCGTAGGCTATCAGGTCTATTCACTAAAGGTGAAACTCAGGAGAACTGGCAGGAGAAGAGAACAATCTAGACTAAATAGCCGATTATGAAAGTGAATGTTTCTGGTTTGGCTATTCTGACCTAGATTTTTCACTTCTTCCAATTCTTCTGAGTTTCACCTTTATTTGAATAGACCTGTATATGTACAGTATAAGTTGTATATAAAGGAATTTTGTATTTAAATTTGAGTCACTTCCTCAAGAGATCTCATCATAATATGCAAATATTCCAAAATCTGAGAAAAATCTGAAATACAAAGCGCGTCTGATCCCAAACATTTTGTATAAAGGATGATCAACCTGTTGTTTGTTCTGAATGATTCCATTGAATTCATCCCCTTCACTACCCAGTGATTTTCCAAAAAAAAAAGGAACAAGTGTATTTTTTTGGGGGGGGTGTCATTTTTAATTAATTATACAGTGAGAAATATTTGGGAATATTCCCAATATATTCCTTACTGTAATAACCTAATCGTCAGCCATCTGCTGGTAAAAAGAGGTATTTAAGCTCAGGATTCTAGAATTCTAGAAGACGGGAAAAAGTCCATCGGAGACATTCCCTGCTGATTTAAAAAGAAGAAAGTATTGGTACCTCGGGCATCATGCCCATGGTCCTAAAACGATAGGGGTACCTTCTGGAGCGCAAATGCGAACAATATTTTTTGCAACAGACGCATTTCATTTGGTTTTGTTCTGCTCAGCCGCAGTTTATTATTATCAACATCATCATCATCATCATTTACATAGCGCCAACAGTTTCCGCAGCGCTTTACAATAACCAAAGGGAACAAGATAAAGATAAACGGACATAGGATGGAAACAAGAGGTGAAGAGGACCCTGCTCATAGGAGCTTACAATCTAGAGGACTCAAGATAACTCAATATCAGGCACGTAATGGAGCCTTTTAAGTCCTGAGTTATCTCAGTACATCCGGGAGTGAAACAGTTAATAATACATTGCTGAAATGATGATCATTTTACGAGGCTCGTTGTGTGTCTCAGAGTCTTTTATGTTAAACATCTAGCATGTATTCCCTGTAAGCTTTCTGCTAAAGCTCAGTGTAATTTAGATATAATAGATGTCCAACATGACATGAGCAAAGTGTTAAACAAACGTAACATTTCACCAGGGTGATTAATGCCATAAACCATCTATTGAGATTTGACCCATTCTGATATTTTTTGGCTGTGGGACTGGAGATGATTCCGCAACCATCTTAAGAGTAACAGATGTCGAAATGTCTCCAGTAAGATCATGGATGTCTCACGAAGAAAATCACCAGCGTATTCTTCTGGTGTTTTTGGCCTCAGACACAAACACTGAAAAGAAGGCATAAGCTTGCTTTTAATGTCAGAGCGACAGAAACATGCCTCATTTGGCAATGTAATATCCCCGAGATTGGCCTGAAAGCTCATGGCACGGCATCAAAATTGATTTTGCTATATCGTTTAAGGGGGAAAAAAATAATGTTCCTGGTAATAGTGAATCGCTGTTCTAAATGCCAGAAACTGCTATAATGATGCCTACTGCATCTGAAGCTACAATTTATAATTAAAACCTCTTAGAAGTGATTAGCCAATATGGCCTCTGGAAAAAAAAAATCCTCTGCGTATTCTTCCTTCCAACTGATGAGTTTCTGAGAGTCGAATGATAGTGTTTGTCATATGGAAAACAAAATGTATATAATTTATCCAAATCTGCTGAAAGAGTAAATATAGGTCCATATGGTACATATGTGTCAATGCAATACAAAGGCAGCGTCTTTATAGCACAGATCACCCTGGAAATGGTAATTTAGTATCAGTGGAGGGAGAGAAGATTGCATTCCCAGCGGATATAGAAGATTGAAGATGTCTGCTCATGGACTAGAAACTGAAGTGCCATTACATGTGTCAGAGCATTTTTTGAACATGTCATTTGAGGTTCTGTTCACTGTAATGGGGGTGATTTTCTTATACAATAATTCACATTCCTGTGGGGTAACAACTGTGCGGAGAATGTGAATCGTTCTTTCCGCCGCTAAAACAATTGTCTATGGCAGGGGTGAGTAATCTTGGCTCTCCAGATGTTTTGGTACTACATCTACCATGATGCTCAGGCAGTCTCGTACGTTTGGCTGAGCTTCATGGGAGATACAGTTCTAGAACATCTTGAGGGACAAGGTTAATGGCCGCAAGCCTATGCCATGTACTAAACCTGGTGTCAGATCTGAACTCTGTAAGGCTATGGTCAAACGAACGCAGTTTTCGCATCGTCTGTAAAAAAGTGCGTTCGAACGCATTGACATATTTTTTCACGGAAGACGCGAAAGCGGTCATACGATGCGCATTTTCGTGCGTGATTTTATACGGATCTTCAATAAAATGTGAAATATGAGTAACCAAATCAATTTGGACGTTATGTAGGCCGGACATTAGCAGCGTCTGACATCTCCTAATCACGTACACATGCCGCTATGCGGGCGCAGCGCACTCTGTACGTCAGTACAAGCTGTTCGACGTTCTCGAAAAATGCGTTCGTTTGCCGCTTGCGTTGCATATTTTGTATATTGGCCATCATCGGACGTCATTTGTTGCTACTACGGCCGTAATAAGGTGCGGCTGCACGCGCGTTCGCACTGCGTTCGTCTGACCCCAGAGTAAATGTCTCTTTAAAGCACTGGGCTGGACTGTTTTACACAAGATCCACTATGGAAGTTTGACTTTGCTGAGCTATCAGCTTCACAGAAATGTTACCACAGAGGCGGAAATTCAATATCTGTACATTCAGTAAGCGTGTTTTTGATAAAGCAATAAATAAGATGGATTAATAAAACGGCCAAAAGGCATGCTGATACATGCTTCTGGGGACCCTGAGTACAGTTTTTAGCACCTAGGCTTTCAAAATCTCAGCACATAAAATGATGAAAGTCTGCGTACGAGAATAATGCCCCCATTGTTCAATAAAATGATTTGTAGATCCAATATCATCTCCCATTTTATCTCTATATTGCCCTGTGCTCCCTCTCACACTCCTGGACGTTAAAATGTAGCAATAAAGTTTTGTTTGTTGCAGTTTCCTACACAGTGAAGGAAAAAGGACTGAGTCGGCCATTTGCAGGGCCCTATTGATAGTATTAATGAGTGAACCGTTACGTACAATGGCCCCCCTAGTTAATACTGACATCTCCCTTCCTATTCCAGCAGTGCTGCAAGCTCCTTTTGTGACTCCTTTTGTGTGGTTGTTATGGCTACCTACCGTATATTAACACTTTACCTGTACTTTGTATTGGAAGTGGCAGGGATATGCAGTGAGATCAATGTTTGGGAGACATAGGGCTAGATTATGTTCTTAGCACTAAGGCAGGGGTCAGACGAGCGTCTTTGAAGGCGGAAGGAATGTTTGAGAGAGTGGACGTTCCTTCCACTCGACGCCCGTCTGGCCACCTCGCCGAGCACAGTTAGTGCGCTCAGCGCTGCAAGGCTCGATTCCCCCTATGGAGGATTGTGCTTTGCAGCCCCTGTCCAATGTGTGTCTAGTATTTTGACGGGGAGGCTTTCTGCACGTCTGCTTGTTTTGCACGCAATTTCGTGCACGCGCTACAGCATGTGACCGGCCCCATTGAAGCGTCACAGTGCTGTGACGGATGCCGGAAGGCACCTCAGTACGGACGCACCTAGTGTCCTTGTCTGACCCCGACCTAAACGGGAAAACCCTGCAGGTTTGGATCGGGCCACCGTTCTCGTCACGGGATGAGAGGTGACTATCTAATTGGGGGGGTCCAGCTGGTGCCGACTGATCCTGCAGAAGCAGAATCCGCTAGCACCAGCTTGGAACTTCAGTTAACCGCAGCAGTGCGTAATTAGTGTTAGGACTTTGTAATCCCAACCCTAATTAATTACTCTTTGCACTCCCCATATTAAGTATAGGGAACGCAAAGTAAAGTAAGTTTGCACTAGCAAGCGCTATTACGGATGCGCTAATGGATTTTTTCAACTCGATAGCGTCCGGGACGTGATCTGGCCAGCCTGCGGGAACCTCTTTTAACCTAGCGCTAACACTCACGTATGTGAGCGCTGGTGTTAAGGAGGTGATAGAACCCAAAATCTTTCAACAGTTTGAAATGTCTGAAAGGATCTAGCGGATTCTAACAACAATCAAAATAAACAACTGCTAATGCTGAACTATTTCTGTTATATACGCCTTAAGCATGTCACCTTGTAACTGTATGGTTTCGTACATGTGCTACAGGGAATACTTGAAAATGAGACGAGCAATCTTTGTATTGATAATGCGCATCGGCCAACTCTAATTTGGGCTGAACCTTGCAAGATATTTGTTAGATGAGCAATTCTGTATTTAGTGTGAGAATCTCCTAGTCTGTTTAGCAGACATCCAAGTACATTTCTGCATTAGTTATGACACAGTAGCAGAGTAAATAATTGAATGTATTTGTGGAATGCTCGTCTTTGGTTCTTTCAGTGTTTGTCTAGGGATTTGTAACATGTACACACATATATATGCTTGTTTTATTCAACAGTTTGTTTTTTAGGTGAATACTCTTGCATATACTCATTAATATTATAAACTACTGCACCAACATCATTTCGCAATCTACAGTATAACATACGCTCAGACCGGGGCCACACGGACATAATAAGTGCATCCGTTGTGAACCCCCCTCACAGCATTTCAAAATAACTGGGAGGACCACACTATGTAACATGGGTACTGTTATCGCACGTTACAATGGACATGGATTTGACCTCCCCTTTGACGCACTATGACAGACGTCAGAGGGGACTATAAGGCTAGGGTCAGACTAACGCATTTTTCACGTTGTCCGTGAAAAAGTGCGTTCGAACGAATGGACGTATTTTTTCACGAAATACGCAATAGCAGTCATACGATGCGCAGTTTCATCCGTGATTTTGTACGGATCATCAATAAAACACTTTTTGGGTGTCTGGACGTTATGTTGGCCGGACATTAGCAGTGTCTGACATCTCCAATTCACGCACACACGCCGCTAGCGGACGCAGCGCACTCTGTACGTCAGTACTAGTGGTTTCACGTTCTCGAAAAAATGCGTTTGTTTGCCGCTTGCGTTGCGCAGCCGCACTTTTGTACGACCGTACTTCGTATATTGGCCGTCATTGCCCGGCATCTGCTGCTACTACGGCCGTGATTATGTGCGCCTGCACGCGCGTTCGCACTGCCTCAGTCTGACCCTAGCCTAAAGCGTTAGTTTTCATCCCATGGTGGAGAGGGTGGCGCAATCTGCCACTGGACTGGGAATAAATAATCCCAGTGTCCCTCCACCATCTGCTGCTTGATCCACTGAGTGCAAGCTCACAACAATGACACGCTGGGCTCAAGGAGCCTTTACCTGCGGTGGTGCGCACTGCGCTGTATCAGTCTGTCCCTGCGTTTCTTTCCGAGGTCAGCACTAATAAAGTGGCTGATTCTGAATGGGTAAATTAAAAGGGAGCCATAGAGAAAAACTAGCTAGTACCAAATTTTTCTCTTACCTGCTCCCTTTTAGTATCAACTACAGGAACAGGGCTCGTTAGATTTTAAAGTTAACCACTGTTGTAAATGTCTAGAAATAGCTTTTCTTTTCAACATGTCCCAGGTGGTGTTCGTTATCATAAACTGCTCCTAATTGTTCTAAGCAAACCAATGAGCTCTCATAGGTTGAAAACCTTATTTAAGAAACGAAAAACCCGCAAAACTGGCATTAAATTGGAACATGGCTCGTGCAAAAATGTATGTTCCTGTTATCACATAACAACCATGTGACATAAATGCCATTTGTTATCATGCAACCATTTCATCTGATGGAATGATTCTCCCACTTAAGGCTTACAATCTTTGCGTTAAAACGCTCGCGCAACGGGTGAATTTGTGCGCCAAGCGTTAAACGTTAACGCGCGTAAAGCAACGCTGGAATTACAATCCTCGCGCATTTTTTCATCCGATCAATAACGCACGTAAAACGGACGCACACAAATGCGCGCACAGCAAAGTTGCAAGCAGAAATCAGTGTGCGGACTGTTTTTTTCACGCGATTCAGCCAATCAGAATTAACCACTTCAATGCGGAGGACGCGCTGAGCGCGTCCTCCGCATTACTGCTGGTATGCGGAGGACGCGCTGAGCGCGTCCTCCCATTGGGGTCAGCGTTCGGCCGGGTTCCGGCCGATCGCTGGCCCCCCTGGTGCGGGCTGAGATCCTCGATGTCAGCCCAGCATCCGGGACCGCAGCCGCTGAAATTAGGTGTCATCACGGCAGAGCGATGACACCTAATTCAGGCGCCCCCCCGCATGTGCGGAGGAGGCGCCTGAAAGGGAGGGGGGGAGGTCCTTCGGACCTCTCTCCCTCCCGATCGGCGGCGTTGCGGGGGTTAACCCAGGCACCATTTGGAAGGGCACAGCCTGCCCTTCCAAATGGTGCCTGGCATTAACCCCTGGGGAGCTGGATCGCGAATCGGCGCTGAAAAGCGCCGGTTCGTGATCCTTTCCCGGAGCTGGCCGACATCTTGGATGTCGGCCAAGCCTCAGGGAACTCCCCCTGAGGACTGGCGTTATCGTGCATAGCACGATGACGCCAGTCCTAGAGTTAACCCCTAACTGCCACCAACGGTGGAGATAGGGAGTTCCAATGAACTCCGTATCTCCCGATCCGTGGCAGCTAGGGGTTAAAGTTTGGTATGGTTGGATCGGCCAGAGCATGGCCGTTCCAACGATACCAAACTCGAATTTAAAAAAAAAGTTTTTAAAAAAAAATTTAAATTAAAATTAAAAATAGAAATATATTTTAAAAAAAATTATAAAAAAAAAAATAAACATTTTTTTTTCTTTTTTTTGGTTCGTTAATGCAGCAATATTGTTCCCATTTCAATTATAATGTGAACAATGATGCTGCACTAACGATTTTTGTATGCGGTGCGTTTGTTAAAAATCGCGTAATTTTCCCCAAAAAAAAATGTAACGAGACCCCATCTCTAATTTTTTTAGCAAGCGCACCCCATACAAAATATAACCGCAATTGCTCGCATGTTAAAATGTGAAAAAAAACCACTTTACACATTGTAAATTATTGAAAATACATATTTTATTGCATTTTTTGTTATAATATACAGACATGACATATCGTATACATATAATAATGACATATTATGAATCTACCAAGTCTGACGGAAAGAACGATATATAATATGTCTGGGTCATATACTAAAATAAGCCTTCAAAACACGTTTAAACATGATGAGCAAAACCGGTAAAAATGACCTCAGCACAGAGGTGTGAAAAGCCTCAGCAGCGAAAGGGTTAAGGACCACAATCATCTCACGTTAAGTTTTTTTGCCTGCAAAAGTCAATCTGAGCATATATGCTGCATCAATAATAAAAACACACACAACTTCTCCATTTTATTGGTTTGGTATGAGTAGAATGTGTAGCTATACTTTGCTGCTTTTTTTTTGGGCTGGTGTATTTGGGTTCGGCCAGGTTGTTCAGATTTGCCATTAACACCAGTGTTTAGGAGTTGCTAAAATTATGCGTGCAAAGGCTGTGCGTTATATCCAGCGCATAGATTGTAATACCATCCGCGTACCAGCGTTCATTCGTGTTTGCGCTCACAATGTTAAGTGTAGGACACGCGCGGTACAGAACGCTCACAAAGGGTTCGCACAGGTTAATCCACGGTAGACGATAACGTGCGTTAGTTGCGCTGACAATGTAATACGACGTTCAGCTCAAAGGGTTTTACCCCTCGCGTTAAAGTTTTTTTGCGCCGGCGCAGACGTTTGCACGAAGATTGTAATATGGCCCTTATAGTGCACAATGACTAATGTGTCCTCAGTGGCAACAGTGTTCATAGTAATGCCAAAATGGGCAATGACGAGGTAAGATTTACAATGAGTTACTAAAAAGTCCATAGACTCTCATCCAGGAGAGGGCTGGCACATGTTGGCCTGTGGGGGCACTTACTGGCAAACAGCCCTTTTGCAACCCCCAAAATATAAGATTAAAGAACATCTAATGCCTGTTGAAATCCGTCTCCTGCTTTTTTTCATAGAATTTTATATATATACTAATTAAATAACTTTACTTTAGATTATGTTATCATATCACTGTGTCCTTTTGTTGTGAAGAAAAAGTTTCCTTAATAACATTTAAATGGTACTAACATAAACCCTATAACTCTCCTGCTAATGAGTAAATTAGCCCCATGGAATCATGTCTCCTGCTCTGCTGTGTGTATAGACAGCCCTGCACATTTTATATTGTATTTAATTGCGAATGGGGATTTGACCTTGTGACTCACAGGCCCTATATGCTAGTAGTCGTGAGGGCAATTGCCTCCCCGACCCCCTGACAGCCCTCCCCTGCCCTTATCACAGTATGCATGTCGTCGCATATCAATTTGCATTCCTCATTATTTCATTTTTGCAGGTGCGAATATGCCAATAAATGTAACCACTTAAACCTATGTTAACCACCTAGAACTTAGTTGCTTTGTTATTCATAAAATGTTCCACCGGTGACCAGGCATGCCATTGTTTGCTTTTTGTCCTTTCTCTCTGCTCTGTTCCACAATTCAAGACTCCCAATTACTTCAACTTAAAGCTTCCTGCCCTGATGAAAGGCTTCCCGGACTACAGTTAGGACTCTCTTTATTGATAAGTCTTGATTGGTTTCTATCAATAAAACATTTGTTTATTACTTGAACGGTCTACTCTTCTTGTCAGTCTCCCTCTTAGTCAGTAGACATGTACAAAGCCACAAATTTCAGTCCCTATGTAGCAGCACATTTCATTATCCGAATATTTCAGATTCTGAAACATTTTGGATTCGGTAATTGCTGAAATTGAAGATTTAGACCGATTTGGAAAATTTAGAGGCATGTGTATTTCTACCCCCATACCTCCTACACCCCCATTGTACTCCACACTCCTCTATAATCCCATGTCTGCTTCCTTACTGCCAGGGATCTCAAACTTTAGCTCCCAGATGTTTCTGGACTACAACTCCCATGATACAAATCCCATGATCTGAGCCGCGTTCAATACCTCAGCTGCTGCAAGTGCTAAGTTAGCAACTTGCCATTGAACGCCGTTCAACCGCTCAGCACTGCTAACTTAGCACTTGCAGCGACCTGAGGAGATGCTGCGAGTAGCTGAGTGTGACGTATTAAAGATGGCCGCCGCCATGAAGCAAGTAACAATTCCGTACAGCAAGATGGCCGCCGCCATGAAGCAAGTAACAATTCCGTACAGCAAGATGGCCGCCGCCATGAAGCAAGTAACAGTTCCCTACAGCAAGATGGCCGCCGCCACGAAGCAAGTAATAATTCCGTACAGCAATGTTAATTTTGAGGTTTTTGTTCACCAAAGCACAAAATATTTATTTATTATTTCCCCCTGCACATAGACATATATTACAGTTCATTTTATATATTGTTTCAGAAGTAAACATAATGTTTATTCATTAAAAGCTATCATTTGTGGTGTGTGCATACAAAACGGAATTGTGCTGACTGCTTCTTTTTATTATATTTTGTCCAAGTGATCCGAAAAACAATCTGAATTTTTCATTAAGAAATCGGCCATTTTGGATTCAAAATTCGCATCCAAAGCGTTCAATGACACTGCTGCAGCAAACTGAATTGCGGCGCTGCAGCAATTCAGCAGCTGCTGAGCTATTGAACGGGGCTCTCGTCATCTATTGCATTCAAAGAATTCTGGAAATTGTAGGCAATCAACATCTGTGGAGCCAGAGTTTACACCCCTGCTCTATACCTATCCTAATACTAGCCCCTAAACATGTATACCAGAAGTTAGTTAGGGCTGTTTTTAGGGTCGCTGTTAGGATTAGGGTTACTTTTAGAGTTGAGGTTCCTTGAAAGGTTAGGATAGTATTTCTGCTGGTTTCATGATTAAGGTTAGAGTGACTTTTTGGTTAGGGTTAGGATTCTGGTTAGAGTTTCTATTTCTGTTTGTTTCATGATTAGTGTTAGAGGGACCTTTTGGTTAGGGTTAGGATTATGGTTACAGTTAGGGTTAGTATTTCTGCTTGTTTCATGATTAGGGCTAGAGTGACTTTTTGGTTAAGGTTAGGACTCTGGTTGAAGTTAGGGTTTCTATTTCTGCTTGTTTTATGATTAGGGTTAGAGTGAGCTTTTAGTTAGGGTTAGGATTCTGGTTACAGTTAAGGTTTCTATATCTGCTTGTTTCTTGATTAGGGTTAGTGTGACTTTTTGGTTAGTGTTAGGACTTTGGTTGAAGTTAGGGTTTCTATTTCTGCTTGTTTCATGGTTAGGTTTTAGAGTGACTTTTTGGTTAGGATTAGTACTCTGGTTGAAGTTAGGGTTTCTATTTTTGCTTGTTTCTTGATTAGTGTTAGAGTGACTTTTTGGTTAGGTTTAGGATTCTGGTTACAGTTAGGGTTTATATTTCTGTTTGTTTTATGATTAGGGTTAGAGTGACCTTTTGGTTAGGGTTAGGTTTCTATTTCTGCTTGTTTCTTGATTAGGGTTAGAGTGACTTTTTGGTAAGGGTTTGGATTCTGGTTGAAGTTAGAATTTCTATTTCTGCTTGTTTTATGATTAGGGTTAGAGTGCCATGTACCCATGCCCCCGAACCCCCGGGCACAAGCTCATACCAATACTGCATCTTCTCGCACTGCGGGTGGTTTGTGTCCCATCGGAGATAAGCTCGCTTCCCTGTCTGCAGCCGCAATGAACCACGCATGCGCAGACGGGACAGGCTCCTCTGGCGTGCGTTACAGAGAATGGCGTCGCACCCCAATGACGCGAACCCGGAAGTGAGCACTGGCTGCAGCTGAGAATGCCGACACCTGTCTGTAGTTAACCATCCATAAAAGAAGCCGGCGGATGGTGAGTAATCGCTCATTTATTATTCTCAGACTACCTAGAGCTACCTTACCTATACCCTTGATAGAAATCCTTGTTGCCAAATCTGTGCTTACCCTCTTTGACTATCCCTGAACGCCGCCTGCCTCTTCGACCAATTGCCTCTACTCGACTACCCCTAAAGCCGCCTGTCTTATTGACCTTCTGCTTCCTCAAGAGTAGACCACCGAACGCTACCAACACATCCTAACTCCTCGTCTCCTAAGGAATACTCTTACTAACGTGCCAAGCTGCCTTATAATAGTAAGCTTACTGGACTATATAATACCATTCTATATGTGCAAGTGGCTTCTGCAATAATAAACACACTTATTATAGTGTGGAGGCTTTTTATCTCACTTTTTGTCCTCCACCACAACTGTTGTAGATACTGACTTGCCCTAGGGGTCCAAGCATCCACTGCAACTGGTCATCATGCCTAGCTCCTAGCTGATGAAGGTCCAACAAACCCGAAGCAGCGCTGTCCTAGGAGTGGCCTTGACCTTACCTCTGCTAGAAAGCCACAGTGTGGCATAGCATTAATTTTAGGGTTCTGTGTAATAACAGATCCAGGATGCATAAAAGTGAAACCGATGTCATTTGCATATCCTACCCTGAATTCCTTGCTGCATATGGGGAATGTGGGACAGGAGCTCTGGGATGCAATTCATTGAATTGCTGTGATGTGCAGGTGGCTTCTGCAATAATAAACACATTCTATATATATATATATATATATATATTGCTTCTGAACGTCTCCTGGAGTCGAAGATCCCTAAACCCTGACACCACCTCTACTGCATATAAGGTGCTGTATCCATATATCTCTGGCCCTTATTACAATGGTTATTCTGAACAGGACTACTAAGCCTCAAAGCCGGATCAGCTTTTTTCTAAATATAATTATTTATTTATTTATTTATAAAGGATTTTACCAGGAAGGATACATTAAGATTTCTCTCGTTTTCAAGTATGTCCTGGGTTCAAGAACATTGAGTGGTTACAGAAATACAAAATAGTAAAATGCAAGATATTAACACAAAACCAAATATACAGATTAACAGAAAAATAAATATGTAGGAAATAAAGTCATTATGTTACATGTTTACAGGTGCATTTAGTATTGAGGTATGATAATAGGGAACTCTTAAGGGACTTTAGACTGGGGGAAGATTTGATGGCGTCTGGGAGGTTATTCCATAATTGCGGTGCTCTGTAGGAAAATGAGGATTGAGACACTTTCTTTTTGTATTGTGGTATTGCAAGGAAGGTGCTGGTCCTGGATCTGAGGTTATAGGATGAGGGAACTGCTGGGGCAATCAGCCTATTCAGGTAGGGTAGTAGCTTCCCAGAAAAGCTCTTAAACACCAGATTGGAAAGATGAAGAGTGCGTCTAGAGTCCAGTGATGGCCAGTTTAGTTCTTTTAACATGTCACAATGGTGGGTCATGTAGTTACATTGTAGCACAAAGCGGCAGAATGAGTTATACAATGTAGTAAGTTTCTGGAGGTGTGATTGAGTTAGAGTGACTTTTTGGTTACGATTTCTATTTCTGCTTGTTTTATGATTAGGGTCAATGACCTTTTGGTTAGGGTTTGGATTCTGGTTACAGTTAGGGTTTCTATTTCTGCTTGTTTTAGGATTAGGGTTAGAGTTAGGGATTTTGCATTGCGCAGTAAGCACAATTTTTTTCAGTGGTCTGAATGAATCAGATCGATCATTATATTCAGATCATAATTTTATAGTGAACATAATTCTGTTCGGTGGCTACATGATTTGGAAAATCCGATGCTGCTGACTGGTCAATATTCATTCGAAATTATATTCGGTCCGGACCAAATCGCACAAGTCTGCTGGTGTTCAGGTGTGTTTTATTGGACTTCATACTACCCAGATGTTCATAACAAGAAGAGCTAAACCAAACAAATCTTTATCGTAAAAAGGGTCACTACTGAATTTCCAAGAAGACGTTGTGTATTTAAGACGGCCACTTGAGACGGTCCTACATTGACCCAAATCTTGTCAACTAAAAGGAAAATTTCTTGCAAACATTGAGGCTGAAAGCCATGTTTAAGAATGCCTGAGACATCTATTTTCATGTTTATCAATGACTATTTTGCTACAAATGTTAATTATATCTATTTGAATTGTAAAATAATTCTGGCTTGATGGAATGTTGCATTATGCATGAGTCTCATCACCCCACATGGGGTCCCGTATTCTCATAAAGCATTCCACAGCCCGCCTTACATGTTACTTTTTTTCTTTTTTTCTTTTTTCATTTTTTAATGCTAAATAATAAACTATACGTTAAAAAATTAATAAAAAGGTGTAATTCTAAGGCACGAGAAGATCTCATTCTTGGTTTCTTTTTGTTTCTTACTGGAACGGAATCAGCAAAGGAATGAACGATAAAAAAGCTACAAGATGAGAGAAGGTAAGAGGTGAGAGAGGAACAAAATAATTAGAGAAGGGAATAAACTGGTGTGTGTGGGAGAGATAGAGACAAGAGTTGATAGAGACAAAGAACAATAGTCTAGGCAGCTGGCGAAATGCGCGGTGGCATGCGGCCTTATGGGAAGTCATTGCCAACAGGATTTTTGTTTTCATTTATTTGTGTTTTGTTATGTATTATTGAGAGGGACAGAAAACATCTAACAAACCAGACTCGTAATTTCAGCTTGTGAACGAACTACAAAAATATGCAAGCCATGGAATAAAAGTGAAGAAACCGATATGGGAGATTAAAATGTGACGCATGCGGCACCATCTGCTGTTTCTTTGACTGGGATGCAAAAAACAGTTCTTAAGAAAGCTGATTTCTACCCTACAGACACCCTCCAATTGAACTAGAAGTGGAAAATCCAGCCCTATCGGAACATTTTGGATCTCTATAAATAATGAAGCAGTGTATGAATAACACAATAACCTACGTGTCCAAAGTATTGTGAAGATAAAAGATCTTAGAAACTGCAGAACTTCTTTTTGAGGCAGTGGAACATTCAACATCTTAAATATTTAATGCGATTGTCATCTCTGCTTAACTAGGAACCATCAGGTTTCCATTTGTGATTTGTTATGGTGCATTTCCACTGGTAAACACGTTTGATGTGTTTGGGTTTATCATATTAAAAGCTGAAGTGTAAATGAAATCACCTGGCTAATCCTTTAATTGTGTAATGTGTATCACCACTGCGAATAAACAGTTGTCGCATATTGCAATTATTCTTTAAAAGCTAAAACGTGATTTCTATTTCCGCTCACGAGATCAAAAATCCAACGTTGCCTTCAGTGGCGTGCACTGGAAAAGTATCTAGATTTTATCATGGAATAATGGGAATGTGAGATGATTTGAATTGCACGCTTATGCAAAGCCATTTCAAGGAGTCATGTTATCAAACACATAAATCAAATCTAACTTTATATAAAAATATAGACAATGGCAAAGAAATAATTGAAGCACAAAACTATTTTTATTTGCTGGATTGATAGAAAATTGTTTTTAATCAATGCGGTAAAACCACTGAACAAAAATGATCTCAAGCATTGAAAGAAAGTTACAATTATATGCTTTTCGCATTGTTAGTATGTAATACTGGAGGCAGTGCTGCAAGAACAATTCACAGAGGTAGAAAAGTGGATCAAATACAACAAACTTTTTTTAAATACTGACAAAACGGTAACGATGCTCTTTGGAACAAAACCTAAACTACACAAATTGCAAAATCCCCATCTATGTGTCAGGATAAAATCAAATGGCACGCTGACCACAGTCACTTCTCTCAAATATCTAGGTATGTGGTTAGACCCTAATCTATCCTTTGGCCCCCACATCGAAAAACTCTCATCTAAACTTTACCCCAAACTAGGTGCCCTGTACAGAAACAAATCCAGCCTGAGCCCCGCGGTAAGAAAGCAGATTGTACAGCAAATGCTTATGCCGGCTATTGATAACGGAGATGTAGTGTATGCAGCTGCCCCGCAAACACACCTCGAGAAACTTACTACATTGTATAACTCATTCTGCCACTTTGCGCTACAATGTAACTACATGACTCACCATTGTGACATGTTAAAAGAGCTAAACTGGCCATCGCTGGAGTCTAAACGCACCCTTCACCTTTCCAAAATGGTGTTTAAGAGCTTTTCTGGGAAGCTGCCACCCTACCTGAATAGGCTGCTTCCCCTAGCAGTTCCCTCATCCTATAACCTCCGATCCAGGACCTACACCTTACTTGCAATACCACAATACAAAAAGACAGTGGCTCGGTCCACATTTTCCTAGAGAGCACTGCAGTAATGGAATAAACGCCCATATGCCATCAAATCTTCCCCCAGTCTAAAGTCCCTCAAGAGCTCCCTATTAACATACCTCAATACAGAATGCACCTGTAAACATGTAACATAGTAACTATTTCCTACATATTTATTTTCTGTTAATCTGTGTTTTTAATATCTTGCAATTTATTACTTTGTATTTCTGTAACGACTGTAACATTTCAATGTTCTTGAATCCAGGACATACTTAAAAACGCGAAAAATCGCAATTTATCCTTCCTGGTAAAATACTTTATAAATAATACCTCTTCTCTTTTTAGCTAACATATGGTGGCATCCACAGATAACAAAAAACTGCAGCATAGGGGTCGATTTAATTCCAACGGCTGTTTTTCTGGAAAAAAATTATGTTGCGTTTCGCTCTCACTCAAATTCCAAAAAATGTCCCCTATCTGAAAACAATTTGGCTGATATTTAGCCAGAAAATCCATATTTCCTGTCATAAATTACAGTGTCCATCTATTACTTAGCATGTGATATCAATTTCAGTGTCGGTTTACCAGTTCCCTGAAAAGCTGAAGACTAACAGGATTAATCAAAGAGAGCCGATCTGGCCCCGAAATTGCACCGAAAAGTGAATTTCTACGTGCGGTGCAATTTCGTGGCCATTCGACTTTTCAAAAGTTGTCAATTCAGCAAATATTGGTGAATTGCCAGCGAAATATAGTGATCTTCAGCAGCAGTGAAATCCCCATAGAGAAGTAATGATTAATCTCTTCAGAGAGCACCGAACAGCAGAGAATTGTCAGTGAAATGCCCTGATTTTTGGTGGCTTCATTCGGCAGGTTTAATCAGGCGTATCCCATACGTTTAAATGTAAAAAAAATGCCCTGTTTTTATTAAATATTTATTCAAGCGTTTATTCTTTTCATTTGCAGCAAAACTTCACTGTATTTATTTATAAGGATTTTTTTTAAAAAAAATCAGGATTTTTTCGGCAAATTTTTTTCCCTATCTTTTTAAAAAAGTTTTTTTTTTCTATAACAGACCTTTTTATTATTATTCATAGGACCTTATAAATTAATTCCAGCCATTTTCATGCAGTAGTTTTTTTGCAAATGCCTTTTAAAAGATAGAAACATAGAAAAATGTCGGCAGATAAGAACCTTTCGGCCCATCTAGTCTGCCCAATTACATGGATACTTTACCTGGATTTATCTTTTGTTTAGGATAGCCTTATGCCTATCCCATGCTTGCTTAAATTCA